>CAUYUJ010001241.1:65000-103489 GCA_963575745.1 Prorocentrum cordatum
CAACTACGACGATGAGGAGAAGGAGGAGGAGGGCGTTTACCGCTCCTACTAATGTTGCTTTCCTAGAGGCTCCAACTCTTTGGTAGGGTCGCGCTGGGATAATGATCACATTCTGTGCCGTCGAAAACCTCACTGCTGCTGCTACTCACTTTTTTAAACCCCCTTCGCCAGGATCAGCTGCCCCCCCCAAAAACCTTATCCTTACTGGTATTAACATCTGGGTGACGGGTGAGAAAGCACGATGCGCTAGGAAACCGATCGCAGTTTCGACCCCGCTCGTCCGAATTATTAAGCTCGCTGGGTACCCAGCGGACAGTGGTTTTTATATTGTGAGCGCGACTGTAGGCAGCGAACACACGAATCTGACTCAACAATCTGAAATCCCCGCTTCTGAATCGATCAAAACTGAGACACACACTCACGTTATCAACAAAGAGGGCTTGGCGGACATGTTTCTCGTGCGATCTCAACGCCTCGCGTCGAGGCGACATCGCCAGCGCCCGCGCCCCCGGCACCAGGATGGGCCGCTCCCGCTCCCAGGCATCCCAGAACCTCGGCACCCAGCGGCCGCGCGCCAGCCCCGCCGAGGCCGCCTCGGGGAAACCCGAGTTGACCTCGTACTCGCCAGCGGCCATCGCGGCCTCCAGCCCGTCGAAGTCCCCCCCTGGAAGCTCCACCTCGGCCGGCGGCGGCGGCAGCCCCGCGATTTCCCGAACTCCAGAAGCCGCCAGCGCGCGCCCCCGCGCCTGCGCCGCTCGGACGTCACGGAAGCGGTCCCTCTCGCGAGTGCGACCAGCAGCCTTCACCTCTTCATCGCTCCAGAGGCTGGTGGAGATCCCGAAGCCACACTTCGAGGCGTCACTGGCGCTCGCCAGTCGATTCCATCTCGGCCACCAGTCAGAGCGCAAGAAGGGCATCAGCCCGAGAAAAGCCCGCAGCTCGTCCCTCGCGGACGGCCACAGCGGCTGCTGAACCGAGTACTCCAAGGAGATGAACTTGCGCGCCGAATGGAAGCACGATTAGACGGGTCGCCGCACCTGGCCGCAGAAGGCGCAATGCCCCAGGATGACCTCCACCATCGCACCGCTGGCCCTCCCGCGGTCCCGGAGGTGTCGGAGCGCGGAGTGCAGCCGCCAGTGCCGCTTCTTCGTCGGCGAAGTGCGCTGCAACTCTCCGTCGAGGACAACCCAGAGCGCCCTCGCGGCAACGCTCCGCGTCAGCGAGCGTGCTCCACCTCCGAGCGACTATCGCCCACCCAGGTTGTCCACGTGCACGCAATGCCTGAACTCGTGCAGACCGCTACTACTCAGGGCGAGAACGGCAGGCCGGCCGCGGTCCCTCAACGGCTCCGAGGCGTGGAGCGCGGGCGCGCGATGGCAAAAACTCTCGCCTATCCGCTGGCAGAAGCAGAGACTCTAGGAAGCCCGTGGGCAGCGCCCGCGCCAACGGCACGATCGCATCTCCTGCAACGGCGACGGCCCCGTCGATCACCTCCCTATGGGGGCACGAACCGTGTGAGGGTTGTGCCAATATGGGCCTGCGGTGGGCGGGGGAGGGGGGGGGGGGGGCGCGTGCGAACTGTGCCACTGGGGTCTTCGGCGGCGCTCCCTATGGGGCCGCGAAACGTGTGAGGGGCGCGCACGATGGGCGACGGTGATGATGGTGACGATGGTGTGGGGAAGGGAAGGGGATGATGATGATGACGATGATGTTGATGATGATGATCAGCACTCGGCGGGCGGCAGTTGACAACGGCGGCAGCAGCGCGGCAAGAGAGCTGAGCGGCAGGCTGGACAGGGTCCCGTCCCTGCGCCAGCATCCGTACTACCCTGGATGTAGTACACAGAGCTCTGAGCCTGCTCGACAACGGTAAGACTCCTATCTCCACCGGAACCAGTTGGCGAGTGCGGAGGGAGTTGAAAGAAGCAAGCATGAGATCGAACGCGATCGCAATCGAGCATAATCGAGAATTGGCAAGAAGAGGGGTGGCAGCAAAAAACAGCGCAGACAAGTGACCCCCACCACCCCAATCCGCAGGGATACAAGGCAAGCAGCGAGCGACCACAGGGCGAATTTCAGGGCAATTCACATCGTGTTCGACTGAATCACCTCCCACAGCATGACAACCGAATCGACGCACCTGTGCCCCCTGACGATAGCGACGAGAGGTGGGCCACGCATTTACGAGGGCTTTCAGGGTAGCGACCGCGCACGAGTCGGGCAGTTTCGAGGAGAGGACCTTGAGGCGCTCAGTCAGCTCATCAGCTTGGTTCAAGGTGGCTTGCTTGTTCCGATACTGTAATGTCGGTAACAACAAGCTCGAAGGCGAAGCATATACTTTCGAAACTACCTCGGAATAGATCTGGGCTTGGAGCTCTGATTCAGATGCCTGGAACACACCAACTTGACCACGAAGAACCTTCGACTGATTCATTACCAGGGTAAGAACAGAGCCCCGAGAAAAAAAACATCCACTTATAAGTCACAACCCTATCCGTTCCAACCAAGATCTCTTCAAACTGCTTCACTGAAAGACCCATCCGGAAAAGCAGCCAATCGTTCCAGCCTAGATCTCTCCAATCTTTCCCAGCCGAGAGCATCTGGAAAGCCTCGCTCCTGAGACCGGCGCGGCACAAGGCTGAGCGAGCAACGGCACTGAATGGCCTCGGCTGGTGGGAGAGACCGAAATCCGTCAGCTGATACATCATCTCGGGGCCAAAGGAGTGCCGCGGGCTGGCGGTGAGCAGCTGGAAGCCTTCGCGCTCCGCCTTCAGCGCTTCATCCGTCGCAGTGCGGCACTGCGCTGCAAAGCTCAGGACAGGCTGTGTACATGTGTCATGCGTCAGCATACTCATACTTAGACCAAGCTGAAGCCCTCGAATGTGTCGACATCGTTTTTGAAGTTCTTGAGTAGGCTTGGCCCAAGACAGAGCACGCGCATTCATACCAATAAATCATCCGAGGTACTTCGCAGCCCGCGCAATTTTGAAACGCTCAGCCCGAAGCCCATGGCCATACAACTTAGCCAGAACCGACGTAGGATCCAAATCCCTGGGCAACGCAACGCGCGTTTTCTCAGGGTGGATAACGAGGCCAGAGACCCTGGATGCCAACGCAAGCTCGCGAAGAACTTTCGGAATAACAGCGAAGATGTTACGTGCGACCACGCCCTGGTCATCAGCGAAAACCAGGAAATCAGGGCCTCCACTGACCGTTGGGCACCCGTTTCTTTTCGCGCTTGTCCCGGTCGGAAGCGTCTGGACCCCGCGCGTTCTCACGCCTGCCCTGCTCTGGGGCGCAAGGAACCTACGCGTTGTCACGCGTGCCCTGCTCGGGGGCGTCAGGAACGCGCGCGTTTTCACGGGTGCCCCGCTCTGGGGCGTTTAGGAAACCGCGTGTTTTCACCCTTGTCCCGCTAGGGGGGTATGGAATCAACGTGTTTTCTCGCTTGTCCGTCCCTGGGGCGCCGAGGCCCACGCGATTCCACGCTTGTCCCGCCCTTGGGCGCCAGGAACCCATATGTTTTCACGCTTGTCCCGCTCTTGAGCGCTGGGAGCCCACGCGTTGTCATTTGAGTTGCTGAGGTTCCAAATGTTTCCGCGCGTCCGTCTGGCCCTGGGGCGCTGGGGCCCGCGCGTTTTCACGCCTCTCCGCTCTGAAGCGTCAGGGCCCCGAATGTTTTCACGCTCGTACCGCTCTGGGGCGTCAAGAAAGGAAGCATTTTCACGCGCGCCCCGCTCTGGGGCGTTAGGGGCCCGCGCGCGTTCGCGCTTGTCCGGCTCTGGGGCGCCGGGAGAGGGCGGGGGACTATGGGGCGGCGGTCTGGGGCCTGCGCCGCGGCAGCAATTTGCGCTCTCGCCTCGGCGCCGAACGCATTTTCGGCAACATCCTGATATCGATTGGAGCCTCGCTGGGACTGCAAAGGTCGGCAGGGCCCGCGCGCGGCGTCTGCCGTCTCCGTCAGGGACAGCATGGCCCGTGCGCAGCGTCGGCCGTCTCTTACGACTCCCAAACCATATTCCTTAGGAGGGATTCCTTGATAAGGATTCTTCAGTAAACATTCCTTAAACAGAAAATGCACATTCATTCGAACATGTTCCTTACTCAGGAATGCTTCATAAAAGTTTATGGTTGGAGGTTCTTTAATAAGGATGCCTTCTTCAATCATGAATTCGGAATGCTGAATCATGGTTCTTGTCAAACAATTCCTCGGTAAGGGTTCACAATCATTGATTATTCCGTGCCCCAAACTCCTGACTGCGGGTTCCTTCGTAAGGATTCCTTCAAAAAGGACTCCTTCATGCAGATTCCTTAATGCATATTCCTTCGCACATGTTCCTTGCTACAGGTTCCTGACCAAAGATTCCTCAAGGAGGACTCCGTAATAACGAAACCCTTGGCGAGGGCTCTTGAATGCATATTCCTTGCTGGGCATTCGTTAGATTTCACGCATGAAGGGTTCAATAGTCTAGATTCCCTCGAACAAATACTTCTTCCATACCCCCATGCAGATTTCTGAATACGGATTCCTTCATACAGATTCTCGAATACACACATATATATATTCCGAATCGCGACTCTTGAAAGAGAACCGCTCAGTGCATATTCCTTACTGAGGATGTCTTCGTAATAGTTCCGGAATAAGGATTCCTTAATGACGGTTCCTGAGTAAGGCGTCGTTATCAAGGATTTTTCTGTAAATATTATCTCGTGAACGTTCCTTATTGAGATTCCTTCAGCAACTATTCCCGTGCAAAGGATTCCTAATAAAGACCCCTTAGCAAGAATTCCTCAATGAAGATCACGCACCGAGGGCTCCTTAGCCACGATTCCTGATTAAGGCCCCCTCAGCAACATTTCACCACGAAGGACCCCTTTGAACATATTCCCTGCCAAGGATTCCTTATTGGCGACTTATGATGCGGATTCCTTCATGATGATTCCTCAGTGAGGACCCCTTAGACAATATCCCCTGCAATACTTATTGTTTGAAATATACACATAAATATACAAATTCCATATCAAGGATTCTTTCGTCAAGATTCCTGAATCAGGATTCATGCGGGATGGTTCTTCTACCAGGGTTCCTTAATGATGATTCCTCTGTGCTCAGTGATCACTATCCAATGCCTAGCATTACCAAGCGATGCCAGGCAATGGCATGAGCAGGACCACCCATTGCCAAGCACCGCCAACAACGACCAACCAGCGCAATGCACTGCTAAGCACGACCAACCACTCAATACGAATCACCCCGAGCTAGTGCCAAGCTGCGCCTGGCATGACCAAAGAATTACAGACCGCGGCAAGAACGACCAACCAATGACAAGAGCAGGACGGAACATCGCCAATCACCGCCAAACATGGCCAACCAATGCCAAGTAATGCCAAGCACGCCCATTCAATGCCATGCACGACCAAGCAATGCCAAGCATGACCAACCAATGCCACGAAATGCCAAGCGCGATTGCTCGATGCCTCGCGCGACCAAACAATGCCAAACACTGCGAAGGTTGACCATTCAATGCCACGCACAAACGCGCAAAGCTGAACAATGCCAAGCATGAGTAACCAATGCGAAGCAAAGCCGAACGCGACCTTTCAATGCCAAACGGAACCAAACAACGCCAAACACAACCAACTAAGGCCAAGCAGGAGCACTCGATGGCAAGCAGTTCCAAGCATGACCGAGCAATGCCTTTCCCATTAGCAATAGTGCATCTCACTAGCAGTGGGACATCCCCGAAATATGCCAAGCATCGCACCGGGGTTCTTCCACAAGAGCCGCAACTTTGAAACGAACGCCGCCAGGGCCACCGCAGGCGCGCCGCCGTCGACGAACGGAAAAAAACATAAAGGGACTGGCAAATGGAGTCAGGAGGAGGACCGGGAAGCCTAAGGGGCGCCATAGGACATTGGAAGCAGCGGCGGCGGGGCCGGCCCTCGAAACCATCAGTGGCGGCCTCGGAGAGGGGAGAGGGGGGGGGATCCCCCACCCCCTCTTGACGATTCCCCCCCCAAAGGGCCTAAGGGGCGCCATAAGACATCGGAAGCGGCGGCGGCGGGGCTGGCCCTCGAAACCAGCAGCGGCGGCCTCGGAGAGGGGAGAGGGAGGAGGGGGGGGATCCACCCACCTGTTGGCAATTTTTGTTTGTTGGCGCCCTCCCCCCCGAGAGAGACCGCAGGAGGAACGTCGTTCACTGCCGTCCACGATGGGAGAAGTGGGGTGGAAGCTCCGTCCATTCTTCTCCGCCTCCTCCTGTCCCTTACTCCCTCACCTTCTCTGCGTCAGTGCTCCCCTCGTGGTCCCCTCCTCCTTCGCCTCTCACCTTCTCGTCGCTCCCTCCTCCTTCGCCTCTCCCCTCCTCGCATTCCCCTTCCTTTCCGCGCTCCCCAAAACCGCCGCCCAAAAATCCCCCGTGCTGCGGTATTGAACCACGTGTTTTCAGGCTTGCCGTGCTCTGGGGCGCCAGGAACCCACGTGTTTTCGCGCTTGCCCTGTTCTGGGGCATGAGAAACCATGCGTTTTGAAGCTTGCCCCGCTCTGGGGCGTTAGGAACCCACGCGTGTTCACGCTTGTCCCGCTCTCGGGCGCTAGGGGTCCACGCGTTTTCGTGCCTGTCCCGCTCTTAGGCGTTAGGACACCCTGCGTTTCCATATGGCTTGTTAGAAACCGAAATGTGTTCACGCTTGACCCACTTTGGGGCGCTAGGAGCCCGCATGTTTTCACGCCTGTCCCGCCCTGAAGAGTTAGGACCCCAAATGTTCTCACACTTGTCCCGATCTGGGGCGTCAATCACGAAAACCTGTTCGCGCTTGTCCCGCTCTGGGGCGTTAGGAAACCACGCGTTGTCATTATTATCCCACTCTGGGGCGTTAGGAACCCACGTGTTCTCACCCTTGCCGTGCTCTGGGGTGCTAGGAACCCGCGCGTTTTCACGCTTGCCCTGTTCAAAGGTCTTAAAAACAAATGCTGTTTCAAGCTTGCACCGCTCCAGGGCGCTAGGAACCCATACATGTTCACGCTTGACCCGCTCTGGGGCGTTAGGAACCCACGCGTTGTCACTCGTATCCCACTGTGGGGCGCTGGGAACCCACGTGCGTTCACGCTTGACCCGCTCTAGGGCGTTGGGTATCCACGTGTTTTCACGTTTGTGTTTTCACGCTTGTCCCACTCTGGGGCGTTGAGAACACGCGAGTTTTCACGCTCGTCCCGCTCTGGGACGTTAGGGACCCACGCGTTTTCACGCCTGTTCCACTCTCGGGCGTTAGGAACCTAACTGTTTTCACGCCTGTCCCGTTCTCGGGCGTTAGGAACCCCTTGCTTCCATATGAGCTGTTGGGAACCCGCATGTTTTCACGCCTGCCCCGCTCTGGGGCGTTAGGAACCCACATGTTTTCACGCTTGTTCCGCTCTGGGGCGTTAGGAACCCGCTCTGAGGCGTTCGCTAGGGCAATCTACAGGAATACCCGTAAAACGCTGAAAGCTTCGAGCCCAAGAGAGGAGCAACCTATGGGACAAACGACCGTTTCGCTCGAGACATCCTAAACAATTTCTGCCAACAAACGCTCGAGACATCCGCAACAAACGCACATGTTAGCAATTTCACCTTGTGTGTTATCAATTTGGGAAATCCTCGAAAATTAATGTGCTGGCCCACATTTCCCTTGTTATCGATCGCGGATGAAATGCGCCGGCCCACCCCCAACATGGCACCGGAAACAGTTTACATATACTTGGGCCCAAATCCTTTCCTCAAAAACCCAAGGCATTCCTACGTCCTGTGGTTTTCAAAACAAAAGATTTCGGCCTCCTGCGAGCGCCGACGAGGCCTCCTAGGAGCCTCCTGGCGGCCGCTTGGGGCCTCATGACGCTTCTTGGGAGCATTTTGCGCGCTCTGGGGGCCGTCCTGGGGCGATCTTGGCGGCCTCGGAGGTCTCCGTGAAACTGGCCGGGCGCCTCCCGGGCCGCCAACATGATCGACCCACGAACCTGGAAAGGAATATATAGAGACGCAAGACATGGCAACGTGTCAAAGACACCTGATTGAGTGTATCGACCTTGATGTACCGTGCTGAGGGCTGTGCTGTGCAGCGCCGTGCTGAACTGCGATGTGCCACGCCGCGATTGTGCTCTATAGCGTTGTGGATCGAGTCCTCCTTTGCATCCGAGTCCTGACCGAACTGATCTGGATCTTAAGCTCCAGCTGCCTGAGCACATAACTAGTAGCTGCCACAGAGCTGATTGACAGGCGAACATGCCGGGAGGACGCGCCGCGGAACGTCTCAAGGGACGCGCCAGGCGACGTGCCAGGGGACGTGCCATGGGGACGCACCGCGGGACGTGCCAAGGGGACGCGCTACGGAACGTGCCAATGGACGTGCCACGGGACGTGCCAAGGGACGCGCCGCGCGACGTGCCAGGGGGACTCGCCACAGGACGCGCCACAGAACGTGCCAAGGAAAATGCCAAGTTGCAATGCTGGAAGAATGGATCGATCTTGATGTACCGTGCCGAGGGCTGCGCTGTGCAGCGCCGTGCTGAACTGCGATGTGCCATGCCGCGCTTGTGCTCTAAAGTGTTGTGGATCGAGTCCTCCTTTGCATCCGAATCCTGACCGAACTGATCTGGATCTTAAGCTCCAGCTGCCTGAGCGCATAGTCCATATAGTAGCTGCCCCAGAGCTAATTGACAGGGGAACATGACAGGAAGACGCGCCGCGGAACGTCCCAAGGGACGCGCCAAGCGACGTGCCAGGGGACGTGCCATGGGGACGCACCGCGGGACGTGCCAAGGGGACGCGCTACGGAACGTGCCAATGGACGTGCCACGGGACGTGCCAAGGGACGCGCCGCGCGACGTGCCAGGGGGACTCGCCACAGGACGCGCCACGGAACGTGCCAAGTTGCAATGCTGGAAGAATGGATCGATCTTGATGTACCGTGCCGAGGGCTGCGCTGTGCTGCGCCGTGCAGAACTGCGATGTGCCATACCGCGATTGTGCTCTATAGTGTTGTGGATCGAGTCCTCCTTTGCATCCGAATCCTGACCGAACTGCCTGAGCACATAGTAGCTGCCACAGAGCTGATTGACAGGGGAACATGCCAGGAGGACGCGCCGCGGACGCGCCAGGCGACGTGCCAGGGGACGTGCCATGGGGACGCACCGCGGGACGTGCTAAGGGGACGCGCTACGGAACGTGCCAATGGACGTGCCACGGGACGTGCCAAGGGACGCGCCGCGCGACGTGCCAGGGGGACTCGCCACAGGACGCGCCACGGAACGTGCCAAGGAAAGAGCCAAGTTGTAATGCTGAGTGAGTGGATTGATCTTGATGTACCGTGCCGAGGGCTGCGCTGTGCAGCGCCGTGCTGAACTGCGATGTGCCATGCCGCGATTGTGCTCTATAGTGTTGTGGATCGAGTCCTCCTTTGCATCCGAATCCTGACCGAACTGATCTGGATCTGAAGCTCCAGCTGCCTGAGCACATAGTCCACATAGTAGCTGCCCCAGAGCTAATTGACAGGGGAACATGACAGGAAGACGCGCCGCGGAACGTCCCAAGGGACGCGCCAAGCGACGTGCCAGGGGACGTGCCATGGGGACGCACTGCGGGACGTGCCAAGGGGACGCGCTACAGAACGTGCTGGGGAGAAGCGTCGTGGTGGCCTGGGCACGTAAAAACAGGTGCTGCCAGCTCGGGACAACCATGTTAGATACCCCCTGGGTGGCCTGGACACGTAAAAACACTTGGTTCCAGCTCGGGACATTCGTGCTAGAGATCTCCTTTGGTGGCGGCCTGAGCATGAAAAAACACGTGATTCCAGCTCGGGACAGCCATGTTAGTTACCCCCTCTGCGTGACCTGGATACGCTGAATTCGCGCTCCCGCTCGAGACATCTTCGCAATATCTTCCCTGGAGAGGCCCCCAAAGCGCACCCCCCTGTTCAGAACAAGAAAACATAACTTTTCTGTATTGGGACATGTGTTCGGGTAGCGCTTTTCGGTTCCCCGTGCGCTTCCTCATAATTCGGCGTTGGGCCCGACGCCAAATTAAATACCCCAGTTCTGCAAAACCAGCGTTTCGCTCGAGAGATCCTCAACAAATTCTGAAAAACAAGCGTTTCGCTCGAGACATCACCCAACTCTGCAAAATCAGCGTTTCGCTCGAGACATCCTCAACAAATTCTAACGAAAAAAACGTTTCGCTGGAGACATCCTCAAATTTTAATCCGCCGGCCATTCTCGACCTCGATAATTATCAGGAAAAGAATCCGCCGGCCCACCTCAGTCATGGCACGGGGACAATTGGCAAACTAAGAGAGAACCCTGGGCCCGCGCCCTTTCCTGGAAAAAACTACCTGGACCCCACTGCGACACAATGGCGCTGGTCTGGCCCCCCTCCCCCGGCTTTCACCGACATTTCTGTGTATATAAATATATAAATTAACAATAACGGTACATACAAGACATGATCGACCCATTAGCCCGGAGAAGAAAATAGAAATGCAAGACATGGCAACGTTTCAAAGACACCTGATTGGGCGGCAGGCAAATGCAATGCTTACGTCGACCTTGATGTACCGTGCCGAACGCTGTGCTGTGCTGCGCCGTGCTGAACTGCGATGTGCCATGCCACGATTGTGCTCTATAGTGTTGTGGATCGAGTCCTCCTTTGCATCCGAGTCCAGACCGAACTGATCTGGATCTTAAGCTCGAGCTGCCTGAGCACATAACTAGTAGCTGCCCCAGAGCTGATTGACAGGGGAACATGCCAGGAGGACGCGCCGCGGAACGTCTCAAGGGACGCGCCAAGCGACGTGCCAGGGGACGTGCCATGGGGACGCACCGCGGGACGTGCCAAGGGGACGCGCTACGGAACGTGCCAATGGACGTGCCACGGGACGTGCCAAGGGACGCGCCGCGCGACGTGCCAGGGGGACTCGCCACAGGACGCGCCACGGAACGTGCCAAGGAAAGCGCCAAGTTGCAACGGTGAGTGTATCGGCCTTGATGTACCGTGCCGAAGGCTGTGCTGTGCTGAGCCGTGCTGAACTGCGATGTACCATGCCACGATTGTGCTCTATAGTGTTGTGGATCGAGTCCTCCTTTGCATCCGAGTCCTAACCGAAATGATCTGGATCTTAAGCCCGAGCTGCCTGAGCACATAGTGGCTGCGGGGGGCATGCTAGGAAGACGTGCCGCGAAAAGTCCCGAGGGACGCGCGAGGCGACGTGCCAGTGGACGTGCCATGGGGACGCACCGCGGGACGTGCCATAGGGACGCGCTATGGAACGTGCCAATCGACGCGCCACGGGACGTACCAGGGGACGCGCCGCGCGACGTGCCAGGGGGACTCGCCACAAGACGCGCCACGGAACGTGCCAAGGAACGTGCCAGGTTGTAATGCTGAGTGAGTGTATCGATCTTGGAGAGAACGCGTTTCACGGGCGCATACATGAGGAACATTCGGCGGCGCGTTTCGAACCGGGGGGTGGGCCCCCCCCTCCCAACACTCGGCGCCGCCGATCAAAACCAGAGGGGCTCCCCTCCCCCTCCTCCCCCCCCCTCCCCAACACCCCCCCCCCTCCCAAGGGGGGGGGAGGGGTTCAAAACCCCTCCCCACCCCCTAGGCGCCGGCGCCGGCGCTGGCGGCCGCCAGCAGCGCCCACGGCGGGGACGCAGCGACGATGACCAGAGGCAGCAAGGGGAGGGGGGTTCAAACCCCCCCTCCCCCTTGGCGCGCCCCGTCGCGCAGGCGCCGGCGCTGGCGGCGGCCAGCAGCGCCGGCGCTGGCGCCGGCGACGACGCAGCGACACTTACCACCACTACCACTACCACCACCACCACCACCACTATTACCACCACCGCCGTCGCCTCAACCCACCACCACCACCAACAGCACCACACAACCACCACCACCACCAGCCACCACCACCACCACAACCACCACCACAACTCACCATCACCACCACCACCACCACAAAAACCCACCACTACTACCATCACCACCACCACAATCTTCCACAGCACCACCACCACCGCCACAACCACCACCACTACCAGCAGCACAACCCACCACCACCACCACAAACCACCGTCGTCCTCGTCGACGCTCCCCACCACCGCCGCCCGCCGCCGCAGGCGCCGGCGCCGGCCCAGAAATGGAAATCGTCGTCCCCGCCGCCGTCGCCAACCGTCGCCGACACAAGCGCCGGCCCGAAGAGAGGGGACGCAGAGAATGGGGGGGAGTGGATGGGTTCGAACACCCCCCCCGTCATGGGAGGGGGAGGGGGTTCGAACCTCCCTCCCCGGGGGGGTCCGGTTCCCCCCTCCCCCCTCCAAACGACCACAGAACGCGCTCTTTCCGATCTTGATGTGCCGTGCCGAAGGCTGTGCTGTGCTGCGCCGTGCTGAACAGCGATGTGCCATGCCACGATTGTGCTCTATAATGTTGTGGGTCGAGTTCTCCGTTGCATCCGAGTCCTGACCGAACTGATATGGATCTTGAGCTCGAGCTGCCCTAGCACATAGTCCACATAGTAGCTGCCCCAAAGCTGATTGACAAAGAAACATGCCAGGAAAACGCGCCGCGGAACGTTCCAAGGGATACGCCAGGCGACGTGCCAGGGGACGTGCCACGGGGACGCACCGCGGGACATGCCAAGGGGACGCGCTACAGAACGTGCTGGGGACAAGCGCCGTGTTGGTGGCCTGGACACGTAAAAACACGGTGCCAGCTCGGGACAACCATGTTAAATACCCCCTTGGGTGGCGTGGACACGTAAAAACACCTGGTTCCAGCTCGGGACAATCATGTTAAGATCTCCCTGGGTGGCCTGAGCATGAAAAAAACACGTGGTTCCAGCTCGGGACAGCCATGTTAGATACCCCCCTGCGTGACCTGGATACGCTGAATTCGCGCTCCCGCTCGAGACATCCTCGCAACGTCTTCCTTAGAGAGGCCCCAAAGCGCAACCCCCTGTTCAGAGCAAGAAGCCATCACACTTTTCTGTATTGGGACACGTGTTCGGGTAGCGTTTTTCGGTCCCCCGTGCGTTTCCTCGTAATTCGGCGTTGGGCCCGACGCCATGTTAGATACCCCAACTCTGCAAAACCAGCGTCTCGCTCGAGACATCTTCAACAAATTCTGAAAAACAAGCGTTTCGCTCGAGACATCCCCCAACTCTGCAAAATCAGCGCCTCGCTCGAGACATCCCCAACAAATTCGGAAACCAAAAACAAGCGTTTCGCTCGAGACATGCTCAAAAATAATTCCGCCGGCCTCCTTCGAACTCGTCATTTATCGCAAAATAATTCCGCCGGCCTCCTTGAAGTCGAAACCGGGGGTAAACTAACTAAAAGAAAACCCTGGGCCCCCGCCCTTTCCGGGAACATGATCGACCCACGAACCCAAACATGATCGACCCACGAACCCGGAAAGGAATATAGAACTGTAACACATGGCAGCGTTTTCAAAGACACCTGATTGGGTGACCGGCAAAATGCAATGCTGAAGGTATCGATCTTGATGTACCCTGCCGAGGGCTGTGCTGTGCTGCGCCGTGCTGAATTGCGATGTGCCATGGCGCGACTGGGCTCTATAGCCTCGTGGATCCAGTCCTCCTTTGCATCCGAGTCCTGACCGAACTGATCTGGATCTTAAGCTCGAGCTGCCTGAACACATCGTAGCTGCCCAAGAGCTAATGGACAGGGGAACATGCCAGGAGGACGCGCCGCGAAACGTCCCAAGGGATGCGCCAGGCGACGTGCCAGGGGACGTGCCATGGGGGCGCACCGCGGGACGTGCCAAGGGGACGCGCTACGGAACGTGCCAATGGGTGTGCCACGGGATGTGCCAGGGGACGCGCCACGCGACGTGCCAGGGGAACTCACCAAAGGACGCCCCACGGAACGTGCCAAGGAACGTGCCAAGTTGCAATGCTGAGTGTATCGATCTTGATGTACCGTGCCGAAATATGTGCTGTGCTGCGCCGTGCTGAATTGCGATGTGCCGTGGCGCGGTTGTGCTCTATAGCCTCGTGGATCCAGTCCTCCTTTGCATCCGAGTCCTGACCGAACTGATCTGGATCTTAAGCTCGAGCTGCCTGAACACATAGTAGCTGCCCCAGAGCTACTTGACAAGGGGAACATGCCAGGAGGACGCGCCGCGAAACGTCCCAAGGGATACGCCAGGCGACGTGCCAAGGGACGTGCCATGGGGTTGCACCGCGGGACGTGCCAAGGGGACGCGCTACGGAACGTGCTGGGGACAAGCGTCTCGCTCGAGACATCCTGTCAAAATCATCTGAATTCCTACGCGCGGGACGCGGCACGCGCGAGACATCCTCAGAATTCCTACGAGCGGGACGTGACAACAAGCATTTCGCCTGAGACATCCTCTGAATTCTGGCCCCCCCACGCGGCCCCCGCTCGAGACATCCCCCAATTTTGCAAAACCAGCGTTTCGCTCGAAACATCCTCAACAAATTATGAAAAACAAGCGTTTCGCTTGAGACATCCTGTCAAAATCAAAAGAAATCCAAATTCCTGCGCGCGGGACGCGGCACGCGCGAGACATCCTCGGAATTCCTGCGCGAGGGGCGGCGCTTTTCCGTGTCGCGGTCGGCTCTGCAAAACCAGCGTTTCGCTCGAGACTTCCTCAACAAATTCTAAAAACAAGCGTTTCGCTCGAGACATCCCCAACTCTGCAAAACCAGCGTTTCGCCTGAGACATCCTCAACAAATTCTGAAAAACAAGCGTTTCGCTCGAGACATCCTCAAATAATACTCCGAAGTGCGTTCCGTGCGTGCCCGCTCGCATGCGGCGCCCATTGGCACACTCCGAAGTGCGTTCCGTGTGTGCCCGCTCGCACGCGGAGCCCATTGGCTTACTCCGAAGTGCGTTCCGTGCGTTACTCCGATGTGCGTTCTGTGCGTGCCCGCTCGCACGCGGCGCCTATTGGCATACTCCGAAGTGCGTTCCGTGCCCGCTCGCACGCGGCGCCCATAATAATTTCGCCGGCCCTACTCCGTGCGCGCCCGCTCGCAAAATAATTTCGCCGGCCCAAGTCGCAGGGGGGCCGTGGGGTTAATCTACTAAAAGAGAGCCCGGGGCCCGCGCCCTTTCCGGGAAAAAGGAATATAGAACTGTAACACATGGCAGCGTTTTCAAAGACACCTAATTGGGTGACGGGCAAATGCAATGCTGAGTGTATCGATCTTGACGTACCCTGCCGAGGGCTGTGCTGTGCTGCGCCGTGCTGAATTGCGATGTGCCATGGCGCGACTGTGCTCTATAGCGTCGTGGATCGAGTCCTCCTTTGCATCCGACCCCTGACCGAACTGATCTGGATCTTAGCTCGAGCTGCCTGAACACATAGTAGCTGCCCCAAAGCTAATGGACAGGGGAACATGCCAGGAGGACGCGCCGCGAAACGTCCAAAGGGATGCGCCAGGCGACGTGCCAGGGGACGCGCCATGGGGTCGCACCGTAGGACGTGCCAAAGGGACGCGCTACGGAACGTGCCAATGGATGTGCCACGGAATGTGCCAGGGGACGCGCCACGCGACGTGCCAGGGGGACTCGCCAAGGGACGCCCCACGGAACGTGCCAAGGAACGTGCCAAGTTGCAATGCTGAGTGTATCGATCTTGATGTACCCTGCCGAGGGCTGTGCTGTGCTGCGCCGTGCTGAATTGCGATGTGCCATGCCGCGGTTGTGCTCTATAGCGTCGTGGATCGAGTCCTCCTTTGCATCCGAGTCCTGACCGAACTGATCTGGATCTTAAGCTCGAGCTGCCTGAACACATAGTAGCTGCCCCAGAGCTAATTGACAAGGGGAACATGCCAGGAGGACGCGCCGCGAAACGCCCCAAGGGATGCGCCAGGCGACGTGCCAGGGGACGTGCCATGGGGTCGCACCGCGGGACGTGCCAAGGGGACGCGCTACTGAACGTGCTGGGGACAAGCGCTTCGCTCGAGACATCCTATTAAAATCATCCGAATTCCTACGCGCGGGACGCGGCACGCGCGAGACATCCTCGGAATTCCTGCGAGCGGGACACGAAAACAAGCATTTCGCCGGAGACATCCTCTGAATTCTGGCCCCCCACGAGGCCCCCGCTCGAGACATCCCCCAATTTTGCAAAACCAGCGTTTCGCTCGAGACATGCCTCAACAAATTACGAAAAACAAGCGTTTCGCCCGAGAAATCCTGTCAAAACCCCAAGAAATCAAAATTCCTGCGCGCGGGACGCGGCACGCGCGAAACATCCTCGGAATTCCTGCGCGAGGAGCGCTTTTCCGTGTCGCGGTCGGCTCTGCAAAACCAGCGTTTCGCTCGAGACATCCTCAACAAATTCTGAAACCAAGCGTTTCGCTCGAGACATCCCCCAACTCTGCAAAACCAGCGTTTCGCAGGAGACATCCTCAACAAAGTTTGAAAAACAAGCGTTTCGCTAGGGACATCCTCAAACATAATTCCGCCGGCCCTACTCCCGCACGTAATTTCTCGCAGAATAATTTCGCCGGCCCATCAGCCGTCAGATCCGGGGGTAAACCTCTAAAAGAGAACCCTGGGCTCGAGCCCTTTCCGGGAAAAAAGCGCGCTCCTTGCGCTTGGGACCTAACAAGCTCTAAATGTGGTTTGAAGAGTTCGGCGCCGGAGGACATAAAAGTCACGCGAATCGTGCCCCTCAAGGAGCTTCACCGACAGCCCCCGAGACAGGCTTGGTTTACGTCACCCGCCCTTGCCGGCACATGCCTCACAGGGATCGCGCCCCGCAAGGAGCCGACCTACGCCCCCGGAGACAAGGTTCGCACCGTCGCTCGCCTTCACGAGCGGGATGAGCTCGATGATCTGCTTGATGTCTTCTTGTCGTTCATCTGCTTCAGGTTCTGCTGGTTGAATCCGCCGACGGCTGCGTCTTCCTTCCTGACTGTGACCTTCGAGGAGGCCCGAGGGAGGCCCGAGAACGCCGCGGTGTTTATCGTACCGATCTTGGCCATCTCCGCGTCGATCAGAAGCTGGGGCGTACTGCTGCGGGTCTCCTCTGCCTTTTTTTAACCCACGCGCGGACATGCGAGAACCCGAGCCTTGATCGCCACGACGCTTGTCGCGCCTGGAGATATGAGATAAGTCTTGTTCAGGATGGATTCGGTCTGGCGTTGCCTCGTCGCCACACTGAGGAGCACTTGCGTAACGATGGGGAGCATATCCTGAATGTCTTTCATCTCCGTGTCCTTTTGCTGGATAGCGCCCAGGTCGAGTAGCTTGCTGCTCTTGGTGCCAGTCTGCTGGTCGACACGTTGCCCTCCTCGACGTCGCTGCTTCGACGTAGGTGAGGCGCCTGCCGGTGCGCTTGCGTGCTCGCCAAAGCTTGGTAGGGAGTTCATCCACAACGTACGGCCGAGGGACTGCGAGGTGAGTGTTTGCGGAAATGTGCCTATAGCTCAGGTAGGGTGGAAAAGGAAAGGTCGCAGTCTTGACTCGGGCAAAACAGCTGCATAGAGTTGTTTGGCGAAATGTAGACGGATCGGTGTTTTTGGCACCGTCCAGCACGATAAGCAGCAACAGTATGGTTTCTCGCAGCTTGTCTGCTCGCAAACGTCAATCGGCAAATCGGGCATGATTCGTAATCGTACATCGCGTGTACTCGCGAACTCGTCTGTGTTCTCACCCCCTCCCCGCTCATAGTTTGATGAACCCTGAATGTTTGTTTCGTTCTTGTTGCGAACAAGCATATCGCACCGTCTCTTCACATAGGGGGCCGCTGCTCTAGCAAACGTCTGCCGCTGGAGCCCTGGATGGTGGTACGGGTTGTGCCAGCCACCACTTGCGGCGCACACGTGCAACTGTGAGCATGACAAGCACACCTCGCCCAAGCGTCGGCCGAACAATACCCAGCAGGTCGTCGTCGATAACGTCGAAACAGGCACGACCGTTGGCGAAGGCATATGTACACATACGAAGCGCAACAAATAGTGAAGGGCAACATGCCCCCGTTAACGAGAGCTTCCACCTTGAGCGGTGGGCCAGGACTGGGCCTGACCAGCCCTGCCGCCCCCGACGAGGAGGAGGGGGAGAAGAAGCTGTGAAGCTGAGCTGCACGACAACGGAAGTCTTGGCACACCATGCGAAAGGGTGGACAAGGGTAGACGCATGGACCGCGTCGCCAGGCCACTCGCGGTCATCGTTCTACGGTGCTGTGGCACCTCCAATGGCGTTAAGGATGAACGGAACATCCTACTCTGGATGCGCCACATGCCCTGGTACTGCGTGCCCCGCGGGACGCCTGATTTGATACTGCAGACCAAGACGAACGCAGCTTTCAGGAGGTAAGGACGCCGCATCTGCTGATAGCACTGCATTGTTCGGAGGAGCTCAGACCCCCAACACCACGAGAGAATCGGCTGGTCGCCATGCGCCCAATCACCGAACGAATGCTCCCGACATTCTGCCCACTAGGCTATGCACTGGTGCCAGGACGCAGAGAACGGGGGGGAGGAGGCAAGGGAAGAGGAGGAAGAGGAAACGGAGGAGAAGCAGGATGAAGCAGGGCCGCGACCGTGCTCGCCAGGGACTGAAGACTCGAGACAAGCAACCCTGCTGCACGCGGCGCGCCTTCTTAACGAGCGCCTTCGCCATCTTGCGCCCGTACGGCACGTAGGACAGCGTGTACCTCGGTGACGGCCCGCAGAGCCCCCATGTAGAGCTCCTCCTCTCGCTTCCGCCCCTCTCCCTCGATTCCCCTCTGCCCTTCCCGCTCCCCTCCGCTCCCCTCCCTCACCGTTCCCATTTCCCCCCCCTCACCACCTTCTCGCGCCTCACCCCTCCCCTCCCATGCCCCCCCTCCCCTCCCACTCGTCGTGAGTCCTGCTCTTCTCCGCTCCCTCCCACGACGGCGCGCCTTTCATGCAACCGTCCCCTCCGCGACGAAGTTTTGTTGCTCTGGCTCGGAACTTCAAGGTGCAAAGGTTCTGTGCGTGCGTTAGCACATTCGGAATGGCCTTTGTTTGGCCGTTCCGACTGGCGCTCGCGCCCCAACGCCTGCCGCGCCTCCGCCCTTCTCTGCAACTACTCTTCCTGACGACGTGCTTCCACGCTCCTCTTCCGCCTGCTCTAGACATCCCCACCGTGGAACTGCTAAGGCAAGGCCGAAACACGATGCACGCTCCATACGGAGAACGATTAAAAACACTGCAATGCGCTGGGTGCCATCCCCCTGCACTGGCAGCGCCCCTGCCAGCGGTCACGCGCCCCCAGTCGATGCGCGTCTCGGTGGCGGTTGGCTGCTGCTCCTGCTTCTGCCCATGCCCATGGTCCTTCTGCTCTGCTCCTGCTTCTGCTCCTGCTTCTGCTCCTGCTCCCCCCTGCTTCCTCCCGTTCCCCTCCCGTTCCTCCTTGCGCATCAAGCCCTCACCGTGCCCCGAAGCACGAGTTGGAGTGTCCTCAGGTCCCTCCGGGTGCTCTACTCGGGGGCGCGCAACATGGAGTAGCGATCCTTGGATTTGGCACGCGGTCGCCGAATCCATGGGTCGGGGGAGGTGCCCTCCCCAAAATACGGCCGGTGCCGCCTCGCTCGGCGGCGGAAACCCGCGATTTCCCAGACCCGTCGCTAATCCATGCCCCCTTGATCCATGTTTGCGATCGCCTGACACATTGAACATTACCTGGCACGGTCCCCCCGAAAAACGAAATCGGGTGTCCCCAGGTCCTGCACGTCCTCTGTGCCGAATACTGGGATGCTCTTCGAAAGGGCCCGCGGCCCTGAGTTCCCGCTCCCGTGCGCTATTGGGCCTTGTCGGGGGGAACACCCTCCTCCTCCTCCTCCTCCTCCTCCTCCTCCTCCTCCTCCTCCTCCTCCCCCTCCTCCTCCTCCTCCTCCTCCTCCTCGTCCTCGTCCTCGTCCTCGTCCTCGTCCTCCCCCTCCTCCTCCTCGTCTTCGTCCTCGTCCGCCTCCTCCTCCTCCTCCTCCTCCTCCTCCTCCTCGCCCTGGGGGACCAAAAACGGCCAAGAGACGGATCAAGACGGCGGCCCCGAGACAGCCCAAGAGCGCAAGACGGCCTGAAGACGGCTCAAGGGGCCCCCAAAACGCCCTAGGAGGACTCCAAGATGCCCCCGAAGAGGGCCCCAAGATGCAACCATCCTTAATGTGCCTCGGATGCTTGAACAGTTCAGCGTTCTCACCTTTTCAAGCTTCCGACGCTCCTGGACGACCTCAGAGGCCCCAAGGATCGCCCCGAGAGGCCCCCAAGAAAGCGCCAAGACGGCCCCAGACCCCCAAGATAACCCAAGAGGGCCGCAAGAAGGGAAACTCGAACTGACATTTCGAGCCCTCCGCCCTGAGATGCTCCCCGAGACCACCAGCCGGCCTCCGAGAGGCCCCCAAGAAGCGCCAGTAGGCCCCCGCGAGGCCCAAAAGAGGTCCCATTACACCCCGACCCACCTCCAAGAAGTTTCCGACATGTATTGCATGTAGTGCGGCGCGGACAGTTGTACACTTAGCGAAGGCAGCGGAATGAGAGCCGTCTGATGGAGCCGAGCTAGAGCAACTGAAGTAAAGCTGCCAACTGGACGTCACGAAAGAAGGGCAGTACGAAAGAAGACCACTGTGAGCCTGGGCAGTGCGCCACCCATTATTTTGAACCATACTGGCTCACGAAACCTCGACGGAAACGCCCAGCCGCCGACAAAAAGCACCCGGGCGCCTGGTGAATTCTTGACGCCTCACGTATCCTCGCCAGCCCATCCAAAAACAATCGCCAGGCGAGTTGGCCTGATCAGGGATGCGTAGTAAGAGCGTGCGGCGCAGTAGTGACCCGCATCCGTCTTCGCGGATTCGTAGGAGGAGGAAGCGGACTAGGGGAGAAGAGGGAGGATGATGAAGAGGAGCCTGAGCAGAAGGATGAAGAGGAAGGAGTTGGGCAAGAGAAAAAAGAAATGCGCCAGAGCATGAAGAGGTCGGACGGGGGAAGAGGTGCTTGAGGGATGCAGGAAAAACACGAGGACCGAGAGGGGGAGGCAACGGGCGCACCGGTGATCCGCGCGGATCACCGGTGCGGCGTGCGCCCCGGCAAGCAGGGATGCAGGAAGAGGTGGGGAGGGGCAGGAGGAGTAGGAGGAAGTAGGAGGAATAGGAGGAAGTAGGCCTACAGGAGGAATAGGAGGGGACAGGAAGTAGGAAGTAGGCCTACAGGAGGAATAGGAGGAAGTAGGCCTACAGGAGGAATAGGAAGTAGGAGGAGTAGGAGGAAGTAGGAGGAATAGGAGGGGACAGGAACAGGCAGGAGGAGGCAGTGGCAAACACGAGGCCCAGGCAAGCTTCGTGAATCAGGGACGTGTAGCAGCACGCAAAATGCAACACAAAGAGAGAGAGCCGTTACATTAGAAAGGTGAGGATGATGCAGGAGGAAACGGAAGATGCACAGGAGCGGGGAGGGAGGACAAGAAGGAGGAAATGGAGGAAGGGGGGGGCAGGAGGACGAGGAGCAGGAAAAGGAAGGATGGGAGAGGAAAGAGGACACGACGACGACAGGAATCAAACATCGAGGCCTTTGCGGGTCTTTCGCTCTGGGTGCCCACTGGAAGCCCCTTGGGGTCATCCCGGGGCCCTCCTGGAGGTCCCTTGTGCCCCTCTTGGAGGCCCCTGGGGCCCTCTTGGGGCCATCTTGGAAGCCGTCGGTCAAGCAAGGGGGAGGTCCCTAATAAGGCCCCTCCGCTCTTGAGCCCCAAGAGTCGCTTCTTTGAGCCGTCTTTGGACGCTCTTGGGGCGCTCTTGGGGCCGTCTTGGGCCCCTGTTGGGCCTCTCTTGAGGCCCTCTTGGGCCAGCTTTGAGCCATCTTGAGGCTTCAAGAGCATATCTGAAGCGAAAAGGCGAGAAGGCAGAACACATTGAAGCACACAATGGTTTTGAAGGATTTGGGCCTCTTGGAGGCCTCCTTGGAGAGGTCGAAGGGCACTTGGGGTCGTCCTGGGGTAGTCTTGAGTGCTCTTGGAGGCGTGCTGGAAGCTATATTGAACCATCTTGGGATGTCTACAGCGATCTTGGAGGCCTTTTCGGGCGCCCTGCGGCCCCGTTGAGCCATCTTGGGCCGTACTGGGCGCTGCAACGGCACGCGGCCACCCCCCGTCCAGACACAGGGGGAGAGGGGAGGGAGAGGGGGACCCCCCTCCCAGAAGGGGAAGAAAAGCGTTGGAAGAAATAACTCGTTAAACCACTCACGCTCGAAAAGCCCCGGAAACCTCCCCGAAGAACCGCGTGTTTTTTTGTTCCCGGGTGCCCTCCGGATTTTTCTGCGTATGTGTGTGTGTGTGTGTGTGTGGGTGTGTGTTTTTTCCGGCGCGCGCGCCCACGAACAAATCCAAAAAGTGTGTGTGTGTGTGTGTGTGTGTGCGTGTGTGTGTGTTTTCCGGCACGCGCGCCCAAGAAAAAATCCAAAAAGTTGTCGTGGAGGTATTCCGGCCGAGCATTTTTTTCTCCCCGAAGTTTTCACTGGGCCTCGCGGGGAGCCTGGAGGAGGGACGGAAGGGAGGGTTAAGGGGAAGTGGGGGGGCGCACGCCACGGGAGATGGACGGAAGGAGTCAGGAATCCCGCCAGTCCTTTAGGGCGTGAGTGGTTGAACGAGTGCGTTCTTCCAACCCCCTTCCTTCCCTTCGGGGAAGGGGTTTCCCCTCCCCCTAACCCCTCTCCTATGGGTCTGGACGGGGGTGGCCGCGTGTCGTTGGAGAGCCCAATGCGGCCCAAGATGGCTCCAATAGGGCCTCAGGGAGCCCAAGGAGTCCTCCAAGATCGCTGTCCAAGGCGGATGGTTCAATATAGCTTCCAACATGCCTCCAAGAGCACTCAAAACTACCCCAGCACGGCCCCAAGTGCCCTTCGACCTCTCCAAGGAGGCCTCCCAGAGGCCCGAATCTTTCTAAACCATCGTGTGCTTCAATGTGCTTTGCCTTTTCGCCTTTTCGCTTCCGATGGGCTCTTGAGGCCTCAAGATGGCTCCAAGCTGGCTCGAGAGGGCCTCAAGAGGGGCCCACAAACAAAACAAACGCGGACGCCCCCACCACACGCATGATGGCCACCGTGAGGAAGCCAACTCGAGGTTTAGCTCAACGTGCAATATCAAAACATACCCAAGCTTGAACCAAAGTGGCTGCTGAACCGAACCGCCCATCAGCCGTCTTGAAACATCATTCGTCGTGGCTCCACTGGAGATAGCGTGAGGGATAGCGCTCATGTTACCTAACAGCGAAGACTGATAAGTTTCTAATGGTGTCAAAAGAGAGCATCTTGACTCCCCAGGGGGGTCTGAGCGGGTGCCGGGGAAAACGGCGGGCGGGCGTTTCGCCTGAGACTTCCTTAGATTTTATGCTGGGATCGTGCTCTCGCCTAGGCCCCGGCCACATTTTGCTTCAGAATCGCGCTCTCGCCTGAGACTTCCTTACATTTAATGCTGGAACCGTGCTCTCGCCTAGGCCCCGGCCACATTTTGCTTCAGAATCGCAGCAGGCTGATGCTAAGGCAGGCTGAGGCTGAGGCTCAGGCTGATGCAGGCTGAGGCTGAGGCAGGCTGAGGCCGCAGGACTGTGCGGGAGCGCAGCAAACTGAGGCTGAGGCAGGCTGAGGCTGAGGCTGAGGCTGAGGCTGAGGCTGAGGCTGATGCAGAATGAGGCTGAGGCTGAGGCTGATGCAGGCTGAGGCTGAGGCAGGCTGAGGCCGCAGGCCTATGCGGGAGCGCAGCAGGCTGAGGCTGAGGCAGGCTGAGGCTGAGGCTGAGGCTGATGCAGGCTGAGGCTGAGGCTGGCTGAGGCCGCAGGACTATGCGGGAGCGCAGCAGGCTGAGGCTGATGCAGGCTGAGGCTGAGGCTGAGGCTGAGGCTGATGCAGGCTGAGGCTGAGGCAGGCTGAGGCCGCAGGACTATGCGGGAGCGCAGCAGGCTGAGGCTGAGGCAGGCTGAGGCTGAGGCTGAGGCTGAGGCTGAGGCCGCAGGACTATGCGGGAGCGCAGCAGGCTGAGGGCAGGCTGAGGCTGAGGCTGAGGCTGAGGCTGAGGCAGGCTGAGGCCGCAGGACTATGCGGGAGCGCAGCAGGCTGAGGCTGAGGCAGGCTGAGGCTGAGGCTGAGGCTGAGGCTGAGGCTGAGGCTGATGCAGCTGAGGCTGAGGCTGCAGGCTGAGGCTGAGGCAGGCTGAGGCTATGCGGGAGCGCAGCAGGCTGAGGCTGAGGCAGGCTGAGGCTGAGGCTGAGGCTGATGCAGGCTGAGGCTGAGGCAGGCTGAGGCCGCAGGACTATGCGGGAGCGCAGCAGGCTGAGGCTGAGGCAGGCTGAGGCTGAGGCTGAGGCTGAGGCTGATGCAGGCTGAGGCTGAGGCAGGCTGAGGCCGCAGGACTATGCGGGAGCGCAGCAGGCTGAGGCTGAGGCAGGCTGAGGCTGAGGCTGAGGCTGATGCAGGCTGAGGCTGAGGCAGGCTGAGGCCGCAGGACTATGCGGGAGCGCAGCAGGCTGAGGCTGAGGCAGGCTGAGGCTGAGGCTGAGGCTGATGCAGGCTGAGGCTGAGGCAGGCTGAGGCCGAGGCAAGGCAGGCTGAGGCTGAGGCTGAAGGGCTGAGGCTGCAGCAGGCTGAGGCTGAGGCAGGCTGAGGCCGCAGACTATGCGGGAGCGCAGCAGGCTGAGGCTGAGGCTGAGGCTGAGGCTGAGGCTGAGGCTGAGCTGAGGCTGAGGCAGGGACTATGCGGAGGCAGCAGCTGAGGAGGCTGAGGCGGAAGAGGCTGAGGCTGCAGGAGGCTGCAGCGCAGGCTGAGGCTGAGGCTGAGGCTGAGGCTGATGAGGCTGATGCACTATGCGGGAGCTGAGGCTGAGGCAGGCTGAGGCTGATGCAGGCTGAGGCTGAGGCAGGAGGCTATGCGGGAGCGCAGCAGGCTGAGGCTGAGGCAGGCTGAGGCTGAGGCTGAGGCTGAGGCTGAGCTGATGCAGGCTGAGGCTGAGGAGGCTGAGGCCGCAGGCGGGAGCATGAGGCTGAGGCTGAGGCAGGCTGAGGCTGAAGGCAGGCTGATGCTGAGGCAGGCTGAGGCTGAGGCTGAGGCTGATGCAGGCTGAGGCTGAGGCAGGCTGAGGCCCGAGGCAGGAGACTGAGGCTGAGGCGAAGCAGGCTGAGGCTGAGGCAGGCTGAGGCTGAGGCTGAGGCTGAGGCTGAGGCTGAGGCTGAGGCTGAGGCAGGCTGAGGCTGAGGCTGAGGCTGATGCAGGCTGAGGCTGAGGCTGAGGCTGAGGCACTGAGGCTGGGCTGCAGCAGGCTGAGGCTGAGGCTGAGGCTGAGGCTGAGGCAGGCTGATGCTGAGAGGCTGAGGCTGAGGCTGAGGCTGATGAGGCAGGCTGAGGCTGAGGCAGGCTGAGGCTGAGGCCGAGGCTGAGGCCTGAGCGGTAACTGCGGAGCGCAGCAGGCTGAGGCTGAGGCTGAGCTGAGCTGAGGCTGAGGCTGATGCAGGCTGAGGCTGAGGCAGGCTGAGGCTGAGGAGGCCAGCTGAGCTGCTGAAGGCTGAGAGGCTGAGGCTGAGGCCGAGGCTGAAGGCAGACTGAGGCTGAGGCTGAGGCTGAGGCTGAGGCTGAGGCAGGCTGAGGCTGAGACTGAGGCTGAGGCTGATGCTGAGACTGAGGCAGGCTGATGCTGAGGCAGGCTGAGGCTGAGGCTGTGACTGCGACTGCCGTTGCCACTGCGACTGTCATCGCGAATGCGACTGCGACTGCGAGAACTGCAGAATTCTACAAATGGATTCTCATCTGAATCTTCAGGGGAATGCTTCCAGATATGCTTCTACACATCGCTGTTAGGTTGCTTTGCCGGGATAATTATATATATACTAGAACCATCGCGCGCGCTTCGCGCGCGCTCCAGTTCTAGCTAGGCTTGATCGGCTAACTCGTGTAATCTCATTTTGGTCGCTTCTTGCGTCCAGGGACTCCCTTGGAGGCCCTGCTCAAGCCTCGGAATCGTATAGAAGGGGAAGTGCGGAAACGCAGAAATCATTGATTTCCTTTCTAGGCATTCAACGATTTGGGGCCCTCAAAAGCTTCCTGGGTTCTTTTTTGGGAGGTGAAGTGGGTCTGAATTATGGTCTGTTGTGCAAGAGTAGACCGGGGGCCAAACTTGAAAACAAAAAAAAAAGTGTGTGGGCTTTCCATGTTTTTCCAAGTCGTCGGCGCTGTTCGGCGCTTATTTTTGTTTGTGCCTCGCGGGGTTTGTTAGCCGGGCCCCTCAGGGGTGTGGGATCTTCCGGACCCCCTGGAGCTACTGGAGGCCTCCTGGAGGCCTGGACAGCCGCCGGAAGGGTGTCTCGTGCTGCGCGGGAGCGTTTTGGGCCGTTCTTTACGTTCTGGGGGCTCCTTGAGGTCGTCATGGGCTGTCCTTCGGCGTCTTGGGGTCTCCCCCCCGGGAAGCCGGGAGGCGCGGTACCGGCCAGATGTCAGGGGATGTGTGGGACCCCCGAGTAGGAGTCCCACTTTGAAAAAAAAGGAATTCTGGGATTTCCGTTTTTTTATTTTATGTTCAAAATCCTCGATCTTCGAGTGTTGGAAGCGGGAAAACGTGAGAAGGCGAAAAACATTAGAAAAACCATGGGAAGTAAACGATTTCACCCTCTTTGCGCTCTCTCGGGACGGCTCTCGCAGCTTTCTTGGGCTGTTCGTGGAGCCTCGTCAGGGTCTTTTTCCCCATATCCTAAGATGGGGTTATTGTTATTACTTGGACGCCTCCTACTCCTTCTCCCTCTTCTCCTCCCCTCCTCCTCATACCCAGACTTACTCATACACAGACTGACTCACAATCAGACTTACTCATACCCAGACTTACCCACACACAACATTACTCAGACTCAGACCTACTCATACTCAGACCTACTCCTACTCAGACTTACTCATGCTGAGACTCACGCACGCCCCGTTCGCGGCCGTGTTGTGGGGATGCCTCGAGCGGCTTGCCTATTTTCTGTCCCAACATCCTTCGCTTTCGGAGCAGATTTGGAGGATGTCTCGAGCGAGGCGCTCATTTGCACGTCCCTAAGGGGAGCCGCCGAGGGGTGTTGCACTGTCCAGTTCGCGGCCGTTTTGTGGGGATGCCTCAAGCGGTTTGCCTGTTTTCTGTTTCAACATCCTGCGCTTTCGAAACAGAATTGGAGGATGTCTCGAGCGAGGCGCTCATTTGCACGTCCCTAAGGGGAGCCTCCGAGGGTTGTTGCACGGTCCCGTTCGCGGCCGTTTTGTGGGGAGGTCTCAAGCGGTTTACCTGTTTTCTATCCCAACATCCTTCGCTTTCGGAGCAGATTTGGAGGATGTCTCGAGCGAGGCGCTCATTTGCACGTCCCTAAAAAAGGCCGCCGAGGGGTGTTGCACGGTCCCGTTCGCGGCCGTTTTGTGGGGATGTCTCAGGCGGTTTGCCTGTTTTCTGTCCCAACATCCTTCGCTTTCGGAGCTTGGAGGATGTCTCGAGCGAGGCGCTCATTTGCACGTCCCTAAAGGGAGCCTCCGAGGGGTGTTGCACGGTCCCGTTCGCGGCCGTTTTGTGGGGATGTCTCAGGCGGTTTGCCTGTTTTCTGTCCCAACATCCTGCGCTTTCGAAACAAAATTGGAGGATGCCTCGAGCGAGGCGCTCATTTGCACGTCCCTAAGAGGAACTGCCGAGGGGTGTTGCACGGTCCCGTTCGCGGTCGTTTTGTGGGGATGTCTCAAGCGGTTTGCCTGGTTTCTGTGCCAAAATCCTTCGCTTTCGGAGAAGATTTGGAGGATGTCTCGAGCGAGGCGCTCATTGTCACCCTCCAGGTGGGCCAGATTTTGAAGATGTCTCGATCGGTTTGCCTGTTTTGGTGGCCAGGCTCGCGGGCGCAGATTCTTCTCAGGATGCCACAGGAGGCTCCAACAGGCTCCAGGAGGCCCCAGGAGACCACATGAGGTCCCAGGAGGCATCAGGACTCAAGAGGCCACAGGCTGTCCCAAGAGGCTCCAGGAGGCTCCAGGAAGCTCCAGAAGGCCTCAGGAAGCCGCAGGAGGCCCCAGGATGCCACAGGAAGCGCCAGGAGGTCTCGGAAGGCAACAGGAGGCCCCGAGAGGCCCCAGGAGCAGGAGGCCTCGGAAGGCAACAGGAGTGGCTACAATCCCATGTGTTTTACGTATGCTCCTATTGATTGGGCCTCACCTGGAGCACGATTCCTTGATGTTATACGTATGTTTCTATAGATTGTCCTTCTCCTGTGTGCACAATCCTACATGTTTTACTTATGTTCCTATATATTGGGCCTCTCCTGGGACACGAATCCTCGGTGTTTTACGTGTGTTCCTGTAGATTGCCCTTCTCCTGTGGCTCTAATCCGCAATGTTTATGTACGTCTGTTGCTATATATGGTCCCGGGCTCCGGGCCCACGGCCCCCCCCCCCCAGATGGTATGGTCCCAGGATTCCTCGGGCCCCCCCCCCCAGATGGTATGGTCCCAGAGACGACGACGACGACGACGACGACGACGACGACGACGACGACTACGACGACGACGACGACGACGACGACGACGACGGCGACGACTACGACGACGGCGACGACGACGACGACGACGACGGCTGCGGCGGCGGCGACGGCGGCGGCGGCGGCGACGACGACGACGATGACGACGGCGACGACGACGATGACGACGACGAGGACGACGAGGACGACGAGGACGACGAGGACGACGACGACGACGACGACGACCTCTGAACCACCACAGCACCACACCACATCCACAGGAAGGGGGAAGGGGGCACCGCAGCGCAGCACCACGCCACGCCCACCTCTGAACCACCACAGCACCACACCACATCCACAAGGGGGAGAGGGGGGCACCGCAGCGCAGCACCACGCCACGCCCACAGGGGGGGCGGGGGGGACCATCGCGCGGGGGGGGGGCCAAATGGCATCAGCATTGGGGGGAGGGGGGGGCCCAAGCCCTGGACCATATATTGGGCCTCTCCTGGGGCACGAAACCTCCCTAGGAGGTCCCAGGAGGCCCCAAGAGGCTCCTGGAGACCCCAGGAAGCTTTTTTTCCCCCGCTAACAATGACCACCGACCACTTGCAAAGCTGATACGACCAGGACGCTGTGTAGGTATCCCTGTAACCTAGTCAGCCAAATACACAGACCACCCACAGCGGCGGCAAGACCTTTGACGATTGACTGACGAACAACCCGCTGCCCAACGCAGCGGCCGTGCACATTGCAGTGGCCGGCCGGGCAAACTTCACCACAGTCGGGGAGAGGGGAAGGGGGAGACAGGACATCGGGGAGAGGGCGCAGAGCTCCAGTGCTGCAGCGCGCTGCAGGCGACGGCAAGGGCGGACAGATCCTGCCCCGGCCGTGGAAGCCTCACTGGGCACACGCCGTAGCGGTCTGGACGGTCAGCGCGTGCCGAAGAAGCGAAAAAACATTCACTCAAAAGAGTCCCTCTGGGTCCGCCGTGGGACGCGAAGGGGGCACAAACGCGGAGAGGGAGAGGAAGGGAGGCAGGAAGGCAGGAGGAGGAGAAGGAGGAGGAGGAGGAGGAGGAGGAGGAGAGGAAGGAACAACAAGAGGCGGCAAAAGACAAAGCCCAAACTGGAATGTCTCGTCCATCCTGGGGACCCCAGGAAGCCCCAGTAGGTTTCAGGAGGCCCCAGGAGGCCCCAGGCTCATGCGCAGAGACGCGCTCGTACTACTGAGGCTCATTCACACTCCAATCCCACCAGCCCTCTGGGCGTCGGCGGTTTAGGGCGTTTCCTCTTCCACCCCTCCCTCTTCCCCTTCGGGGAGGGGTTTACCCCTCCCCCTGCCCCCTTCCCACTGACCTGGGCGGGAGCGGTCAGAGCGTCCAAAACGGCCTCGGCGAGGAAGCCAAAATCATTGATTTTACTATGATTTTGGCCCCATTTTGGCCTTCTGGGGCAGCGCTAATTAGAGCTCCCCTCTTCTTTGATCGATTTCCTCCACGATGGCCGCAAGAGGCCCCCAGGATGCCCCAAGAGGCCGCAGGATGGCCCCAAGATGGCCCCAAGAGGCCCCCCCAAGAGGCCCCCAGGAGGCCCCCAAGAGACCCCCAAGAGGCCCCAAGAGACCCCCCAGAGGCACCCAAGGTGCTCCCAGAGGCCTTTTTACTATGGTTTGGACCCCATTTTGGCCTTCTGAGGGGGCAAAGATGGCCCCAAGAAGCGCCCAGGAGGCCCCCAAAGGCCCCAAGATGGCCCCAAGAGGCCCCAAGAGGCCCCCAGGAGGCCCCAAAGAGGATCCCGAACGGCCCACAGAGGCCCCCCCGAGGCACCCAAGACGCCGAAAAGCCCCTCAGGACGACCCTCTACTCGCCTGGGCGTCGTTTCTGGACGGGCTGGTGGGGATACGCGAAGCGTCTAGAATTCATTCGCAATTAGATTCATGTCCAGACCGTCACAACTGAAGCCCGTTTATATTCGAAAGCTCTTGCGCCGAGACATTCACGGCGGACAGGTCCATGCGAATAGATGCACATATGGGGAGCTCCACGCAGTGAGTGATTGGGGCCTCTCAGGGGTCTGGGGCGTGTTGGGGGCCTCTGGGGGTCCCGGAGGCCTCTCGGAGGTCTCTGGAAGCCTCCTGCTCCCGCTCTTGGGCCCATCTTGGGCCTGTTCTGGGGTGGTCTGGGGCTGTCCTGGGCGCCTCTTCGGCAATCTTGGAGCCTTCTTGGCCCGTCTTGGGGCCGTCCTGAGGGTCTCTTGGGTGGTCTTGGGGCGGTCCTGGGAGCCTCTTCGGCGCTCTTGGACCATCGGAAGTTCGAAAACGCGAGAAGCCGAAAACATAGAACAAACCTATGAACATCTACGATTTTGGCCTCTTCGGGCCGTCCCGGGACGCCTCTCGGACCTCTCTTGGGGTCTCTTGGAGGCCACCTGGGAGCCTCGAGAGCCGTCGGAAGGTTGACTTGAGCTGCTCGGGAGCGTCTTGGATCACTTTCTAATTCTGGGGGCTTCTGGGAGGCGTCTTGGGCACTCCTGGGACGCTGTGCAGGCTCCCCGGAAAGGCCGGGGGAGCGGTACTGGGAGCGTCCCCGAGATGTGGCGGGGAGGCGTGGGACGCGGGGCCAGGGGGGCGGTATTAATTCATTTATATTATATAGAACCGTACGCGCGCTTCGCGCGCGCTTGGGTTCTAGCGCATGCCATGGCGTTGTTAGCTGCGCGTGCTTTTCGGACAGGCTCAATCCATGCCTTGCCTTACCTCGTCCTCCAATATTCATTATACGTCCTTCCTCGTTAACCTCGAGACTCTCTCGGTTGTCCTCGCTTTTCGTTTCTCGTTCTTATCGACGGCCTCCTCTTGCTTGGGATTATGCGGGGGCTTCGAGCTGTTCAGGGCCGGCGCGGGAAGATATTCAATATGCAGTGGGCTGGCTTGAAATGTACGGGTTTCTTGTGGATCTTCCTGTTTGGGCTGCTTTGAAAGCCTTGGGGCCCGCTTGGGCCCCTCTTGGGCCCTTCTTCGAAGTTGTGGGGCCGTCTCGAGCCTCGGCGCCATGTGAAGCTCTCCCTAAGCCATCAGAAAGAGACGAGCGTGAGATTTACTGAATATGGAGAAACCTGAATGGCTTTTGCGTTTGTGGCTCTTTGGGGTCGTTTGGGAGTGCCTTTGGGAGTTCCGCTGGAGAACCTTGTGGCACCTGGGGGCCGCCTTGAGACATCTTGGAGCGTCTTGGACCACCAAGGGGCCACCTTGGCGGCCAGCGAGCGTCCTCCCGAACCAGCTCGGAGCCCTCTCCGGGCCGAAAGAATCACCCAAAGACCCCGAAGCGGGTCCCGGAGCCAAGGGGGGGCCAATCGGGTTGCGACGGGGGGAGTTTGGGAAAAGTGGGCCACCCCAGGGCCACCGCAGGTCCCCTCCCCCATGGCCAGTCCCGTCGTCTTCTTCCGTCCTCCGACATCCGTCGTCCGTCCGCCCGCCATGCTGCTTCTCTATGATAGCTCTGCCGCGAGCATCTTCTCTCGCTTGCTCTGAGCAGAAAGTGTCGGGGATGCAGCGGCCAGCACTGTACATGAGCTGCTACCTTGGGCTGCAGCTCGCTGGATACTGCTGCGTGAAAGGCGCTGCTACCCTGGGCTGCAGTGCCATGCTACTAAATACCCCAGCGTTACTTATCCCACACGGCACTTGAACGAGAGATGGACATGCTTGGTTCGCGCAAGAATTTCTGTCCTGAATCCTTAATGGGAGCATCTGATCCAAATCCCAAATTCCCGGATTCCTTGGGGCCTTCGGAGACTCCGCGAAACCGTTAAGAAGCCAGGAAGCGCGGTGCCGGCCAGATGTCAGGGGATGTAGGACCCCCGAATAGGAAATCCACTTTGATGGAAAAAAAGAATTCTGGGAATTCTTTTTTTCTCTTCAAAATTTCGATCTTTGAGGGTTGGAAGCGGGAAACCGTGAGAAGGCGAAAAACATTAAAAAACCATGGGAAGTAAACGATTTTACCCTATTTGGGCTCTCTCGAGACGGCTCTCGCAGCTCTCTTGGGCTGCTCTTGAAGCCTCGTCGGGGTCTCTTTGGGGCCTCTCAGGGATCGGGGGCGTGTTGGGGGCCTCTGGGGAGTCCTGGAGGCTTCTCGGAGGTCTCTGGAAGCCTCCTGCTCCCGCTCTTGGGCCCATCTTGGGCCTGTTCTGGGGTGGTCTGGGGCCGTGCTGGGCGCCTCTTCGGCAGTCTTGGAGCCTTCTTGGCCCGTATTGGGGCCGTCCTGAGGGTCTCTTGGGTGGTCTTGGGGCGGTCGTGGGAGGCTCTTCGGCGCTCTTGGACCATCGGAAGCTCGAAAACGCGAGAAGCCAAAAACATTGAAACAAACCATTGAACGTCAACGATGTTTGCCTCTTCGGGCCGTCCCGTGACACCTATCAGACCTCTCTTGGGGTCTCTTGGAGGCCACCTGGGAGCCTCGAGAGCCGTCGGAAGGCTGACTTGAGCTGCTCGGGAGCGTCTTGGACCACTCTTTCTAATTCTGGGGGCTTCTGGGAGGCGTCTTGGGCCCTCCTGGGACGCTGTGGAGGCTCCCCGGAAAGGCCGGGGGAACGATACCGGGAGCGTCCCCGAGATGTGGCGGGGAGGTGTGGGACCTGGTGCTGGGGGGGGGCGGTATGTATATATGTATATATATATATGTATATATAATTTATTATATATATATATATATATATATATATATACAGATCAGAACCACGCGCGCGCTTCGCGCGCGCTTAGGTTCCAGCGTGTCACAAACAAAGGAATCGCTGTGCGAACAAAAATGCTCGGAAGGACTCCAGTGGCAACACCTGCTTGAGGCACCGCTGGGGACGGACCCTGTGTAGAGTGCGGAAAATCGGACCAGCTCTCTGGTCGACCCTCTTGGGCGTGCCCTGGGGCTCTCTTGGGCCGTTTGGGGGGGGGGGGCATTGGGGGCTGTTTCGGGGCCTCTTTTGGTGTTTTTTCTGGTCTCTTGGGGGCCTCTTGGGACTTCTTGGGCGCCTCTTGGAGCCTCTTGGGGTCTCCTGGAAGCCTCTTGGGCCAAATGGCTCGCATTTTCGGTTCCTTGTCCCCGTCTTGGGCTTAGGTCGGGCCTGTCCCCCTACAGGCGGATTTTGAACGAAACGTTAAAAATACTTAGACATACCCAAAAGATACCTAAAAATATGCAAAAAATAGTCCCCAGACTATTTTTTGACTATTTTTGAATATTCCACCTGTAGAGGGACAGGCCCGACTTAATCTTGGGCGCCGACTTGGGGCGTTGTTGGGCGGTTTAGGCGTCTCATGGGCCGTCTTGGCCCCCTCGTGGGCCGTCTTGGGTGCCTCTTGGGCCGTCTTGGACGCAGTAGAAACCCAAAAGGCGAAAACGCCCAAAGCATCAGTTTCCCAATCGGAATTCGACGATGTTTGCTTATTTGGAGCTCTATTGGAGTGCCTCTCGGGGCGTCTTCGGGGCCTCTTTTAATGTTTTTTCGGGTCTCATGGGGGCCTCTTGGGGCTTCTGGGCCCCTTCTTGGAGCCTCTTGGGATCTCCTGGGGGTCTCTTGGGCCAAAAGGCGTGGATTTCCGGTTCCTCGTCCCAGTCTTGGTGGGCGCCGCTTTGGGGCGTTCTTGGGCGGTTTGGGCGCCTCGTGGGCCGTCTTGGCCCCCTCCTGGGCCGTCTTGGGGCCCTCTTGGGGGCATCCTCGACTGGCTTGGGTGCCTCTTGGGCCGTCTTGGACGCAGTGGACGCCCAAAAGGCAAACACGCCCAAAATATCAGTTTCCCATCGGAAATCAACGATTTTTGCTTATTGGGCCTCTCTCGGGGTGCCTCAACAATTTTTGCTTACTGGGCCTCTCTCGGGGTGCCTCTTGGGGCGTCTTCGGGGCCTTCGGGGGCCTTCTTGGCGTCATGGGAGTCGTCTTGAAAGGCGTCTGGAGCCATCGCTGCGGCCTCCTGGGGCCTCCCTGCAGCCTCTTGGGGCCCTGTTGGCCCAGGGTCGCCGAAACCCTATAAAACAACATAGGGAAAACGACGCCTGGGCCCCACATTTGTGGTCGTGGCGCCGGCCCTCGGCCCCTGGACCCGGTCCCCCGTTGTATGTATATTCCCCATCGGAAATCGACGATGTTTGCTTATTGGGCCACTGTCGGGGTGCCTCTTGGGGCGTCTCCGGCGGACGAGCCTGCAATGCTTCGGAGCGAAGAAAAGCCAGAGACGCAGCGCTAAAGGGACTCCATCACCCTCGAAGCGCCGAAATGCCAGGAGTCGACAAGACTTCGCTGGGACCTGGCAGTAGGCGAGCCCCGCGGCCGCGGGGAAAAAAAAGGGGCCAGGGTGCTGAGCGGAGATCCCCTGTGGCCCAAGTGGCCACTTGGTTTCAAGTGGCGTGCGCCAATCTGACTTTGCACACTTTGCGTCCGCCGTTGCGATTAATCATCGCCGACGGCCCGACTATTACAAGCACGTTTGAGGCATCTGCCGAGGCGAACGCACGCCGTGGTTTCGGTCGAATCGATCGGGTTTGGCATCGCACGTTTCCTTGGATGAGTCAGGAGATGTGAGCGGGATTGCCCCAGCAAAGCATCCTGATAGCAGCAAAGGTGACCTATGGGACCTGTGGGGCAGGTGGGAACTGTGGGACTTGTGTGATCTGTGGGACCTCCATGGCCTGTGAGTCCCTGTGGGACGATCCCGATCCCGATCTCGATCCGATCCTGATCCGATCCCGATCCCGATCCCAATCTGATCTCGATCCGATCCCGATCCGATCCCGATCCTGATCGCAATAGGATCCCGATCCGATCCCGATCCCGATTCGATCCCGATCCGATTCCGATCCCGATCCCGATCCGATTCCGATCCGACACAAGTTCATGACCTGGGAGTGACCTGGGACAGCTGAAATGGTGACAACTTGATGGCCCTGCCACACGTTCGCGATCTGGGAAGGGTGAAAAGGCGACCTCAAGAACACCGAAGATGGCCTCAAGACTGCCCAATACCCTCCAAAAGCGCCCCAAGATGGGAAGACCCCCAAGAGAGCCTTACGGGGCAAACATAGATGTTTCCAATGTGTGTCGTAATGATGTTCGCGTTCCCCCCCTTCGGGCTTCTGAAATCCAATACGGCCCGAGGCCAGCCGGACAGGCCCAAGAACCCCCCCAAAAGCCCAAGAGGTCCCCAAAAAGACACGGAAGCGGCCCAAGAGGGCCCCAATACGGGCACACGCACACGCACACGCACACGCACACGCACACGCGCACACACGCACACGCACACTCGCCCACGCTCACGCACGCTCGCCCACGCCCACACGCCCGCCCACACGCCCACGCCCACGCACACACGCACACACGCACACACGCACACACGCACACGCGCACACACGCACACACGCACACACGCACACACGCACACACGCACACACGCACACACGCACACACGCACACACGCACACACGCACACACGCACACACGCACACACGCACACACGCACACACGCACAAACGCACACACGCACACACGCACACACGCACACACGCACACACGCACACACGCACACACGCACACACGCACACACGCACACACGCACACACGCACACACGCACACACGCACACACGCACACACGCACACACGCACACACTCACACACGCACACACACACACACACACACACTCACACACACACACACACACACACACACACACACACACACACACACACACACACACACACACGCACACACCCGCATACACACACACACACACACGCACACGCACACACACACACACACACACACACGCCCACGCCCACGCCCACGCCCACGCCCACGCCCACGCCCACCGCACACCACGCGCGCACGCCTGTGCGCACGCACGCGCAAGCACGCACACGCACGCAACGCACGCACACGGCACACGCACACGCACACGGCACACACGAAAACGCACACGCGCACACGCAACACACACATACCACACAAACACACACACACACACGCACGCGCACGCGCCAACGCGCACGCGCAACGCGCACGCCCACCGCGCAACGCGAACGCGAACGCCGCACACCGCACCAGCACGCGCTAACACGCGCACCCGCACACGCAACGCACACGCACACGCACCACGCCCGCCAACACACGCACACAACGCACACACGCGCACACGCGGCGCAACACGCACGCACACGCAACCGCACACGCAACAACGCACACGCAACGCACACGCAACACGCACACGCACACGCACCACACACGCAACGCACACGCCCAACAACGCACACACGCACTTACACACGCTCACTCACGCGCACGAGCACGCGCACACGCCCACGCACACACACACACACACACGCACACGCATACACGCACACACGCACACACACACACGCACCCACACACACACACACACACACGCACGCACGCACGCACGCACGCACGCACGCACGGACGCACCCACGCACGCGCGCGCGCACGCGCGCATGCGCCCGCGCACCCCGCGCACCCCGCGCACCCCGCGCACCCCTGCGCACCCCCGCGCACCCCCGCGCACCCCCGCGCACCCCCGCGCACCCCCGCGCACCCCCGCGCACGCACGCGCACGCACGCGCACGCACGCGCACGCACGCGCACGCACGCGCACGCACGCGCACGCACGCGCATGCACGCGCACGCACGCGCACCCACGCGCACGCACGCGCGCGCGCGCACGCACGCGCACGCACGCGCATGCACGCACACACGCGCAAACACGCGCACACACGCGCACACACGCGCACACACGCGCACACACGCGCACACTCGCGCACACACTCGCGCACACCCACACACCCACCCACAGACCCACCCCACACACACACAACACACGCACACACACAACACACCCACACACGCACCACACCACACACACACACACACACCCACACCACCCACACACCCACACACCCACACACCCACACACCCACACACGCGCCCGCACACGCACACAGAAACGCACCACGCACGCACGCACTCACTCACCACACACACAACACGCACCGCACACGCGACACACACACACACACGTGCGCGCGCACGGCGCACGCGCCACGCGCACGCGCACGCGCACGCGCACGCGCACGCGCACACGCACACGCACACGCACACGACACGCACACGCACCCGCCACACGCACAGCAACACACACGCACAGCACGCCCACACGCACACGCGCACACACACACACACACACACACGCACACGCACACGCACAAGCCACACGCACACGCACACGCACACGCACACGCACACGAACGCGCCCGCGCCCGCGCCGCGCCCGCGCCGCGCCGCGCCTAGCGCCTGCGCCCGCGCACACGCACACGCACACGCACACACACCCTCACACGCACACACACACACACACACACACGCACCTACACCCGCGCGCACGGACCACGCGAGCGCACCACGCACGCACGCGCGCGCGGCGCGCACGCACGCACGTACACACACCACACACACACACACACACACACGCGCGCGCTACACACGCACACACGCGCGCACACACGCACACACGCGCGGCGCCCGCACGCACTACGCACACGCACACGCACACGCACGCACGCACGCACACAACACACACACGCCACGCACACACACACACACACACACACGCGCGCGCACACACGCACACACGCGCGCACACACGCACACACGCGCGCGCACGCACGCACACGCACACGCACACGCACACGCACGCACGCACGCACGCCGCGCACACACACAACACACACACAACACACACACACACACCCACACACCCGCCCACACACACCCACACACACCCACACACACACCCACACACCCACCCACACACCCACCCACACACCCACCCACACACCCACCCACATCCCCACCGACGACCCCACCCACACCCCCACCCACACACCCACCCACACACCCACCCACACCCACCCACACCCACCCACACCCACCCACACCCCCACCCACACAC
>CAUYUJ010001242.1:0-103487 GCA_963575745.1 Prorocentrum cordatum
TGGCCATGAACGGAATCGGGTCCAGAGGGAAACGGGTCCTGAGTTTTTTTGTGTGTTTGGGGGTTCCCGGGGCTTCCACAGGGCCCGGGACAATTCAAAACTACTCAGGATGAAGAGCCTGTACTGCCCCCGGGGTCCAGGACCGGTTTCCCTCGGGACCCGTTTCCTCCACGCCAAAAGGATCTGGCCGAGGCTGGGTTCTGGGCCACGGGCACGGACTGCTGCGGGCGCCTGCGGGACTTCCGATGCGGCGACGCGTTGGACCCTGACGCGCGCGCCGGCGCGGTGATCTCGGCGGACTCGGGCGAGAGCACTTCGGAGACGTACGAGTCCTTCAGGCATGCGGTGCGCCAGGCCACCGCGCCCGCCCTCTCTGCGCCTGGCCCGTTCGCTCGCCTCTTCTCATCCTTCCTTCCTCCCTCCCCCCTCTTCCTTCTGCGGTACGTTCGTGTCGTATCGACGCGGCGGCGACTCCAACTCGGGCATTCGAGGGTGAAGGCCACTGGCGACTTGAACACGGGCAACATGTCACGCTCTTGGTTGCTGGAGAGCCACGACCGTTCAAGGTTGGACGATCCACGCGGCGTCAGAAAATAATGCACAAGACGTCATGACACGAACCTGCCGTACTCGAGAGGGCCGAAACGGGGTCGGAGGGACTGAGGGGTAATGAGCGGCAGTAGTCAGGGGCAACGCTAGGTGGGCATAGGCTCAAGGGGGAACGCATCGACGCAAAATATCAGCCACGCGCAGAAAGGGTGGCGGGAGGGGGCAAGGCTGCTTAGAAGCACCCCCTCTCCTTAGAAGACGTGGGCGCCGCTTCTAAGAAGCTTGGGGTTCCTTCTTAGAATATGTTCTTGGCGTGTTTCTAAGAAGCAGGTAGTCTGTTTCTAAGACGGTGTTCTTGCTTATTAAAACCAGCTCCATGCTTTGATAAACTGCTGGGGTGCTTCTAAGAAGCGGCGCGCCCCTGGCCTCTTAGATGGGCTGCTGGCGCCTTCTAAGAGGAAGCCGCCTTCTAAGAAGCCGTTCCCTCTCCCTCTACCCCCTTGTGCGCGCCGCCAATAGTAGCCCATGTATCGCCGACGGTGGCCCGAAACCCACCCCGCCCTGGAGCGTGCGGTTTCCTGTCTGCGCCCCCCCCTGGCCCTGGCCCCTGCCTCGGCCTTCTGTTTGAATCTGCCCCCTCGAGTGGAATACGAGCGGGCTCGCCGCCTGCCCAGGGGCAGACCGCTCTGCACATTGTACAAGATTTGCTCTCAGGCATCGTCCCCATTTTGAGCAACGGAAGAAAACCAGGGTCGATTGCGCGGACATTCGCACCGAAGCTTCCCGCGTGGGCTCGCGCGTAACCACCTTTTTCCCCACGCGGCCACGCTGGCGGCCCGCGTAAGCCACCCGGCACGGTCGCTGTGGCATCGGTCGCCTCTTTCTTTCTGTCGACAGGGCCTCGCTTTCGGTGCATCCTCGCCCTCGGCGGAAGCCGGCAGAAGTAAACGGTGGCGGATATGGCGGCGCAATTTCGGCGGAAGTTCTGACGGGATGACGTCAATCTGTTCTAGGTTCAGTGATTCCAGAATCGGACATGCTTGATGTCCCCACTTCGGACGTGCCAATATGTGGCAGGTTCGCGCGGGCTTGACGCGGCGGCGACTCTTGCACACCCTCGGGGAGGGGGACTCGTTTCGGAACCCAGGGCACACAGTTGACGCCTTGCGGCGTGGGATCCGTCCGAAAGGTGGGTCGGCCGCCTCTGGGGACTGTTCACGCGGTGACAGAGACGAGAGCCCTTGCAGTCAAGCCAGGGGACTGCCGCATCCCGCCTATATCCATCCCGGCTCCTTCTCTGCCTCCTTTCTTGCCTCCATCTTCCCCTCCTTGCCTGCTGCCGCTGCCTGTCCTGTTCTTGTGCGGCGCCAGGGAGCCCCGTAAGAGGGTACGGGCGCGTGGGTCGCTGCAGGAGGGTCTGCAGTGGCTGGCGGAGCATGAGGAGCTTATCATTGGGGGCGCCAACTACAGGCAAAATGCTGAGATAAGGCACAGTTCGAATTGGGAAGGGACTCGCTGCTCCTCGGGCCCTTACATGAGTATTCCTCCAGCATGGCGAGAAGTGGGCGGCGGGGGAGATGAGGCGTCGCGCATTTCTAGCATTGTATGGGAGGTTTTCCCCCAAGCGGGGCTGTGCCGCCCGTCGCGGGAGGGGGCGCTGGTGCCTTGGCAGCGCCGGGGACGGGGAAGCGCCGTGCGGGCTGCGCCTGGGGGAAAGTAATACCCAGATGCGGTATGGCTCAATGATGCGGGATATGCTGGGGCTGTGCTCAATTTAGCACGTGTGAACATGACATGCGACATTGCGATGTAGCACATGCTCATGTTTATGTTCAGGCGAATGTGTGAATCAAATGTGCTTGTGCACAACGCCTGGTTTTCCACCATGAGCTCGACTAACATATGACATGGTATGCCACACTGTGATCAGACAGGTTTGCGTGATCCGCGCTATGGTAACATGTGTGCGTACATCAGATGATTGTACGCCATACGGCACACGGCATGACAAGGTAACGTATGTTTATCCAGCAGCTGCGCACCCAACATGTTACACAGTAATCTGTTGTAATGATACCTTCCACCGTTTCAACCGTAAAGTTGGAAACGCTTGTAGTAGCTCGACTGTATCCGCATGCGCCGATCCTGGCCAGGCCGACTCTGGGCCAAGAATCGGTCATACGACCCCCCCCCGACTCGGCCGGGAGAGCGCGTTCGCCAATCCATGGGCAGGGCTGGCGGTGCAGGTACGCAGGTCGATTGTTGACGTGTTCCTCTTGTCACTCGGGTGCTCGTGTTCGGCAGCTGAGCTTTATCATAGATCCGGGAGGTGCTAATCGCAAGACGACATGACTTCTTCCAGTTACGGCGGGTTGGTGTCGTACCGACGCGGCGGCGACCCACCGCCGGCGTTCAAGGTTGAACGCCGTCAGCGGTCCCAAATCGGCCGATATCAAACGATCCTCGCAATCAAAAAACGCCGATCGTTCAAGGTTGAACCATCCACACGGCTTCAGAAGAAGTCGTCACGACACGAGCTTGCCGCACATGTCAGGCACCCTGGTACGAATGGGATCTCACACCAGCAGCACCACCTCCAACCCCACGTGCGCGGGAGAACACGCGAGAGGAGAAGGAAGGAGAAGGAGGAGGACGAGGAGGAGGAGGAGGAGCTACGAGCTACGAGCGCGCCGTGCGGGGAGGTCATCTCCCGCGACGGGTTCCAGGGTGCCGCCATACCGAGGAAGGGGTTCGCGAGCTCGCGCGCGGCACGACGTGGGCGGAATTCTCGCCGCCAGCCATCTCATCACCGGACTGCGCGCGGGCTTGGACATCGTGGCATGGGTGGCGGTCGCCGCGAATTTGGCGTGAGAGGCACACGCCGCGGTGACAGTTGGTCTGGGCACGGCGTAAGCCCCGGCCGCTGGCACCGTCCCGCCGCAGTACCGCCGCCGCCGCCACCTGCTCCCCGCCGCCGCCGCTGGGCAGGCCGCTGAATGCCGCTCTGGGCGCCCCCGCGCCGCGCCCTCGTTGCCCGGTTTCGCGCTGGCCTGGGGTCCTGAGGGAAAATCCTCCGTGAACGTCCAGCCCGGCGTTGGGGCAAAGTTGCGCCCTCGTGGGTGACCCCTCGGCCCTCGGCCCAGGCTGAGTCGCTGGCAGAGCTACGGAGCCCGCACACAATCTCTGATTGTCAAGTGTTCGTTTGCCTGCCTGCATGTGTTCGGCACCAGGTGTTGGCCCCGCGTCAAGGAAAAATAAGAGGAGGTGGAAGAGCAAGTGGAGGAGAAAAGAAGGGGAGGAGGGAGAGAAGGAAGAGGAGGAGCAGGAAGAGGAGGAGCTGGCAAGCGTCAGTGTCGGACACTTGTTCGCCTTGCCTCAATTAATTGCACCGCCAGCCGCCATCGTCCTCCTGATCATCCTGTACGTGCGTCGCTGCCGTAACCTCGTTGTCCTCCCTTCTCCTCAGCCCAATCCGCACTCGCATCACTACCATCCCACCGGCGCCGTCTTCAAACCACCCGTAGGAATCCACAGCATCATACTCGCCAGCAACGTCATCATCAGACTTGGCAGAACCCCTGCCCGCACATGAATCATCAGCCACAGCATCACCGAGCCTGGAGCACGACCCTCGATCTTCGAGCCACGATCCTCGAGCATGAAACCACGATCATCATACGTTTTTTCGTCCGCATATGCACACCACAGGTATGATGAAGACGACCATCAACTTCATCGCCGCAACCCTCACCATCGCCATCATCATTATCACCATCAGTTGTCAGACCGGCCCTCATCATCACCCTCATCATCATCATCAACACCATTTTCATCCGCATCCCCATCACCATCACGATCAACACCGTCATCACCAACTGCATCCGCTCCTGCTCCTCCTCCTCCTCCTCCTCCTCCTCCTCCTCCTCCTCCTCCTCCTCCTCCCCTTCCTCGCCCGAGCGAGGCGGCCGCGATCTACCACATGAGGGCCCCCGAGGCGCCCATTTTCGTGCGGTGGCTGAAGGACGTAAGGGAGAGGAGGAGGAGGAGGAGGAGGAGGAAAAGGAGGAGGAGGAGGAGGAAAAGGAGGAGGAGGAGGAGGGGGAGAAGAAGGAGAAGGAGGGGGCGGAGGAGGAGGCGGACGATGAGGAGGGGAGTCGGAGGAGGAGGAGGAGGAGGAGGAGGAGGAGGAGGGGCAGAGGGGAGGAGGATGGGGAGTAGGCGGGGGAGGGATATGAAAAACAGGAGGAGGGGAGAGGGGGAGGTAAAGAGGACAAGGAAAGGGGATGAAGAGAAGGAGGGGGAGGGCGAGGACGACGGCGACGACGAGCAGGACGAGGAGGATAAGAGGAAGGAAAATGTGGACGACGACGACGACGACGAATAGGAAGTGTATGAAGAGACAGATGTGGGGCAGGTGCATGCGGAGGAGTAGCTGGAGAAGGATTGGGATGAGCGGGAAAGGAGGAGGAGGAGAACGAGAACGAGAACGAGGAGGAGGAGGAGGAGGCGGACGAGGAGGAAGGGAAGGAGGAGGGAGAAAGACAACGAGAGGAATCTGAAAAGGAGGAGGAGGAAGGGAACAGTTGAGCAGCATCAGGGGAGGAGGAGAACGATGACGACTACATGCACGATGAATAGCACCAGCACGATAAGGAGGAGGATAAGGAGGAGGAGGGAGTTCGAGCCAGGGGGTGCGCTGACCGGCCGCAGCCGCGCCAGGAGGTCACGGTGCAAGAGCCCCGGGCGGAGGAGCGACTGGAGGAGGAGGAGGACGAGGAGGAAGCGGCGCGGGATGGAGGTTGGTTCGCACGCCGGAGGGAGGCCGCCAGGAGCTGGCATCCTGGGCCCGAGGACCCACAGCCGCCGCGTGATGACGAGGACGATACCGGCGGCCCCCCCAAAAAAAATTTGCACCTCACCTTCGTGGAAGCTTGGATCGGAAGCTTATTCAGCGAGTGGGAGACACCAGGCTGGCAGCAGGTTTCGACGGGTGGAGGCGGCATGATTGGAGGCGCTGTGTCCACCGTGGGCCAGGTCGCCTTGGTGAACTACTGGCCTACCGTGCCTGGCGCGTTCTTTGCCATGCCGATGGTCGCGATCAGCATGGGCATGGGCTACGGGTTGCATTCGATCAGTCATTATTAGCGCTCCCCTCGCATAATTTTGCCGCGCCGCCCATACCCTCCAACAGAAGGATGGCGGCGCCCATATTTGACGATAACGTGACATTTGCGTTACGGAATGATGATGGGCCCGATTAATGTTTATTGATGGAAGGGTACTGGGCCCGTACTTACCGTACCTCGGCATGATGAATTAAACCTGGGTGAGATGACCCTCTCGGCGGCGTCCAGTGAAAGTGTCACTGGCGCCGCCGCGGGTCTTCAACAGAAGCTCAGCAGGCCAGATTCCGCTGGCCGCGCAGGCTCGCCATCGAGCCGTGGCGCGGGCCGCCCAGACACCCCGCGGGGCGGCGATCTCGCGGAGGAGGACGACGCGGAGTGGCACGGCAGCCCGGGGGCCCCACGGCCCCCGTTACCGGCGTCAGTCAACCAGACCTACGCCATTCACTCTGACTCCTCCGTCTCGGGCGGCGACACCTCCGTATCATCGGAGGCTGACGGGTCGGTCAAGGCGACGCCGCGCTTTTCCCGCGCGGCAAGGGGAGATCCGACCTCCGGCATCGGTTCGAGCGTCGTTGATGCTAAGCCGAAATTTGGGGCTGGAAGCACGGATGCAGCGATGGGCGGACTCACGGCTGAGGGCAACGAGGTTGCCGAAGTTTCTCGCCTGGAGTGTAAAATGTGCAGCGAATCTTGGTGAAGAGAAGCTAGACTCGTGTTGTGATGCTGATGTGTTTGTTAATGTGGTCGGCTTGTTGGCCAGGGAATGCAAGTATGCCAAGTGTTGGTCGCTCGAGTTTGGCTGCTGCAATGTCCATATTATGTTGCGTATCTTGCCGGCGAGGCAGTCGCCCTCGCCCCCAGTAAGCAAAGACATTATTTGGTACAAGTAATGGAAGATGATCATCATCACCGTCATCAGTATCAGCATCGCTCGCATAAGCACCACCGTCACCATCACCAGCTTCATCGTTACCATCAGTAGCACCATCATCTTCATCATCAGCATCATCATCGCCATCTTCATCCCCATTACCAGCATCGTCATCATCAGCAGCAGCATCATCAGCCGTACCAGCATCAGCAGCAGCATCGTCATCACCATCAGCATCATCATCACCGCCATCAGTATCATCAGTTGCAGAACCATCATCAACAACAACATCATCATCGTCCTCTCGCAGCCCCCACCCCCATTTCGTCCCCCTCCCATCCCTCCTGCTCTTCCTCCGCCCTCCGCCCCCTGCCTCCCCGCCCGCGGCGTGGGATGAGAAGATAGAGGGAGGAGAAAGAGAGAGAAGGGACGAGGGACGAGGAGCAGGAAGAGACTTCCTCTCCCCGCCTGCCTCTCCATGTCTCCTCATGCATGTTCACACCTCCACCTCATTCTCCTTCTGCCTCAACCTCCTGCTCGTTCCCCCTGCCTCCTCCCAGCTCTTTCTCCTACTCGACCTTTCTCCTACTCCAGCCTCTTCCTCTTCTTCCTCCTCCTCCTCCTCCTCCTCTTCCTCCTCCCTCCTCTTCCGCCTCCCCCTCCTCCTCCGACCCCGGCCAGGAGCCAGAGGCGGAGCACGGAGGCCCGGATCCAGGGGGACCCTCCCGCCTCTGGCGAGGAGAGGTGGGCCGCGCGCGCGGTTTCCGCGATGGTTGCTTTCGGGTTGTTTCCAGCCAGGCCGCCCAGAACGATAGGGAGAAGGCATGCTTCCTGGGGGCGTCGGCTGGCCCGCTTGCGATCGTGCGCCCCGCCCGCGAAGACGCTCCGGTCGCGCGCAATGTAGAGTGTTCTTGTGCCGCCAGGGGGGGTGTCTGGATCTCTCCGGTGTTGGTGGGCCGTCTCGGGGCCATCCCGGGAACCTGGGGGGGGGGGGGGGGGCCTTCTGGGGCTGCATCGGCGCTCCTTCTTGTCTCTTCAGAACATCTCTGGCAGAGAGGCCGAAGCTTCCTGAGCCGTCCAGGTGGGTGTGTGGGGGTGGGGGGTGATACGAGGGAAGAGGAGGGGAAGGGGGAGGAGACGAGGGCGAGGGAAAGGGGGAAGAGACGAGTGAAGAGGGAATTGGCGAGCGGGGGGAGCGGGGGGAACAGGGGAGGGCGGGGAGGTGGGGAGGAGGAGGAGGAGGAGGAGGAGGAGGAGGAGGACGAGGAGGAGGAGGAGGAGGAGGAGAGGAGAAGGAGGAGGAGGAGAAGGAGGAGGAGGAGGAGGGGGAAGAGAGGAAGAGGAGGGGGAGGAGGACGGAGCAAGGAGGGGGAGGGAGGGAAGGGCGTAGGGCGTAGAGGATGGGGAAGGGCTTACAGGGGAGGAGGAATGGCGGAGGATGGGGGGCGGGGCAAGAGGGGATGGTATCGGGAGAGATCCTCCCCTGCTTCCTTCCTTCCTTCTTTCTCCCCCCTCCCCCTCCACCCCATCCTATTCTACCCCCTCGTCTCCGCCCCCCATCCTTCCTCTCCCCTTCTCCCCCTCATCTCCTCCACGTCCCCCTGTCAATCATATGTTTTCCCTCCCTCCGCTCCCTACTGGCAGATCTCCTCCTTCCCCTCCCGCCCTCGCGTCTACAATCATCCTTACCTCCTCTTCATCCCAATTTCCCCATCCACCTTGCCCGCGCTCCCCCTCGTCGCCATCTTGTCTTTAAAGCGGAGTGTGGCTCCGGCCCAGGGTTCTCTGTGTCCTCCAGGCTTTTGGCCCTAGATCAGAGGGGTGTCAAGTAGCGGTCGGCGAAATAAAACATACGCATGAACGAGTACGCGGAAAGGGATGGGGGAGTATCCAACATGTGGCGGGCATGTGTGTAATCATGTGATGTGTATACCTGGGGGGTCCAACATGCATGTTATTCCCGTTGTCATGTCAAACTGGATAGGCGAGGGGGCATTCAGCATGCATGTGGCACGCGTTCGAGCATAAAGTCATGAGCATGTGCTTAGCACGTCGCGCCGTCTGTTCTGGCCTACCACGCTTCGACACGAGACGCCAAGCGCGCCCACATGTTGGATGCATCGACGTTCCGATTTGTTCCCAGCCTTCCGCCCCACGAAGCAGAGCGACACGCCAACAGCTTGCAGGGCATAGCGAGTCGCATTGGCCGCCGTTGCGACACGCCGAGCAAAAGTTCTTGAGCGTGTGGCTGTAAGGCCAGGGGGGATATCAAACACATACGTTGTAGGCCAGAGGGAGATCCAGCATGTTCGGAATACGGATGTTACGCCGGATGTGCAGGTCACAGGGGCGTATGGAGACCCTGGCAAGTTCGAGGCACCAGGAGGTCGCAGGAGGCTTCAGGGAGCACCAGGAAGATCCAGGAGTCCCTGGGGGGCTCCAGACGGCCTCACGAGATTCCAGAAGGCCCGAAAGGGCCACAGTAGGCCCCAGGTGCGGCAGCAGTGGCTCGCCCAAAATCCTGTCACCAGCGTTCACTAGCCACCACGTAGTCATCGTGCGCGTGGTGCTCCTTGCAGCCTTCGGCGTGCGTATGTGCGTTGACGGCCTGGACTGCAACGCTGATAGTGACGTTCATTGCGAGCATCACTAGAGTTGTTCGGGCTACTCGAGCATCAACCAGCAGGCGCTTGGAGGCCACAGGAGGCCCCAGCAGGCCCCAGGGTGCCAGAGACATGCCAAGCAGTGGTCGACGAATGTTCTATGCGTAAAGAACCAGGCGCGATTCAAATTGGGGGTACTCGTCTAGTGAAAGGGTGAAATGCGTACATGCGCAACGCAATGCAATGGCGGTGGTGGTGTTGTTCTTCCCCGTCCCCCATCAACGCAATGTTGGGTCATGGATATTCCACGCCAGGAGAAAGCGGAGGACGACGCAGAAGAAGAGAAGCCGATGAGGTAGAGAGGCTAAAGGGAAAAGAGAAGCGAAACAGAGACGGAGGGAGGATGGAAGGAGGGTTTTCCTAGATTTTCGTCGGGGGTCCTTGATTTCGGTGTCCTGGGGCCTTTTTCGGACCCCAGGACATTGGTAAAATGTCTGGGGTGGGAAATTGACCAGGATAGACGTTGGGAGGGGGGTTGGGGACCGACCTTGAGCGGATGTTGGACGGGAGGTGAACGTCGACGAACACAAAGGGAGCACGATGACACGGGGGACTTGTCAACGCGGGTTGGACGAGAGAGGAACAGACCGCGAGGAGGACCCTGACCTCTGTCGATCTGGTGTTTTCGAGCGGCCGGTCCCTGGAGCTCTCGACACTTTCCTTGGGAGCGGTCTGTCTCGTCCTTGGCGGCCTTGGGGCCCAGAGGCGGCCGATCGGCACAGAAAAGACAACCCAAAAAAGGCGCGACCATCGTCAAGTCGCCAGAGGTTTGGGGAGGGAGACAAGGTGGCGACAAGAGCATGACAGTCGAGGAACTCTTGCTTTTGCAAGCACGCGAGGCAGTATGGTGCGGGGCATGGTGAGCTTCTTGTTCGTGTCCGTTTTGTACCTCATGGTCCCAAGGGAGATTTGAAGGAACATGATCAACGAAGAGGGGGAGGAAAGTAATACATTTGCCTAGCGTTGCTGGTCTTTTCTTGACATCTGGAGGTATCAGGAGACCTCCAAACGCGTTCGGAGACTTCAAATTCTGCCCCACTGGTTGGTAGGTTGGTGCTCGCGGAGCAGAGCGCTCCGTCGAAATAGAAGCACAAGCACACAGAGCGGGTTTTGCGAGGCTTTGCCGTGGATCAGTAGGAAACGGTAGGGAGCCAGAACACCATGTAATCTGGATGATGAAAAGGGAAGGGTCGTGAGAGGTAGGAGGGCGGGTGGGAGCAGAGACGACGAGGGAGAGTGGACAGGACGAGGGGGGTCCTCAACGTCTTCCCGCCGCTCATGTCACATCTGTTGAGAATTGCCGGCGCCTTGCAAAATTTAGCCTCAAGTCCAGTCGTCGTGCGCTAGTGCCCTACCATGCTGAACGTTGACATTGTGATAATATGTGATAGGGAAGAGCAGGGAGGTTGTGGAGGGAAGGAGGAGAAGGATGAGGAGGCAGGCTGAGAGAGGCGTGGGGGGAGGAGAACAAGAACAGAGGAGAGAAGGCTGGAAGGACGAGAGAATAATAGCAACAGCAACAGTAGGAAAAGCAGGAGGTTGAGCAGGATGGGGAGGGGAAACGAAGCAAACTGTGGAGGAGACGAGAAGAGGAAGAAGACAGGAGACTGAGGACGGAGAGGAAATGGGTTCCAGTTGGAAGTACGACGCTCCACCGAAAGCTGCATTACAGAACCAGGCGCTCCCAAGTGATCCGCATTGTCTTGTGAAAAGGAACGCTCCGCCTGATCAGGCCAGGTCCTCCAGACTTGAGCGCCGGGTACGCGAGTAAACGATGATGTCCGACGCAATGCTAGGCTATGACATACCAGGGCAGCGCTGTAGTGATTCGGTGTTTTTCACTGTCTGGCTATGCATTGCTACACTGTGTTACCATGTGCATTGCATGGCACCGCATTGCGATGCACCTGATTGCATTGCGTTGCATTGCATTGCATTGCATTGCATTGCATTGCATTGTATTACACTGCACCCCTTCGCCAAAAATACTATTACTTGGAGCCGCGCCGTAAGACCTTCAACCTGCCATCGGCGCTCCAGAATCAGGAAGTGGTGGAGGGAGCGGAAGAGGCGGAGGCGCAGAGCTGGAGAGAGGGGAGCAGCACTCGTGCTAGTTAGTGTGGTCAAACGAGGGGGGATGGAGGGAAGCAGGGCAGGCGGGCGGAGGTAAGCTGGAGCTGGGGGAGGGGCGAGGATGCATCAGCAGGATGTTGGTTGGGGACTGTCATTGACCCCCTTCTTCCCCTAGGTGTTCCCCCATTCCCCCCTTTTGGCGTGCTCCTCCTTCCAGCTGGAGAGGGAGGGAGAAAGAGAGCGAGAGGGAGAGGCAGAGAGAGAGAGATGCGATGACGGCGAGAGAAAGAGAGAGAGAGAGAGAGGGAGGTGAGAGAGAGAGAGAGGGAAAAGAGAGAGAGAGAGAGTGAGGGAAAGAGAGGGAGAGAGAACCAACAAATGGACAGAAAGGTGAGCGCCCCCTCCAGTCAAGGTAGCCATTGCCTCCGCGCTCTGGTTCCACTGGTCGGCCAATAAGAGGCGACCTCTCTGTGCGCTTTCAGAAGAAGAGGAGGACAAGGAGTAAGGACTGAGAAGGAGGAGCAAAGAGAGGTGAGGGGTGTTGAGTTTGCTTTGGGGGTCGGGGCCGTGTCTTCATTGACGGTACTGCTCGAGTATCCTTTCTGCAAAAGGCTCATGCCATTCCGCCGACGCCAAGAAGATGAGTGTGTGTTGTTTGTCGCTCCCCGTAGCGCTGCCTGCGTGCAGTTGTTGCTGATTTGTCCTCCTGTTCCTCCGCGTCTGTCGCGGGTCCCTCTGGGAGTCCCGTGGAGGCCCCGGAGACCTCTTGTGAGGCTTAGCTTAGCTGGGTCCTGAGAGACTCAGGGAGCCCAATGGAGGTGTGTTGGGGGCCTCTTGGGGGCATGTTAGGCGTCTTGGGGGCCATCTTGTGTTGGAGGGTTCCCGGGGTCCCGACGAGTTCCACCTCTTGGGCCCGTCTTGCAATTTTGGATGTTTGTTGCGTGTTTGGGGCCTTCTTTGGCAGTCTTAGGGCAATGTTGGACCACCTCCAAGCCCCATTCGGGGGCCTCTTCGGCCGTCTTGGGCCAGTCTAGGGGACGTCTTGGGCCGTCAGCTACGGGCTTTCAGAAACGCGCAGGCGAAAATTCGAAAAACATGTTAAACATGTGAAGAATAAATGAATGTTGCCTTTTGAAGCCGTCTTGGGGATCCCCTTGGGTGCCTCTTTGCGCGTCTTCGGCGCCTCTTGGGCCGTCGAGAGGCCGTCTTGGATGGTTTGAGGCTTCTCCTGCGCGGTTGAGCCCTTCCTGAGCCATCTTAGAGATCGTCTTGAGCATCTTGAAGGCCGCGGAGAGTACATTTAGATGTTGCATTGGAGGTGCGTTGGCGAGCTGGTGCCACCACCCCCAAAGTCCTTCTGACAGGACATTGGGACCCAGGGCAGGGGAAAGGGGGACAGCCAAATGTCCCACACGCCATTTCACCCCCAGCAAGCGAGGGCCGGCGGGTATCCAGCAGCGTCTCTGTTGTAGCGTCGCATATCGTGTACGAATATATGTTCAAAGCGTGTTAATGTTGTTGTGTTGCAGTATCTCGGTCTGTCGTTCTCTCTCTCTCTCTCTGTCTCTCTGCTTCTACAGATTAATAGATAGATCTTTCGTATATCTCTGGCAGCTACCTATATATATATTTATATATATATATGGGTATCTGTATATGCACACAGGTGTGCAGATATCAATGTACACCATCACGTGTACATATACATTCACAGACACCGATCCATGTACACAGATACTCATGTTTATATATGGGTGTGTCTGTGCTGTGCGCGACAGTTTTGACCAGATCGATTGCCAGGCGTATCCGCCACCACGCTGCAGCGCGGTGCTTGGAAAGAAGCAGGAGCGAGTGCCCACGGACCCCCCCACGCACACTGTGCACTTTTTCGCAAACGGAAAAAATCCAGGGACTTGGAGCGGAAAGTTGATACATAACACGCTGCATGCGTCGGCGGAAGTGCCCTCACTATCCCGTCCGACACACACTCAGCAACAACAACAGAACTGCACATGGTGTCAGATATGTTGGCGTTTGCTTCCCCGCATCAGGTGAGCTTCTTGATTTGAGCGCACAGCCGAATGCGGGGAGAGAGTTGCTTTCGAAAAACAATGCGGGCACGCATCGCGCTCTCATATGCCATCCAATCGTCGGTGCGGCCCGTCACCACTGTAGACCAGCGTTTGTGGATTCTTCTTGAGCGGCAATATACGGCGGCACATTGCACAGTGCATGTCTGGGCGAATGAGCTTCATCGGAATTCCGAACGACGCTGAATTACACCCGCGGGGGGAAGGGATGGAAGAGGAGGGGGCAGAAGGAAAGGAACCATTCAATTCAAGCCGGCAACCCCTGGCAGCAGACAGACCATGCGACCCAATTGTCTACCATAGTGCACACAGCGGATGCCAGCGTGCCAGCGTTGACCCAAAACAGTGCATTATTGCATTCTCGATGTACAACATTTGTGCTGCAATCGATGTATGGTGCGACCTGCGTGCTGTAATCTAAGTGGTGCAATTCACTTGCTGAACTTGATGTTGTCAACTCCACTGCTCGCGCAATTACCCCACCCACCCACCCGCAGCTTGGTTTGCAAAATCTCTTAAGACCGTGACGGTGGGTACCAAATGGCACTTGGCAACGACAGCGACGCCGACGACGACAGCGACAACGACGACGACGACGCCGCCGACAACGACTACGACGACACCGACGACGTCTCCAACGACTTCGACGACGCGACGACGACGACACCGACGACGCCGACGACGACGCCGACGACGACAACGACGACGATGACAACGACGACGACGATGACGACGCCGACGACGACGACAACGACGACACCGACGACGACGACGACGACGACGACGACGACGACGTCACGACGACGACGACGACGACGACGACGACGACGACGACGACGACGACGACGACGACGACGACGACGACGACGGCGACGACGCGAACGACGAAGAAGGAGGAAGGACGGCGACGCCGACGACGACAACGACGAGGGAGGAGGGAAGACGAAGACGACGACGGCGGCGACGACGACGACGCCGACGTCGACGACGACGAAGACGACGACGCCGACGACGACGGCGACAACGACGACAACGGCGAGGGAGGAGGGAGGACGGCGACGACGCGAATGATGAAGAAGGAGGAAGGACGGCGACGCCGACGACGACAACGACGAGGGAGGAGGGAAGACGACGACGACAACGACGACGACGACGACGAAGACGGCGACGAAATAGGAGGGACGACGATGAGACGCCGACAACGGACGACGACGACGAGGGAGGAGGAGGAAGGACGACCACGGCGACAACGACGACGGAAACGACCGCGACGCCAAAGAGGACGACGACGACGAACACCAGGAAAGACAGAGGACGACGTAGGCGACGACGACGACGACGACGCGGGAGGAGGGAGGACGGCGACGACCACGACGACGACGACGACGACGACGCAACAGCGGGCGCGCACGCTTTTGTTGCAAATCCGTGTTGCGAAAACTTGTGTTTTTGTAGGTTCACACGATTTGGGAATCCTTCCGAAACCAATGGGTTTCGAAGGATTTCTGCATACGCGCGCGACGACGCGCGCGTCTGCACTTCGTTCCGTTTTTTGCCGAGGATTCTCGCGACGGCACACGCGCAAGGGCGTTCGACAGATTTCGGCATGCGCGCGCGAAGCCCGTTTGGTAGCATTTTGCGAACATCCTGGAAAACACAACCTATGGTTTTCTTAAGGTTTCGCAAGAGCTCGCGCGTAAGCTTGTTTAGCAAATCAGTGTTGCGAAACCCTGTGTATGTTTCGCGGAAACTCGATTGCGAAATCTTTCCGAGACCGAAGGTTTTTGGAGGATTCCGGCATGCGCGCGCGACGGCGCGCGCGTGTGCATGTCGTCCCGAGTTTTGCAAGGGATTTGCGAAAAAATGCTATGTTAGAGCAACAGATGTCCCCGCGTATCGTTTTTAATATATATATATATATATATATATACATATATACATATATTATTTTTTAAAAAAAAAAAAAAAAAAAAAAAAAAAAAAAAAAAAAAAAAAAAAAAAAAAAAAAAAAAACTGAACCTCAGGGGGGTCGACACCGGCCCCCCAGGGATAGTGCAAAATCATATTTAGGATGGACATGTGGTCAGAATCACAAATGATTCACATACCCGAAAGGGGTACGGATAACGACGGGGGGGGGAGAGTCTATGATTCTCTTTTCAGAGCAGAGAATGAATGTCATTTCACGATTGACGTGTCAATTCGGCTGCTCGCGAAATCACCCCAGCCTCCCACCCGCAACTTGTTTTGCACAACCCATGCGGCCACGATTGCGGTGACTCCTTGGCATTGGTTGGCGCATCCCTACTACAGCTGCGCTGGCGCGCGCAAGCTCGGGCGCAGAGCGGCCAGCTGTTTTGGCACAACCGACGTGGCCGCGGCGGCGCTGACCGATGGGTATTCCTCAGCGTTTCTCACAGGCCGCGCAGGCGCACATAGAACTTGATGCTGGTCGGAGATTCGGGCACGCGCGGCATCATGGTGACGTCGGCAACGGCGGTGGCGATGATGACGGTGACGACGACAAGGCCCATGATGGCGCCAATGTTGGTGACGACGATGGCGATGATGATGTAAATGTGTCGGTGGGGGGTGGTTGAGTGATGGCGACGGTAACGGCGGTGATGCGGTGGCGCTGATGGGGGCCATGGTGGACAAAAGTGCGCGCGCGGAAACGCAATAACCTGTTGACAGCTTTTGTTGGTAAACATGCGGGTGTCATACATTGGCGAAAAACTATATGCCGAAATGCATTGGCAACAATGGTTTCGAGCAAGAATTAGACACGCGCGCGTGGCGGCGCGTGCGTGGAACCCGCACGAGTTTTGTTGATACGGGTTCGTGCATGACCTGCGTTGTGAAACCTCAAGTGCCAATGCTAGCGTGTTGAAATGCATGCACAACTGATGCATTTGGCATGAGTGTGGCATGTGCGTTCACGTGTGGACGTTGCATCGATGCCGCGATGGGTTTTAGGGAAAACACGGTTTTGAGATACACGAAAGCGCGCTCATGAAGTTGATTGGTTTTGGCGAGGTGTTGTGGTAACCGACCTAGCTGGGATGGATTGATATCCTACAGAGAGTGAAGGATGCGACAGGCTCATGTGTAGTCTGCAGTTTCCCAGCTGGGCCCGCTAAGTCCAGGCACGGGAGGGGGGCGGACTCGATTTGTCCGCTTGGATGGATAGCAGATGCGATACAATTTACGTGGTGCAACGTACGGGTTGCCATACATGTTGCGCAAGATTTACGAAACGTATGTGATGCTAGCTACGTGGTGGAATACATTAGGTGTGGTGCAGGCCACGTTGCACAATCCACGTGCGCATTCACAGAAGCCAGCCACAACACGACGCGCAGTCGAGGCGCCCACGAACGCCCAGTGACCCAGATGTTGGAGTGCAGACCGATTATTGAACCCGTCAGTGAACACCCGGTTTGGGGAAACAGTACATCCATAATTGTGCTTCTGATGAACCACGCAACGCGCAGAAAATTTCAAAGTGAGGGTCCGAACGGTCTTACACAATCCGTGGGTGCGTGTTTGAAGTCGGTTTCCGCGGTGCGGGGCGTTGTGTTTGATGTTGTCCGTGTGTTGTGTTGTTTGTTAGTGGTGTTGTTGATGTCGTCTTCGCCCGCGATGCCCCCGCTCCACCCGCGCCCCACACACAACCCACCGACGAAAAGTCGGCGCTTGCGGCGGGCCCTTTGTATAACGAACGGCAAAAAACATGTGCGGTGAGTTGCTTCAAATTTGTGTTCGAGCCTCGCAGGCTGCCGACGACCCCACCGCCCCCTCACTTTGATCCACAGCCGCAGGAGCTATGGAATTGAACAGTTTGTGATAATGAGCCAAGGTTGAAGTTGAGAGCGCACTCTACCTCCCATCTCAGCATAGCAGGCAAGCAAGCATCATCATCATCATCGTCAGCAGCAGCATCATCACCATCCTATTATTCCTTGCTCCTCTTCCTCCTCCGCATCAGCATCAGCATCAGCACCATCATCATCTTCATCATCAACACTACCACCATCATCAGCAGCAGCAACAACATCAGCATCAGCATCAACATCAGCATCATCATCACCATCATCATCTTCATCATCATCATCAGCATCATCATCATCATCATCATCATCATCATAGTCCTCATCCTCGTCCTCATCCCCGTTCTAATCAGTCTCCTCCCTCCTCCTCCTCCTCATCCTGCTCTTCCTGCTCTTCCTGCTGATCCTCGTCCTCCTTCTCCTCCGCCTCCTCCCGATCCTCCCATTCTCCCTCCTCCCTCCTCCCTCCCCTCTCCTCCCTCCCCCTCCTCCCGCCTCCCGCCTCCCGCCTCCCTCCTCCCGTCAGTCGTAAGTCGTCCGTTGTCGGCGTCGAGGTCGCCATCGTCGTCGTCGTCGCTGGCGTCGTCGTGTCAACCACCAGCATCTTGAGCGCCTCGGATCGGCGGCACTGGCCGAAGGCCATTCAAATATTGCAAGATCGTGTGCTTCGGCAAGAGATCGGACGTTGTCCGGAGACAGATTCCGCAATAGGTGATTGAGTCGGGGGACCGCACAATAGTAAAGTAGGAGCCAAGCAATTTGGAGAGAGGGGAGCTTAGGTAAAGATGATAATAGCTTCGCCCTCTTCTCGGTGATTTGTTCGCCAAACGCTTGTACGTATTTTTCACTGCCGAAAGGTGTCCCGAGAACTTTCGCACCTCGCTCTGGGAGCAGTGCGTCGGATTTCCAAGCATTGCGTGCTGCTTGGGCTAGGTGGGGAGAGCAAGGAGCAAGGTGGTGGCCCCATGCCGCAAGCTTCCCAACGAGCGCATCAATGTGGCATACCCGTCGTAATGATTCCTGTACCATATGTAAGATGAGTGCCGTCTCCGTTGGATCGCATACCACATAAACGTTGTCCAGATATGCCAACATCTCCGTGCCAGGCGGTAGCCTGCCCTGGATGTCACAGGGCCGGGTGGGGTGCCAAGCAGAACAATGCCGGCATTAGTGTATTGCTTTGTTCACCCCCGTCCCTTTGTAGTATTGTGTGCGTACATCCCATTGTCGTACAGAGGGGACCAAACCATGCAAGCCTGATGTAGCCATGAGTTGTTCGAACAGTTTGGCCCGATTGATGTGGTCAAATGCTCCTACGCCATCGATCTTTAAGATTATTTTATCGGGGTGGGCATCGGTAAGGTATTGGATCAAATGTAGTGCTGCATCAATCCCACTACAGTTGGCAATACCGAAATTGTGGGGTTCCACCGTCCGCCCGAGAATATCTTGGAATTGCATTGCTAATGCTTCAGGTACTAATCGCCGTAAAGCGTCTTTAGACACAATTCCGTGCACCTTAATGGTTGGTTTGATGAATGCTGCCAAAGACGATACGCGCAAGGCATTTGCAACACAATACGGTAGAATGGTTCGCGCTGTGAGTTCCGCCACATCACACAGTAATTCACAAGAAGCCGCATGTTCCAAGCATAATGTGTAGTATGTGTATCGTGCGCTTCACATTCCGGCATTTAGACCTTTCCGTGATGTATGTATCACATTTGCAAACAGATCTAAGGTCACAGGGTGGTGCGGGTAAAAATTCTCCAGTCTTGTTGGGATTGGCTCTGTTGGTTCAATTGGTCAGAGTTGGGGGTCCTGGAGTTGGGCCAAAGTGACTACCGCTCCTGGGGCGATCCCCAGGGATGTCAAAGTCCGAGCTGCATGGCTCAATTCGCTCATGTTGTCTAGCTTCACGGCCTGATGTAGTTGACGAGACACGGCATAAATTGTTGCATCACGCACCGTATGTTCACGCCGTTTTGCTCTACGAGTCTCTTGTCGGTTAAGTTGTTGATGAGTTCATTCAAGAAGAAGACCCAAATCCCCACGGTCAAAAGAAGCAATGCGACCTGTGAGTTTCCTAGCTCCTACATCCTTTGCATGGGCCGTGTTGCGCAGAAGCAGTCGGGGGAGAAGCAGAAAAAGGATCCAAATTGAGGTAGTTTCTTGACGCGGACGGAGATTTGTCCAGTCATACGCAAGCATTGCAGTAGCCAGAACAGCTTGTTTTTGCCCGCTGTCACCACCGATCGCTGCAAGTAAGCAAGGCGACCACGAAACGAAAATTGCCCGGGAGCCAGGGTGAAACTACGCAAGAAGAGGAGGAGGAAAGGGAACGAGGACGAGCCAGGTCAGAAACCCTGAAGCTCGTCCAAGGGGCAAGGCGGCTCGCGCAAGCAAGTTGGCAGGTCAGCACATTCGCGCAAGATTTGCCACATGTTTGGAGACCGTGGTCTGGAGCGTGGAGGTGTGAGGTGTGTCCGAGGGGCACCAGAGCCTTGTTTGAGCCCCTTCCTGGTTCATGTAGTGTTCGCAGCAAGTTGGACGAGGGCCGCCTTACTGCGCTTGAGCATCGTGTTATCGCTTTCGACTGTTCGGACCTCAGTGTTTTATTTATCTGTGTGCGTTGCTATTGCTACTCCTCGGGACAGAAGGTTCGAGGTATATGGATAAAATATGTCGGTCAGCCGACGAGAACCATTCGGCCTGGCCGGAACATGTTGTGCAACAGAGGCTTCCGCCCACAGTACAGCAAGCGTGAGGTGAGGGTCCACAGGCAAGATCATGAGCCTTTTCGGCTCCTCGGACGTTGTCCAAGTCGAGCAGCAGGACGTGGAGGTGGAGGAGGTCCCCGCTCCTTTGGTCGACCCCCCCCCCGTCCTCGGAGGTGGATGGTGCTCGCGAGAGGCGCCAGCCCGCACTGGCCCAGCGCTTGCTCGTTGCTGCCCAGGGCACGGTGGAGGCATGGCCTCCCTGACCGTCGCCCTGGTGGCGCGGCATGGCATGGGGAGGATTTGCCCTCCCCGTCTTTTTGCCCTGCAGCGCCCCCCAGCCCTCACGAGGGCAATTCGGCTCACCAGGCCGCCCTTTTTGGGCCCTGGTGCGTGCCGTGGCGGTTTTTTTTTCGGCCTGCAGGCTCTCCCCCCCGGCCTGCAGGCTCTCCCCCCCGCCGTACGGTGCCTGGCTAAACGTGGCGGATAGAGCGTGGAGCTAAAAAAAAAATCTTTTGGACGGCAAATCCCAAGCTCCCCTACCATCGGCACAAAAACGCCAAGAGCAGTGTCAGAGCAGATACGCGTGTGCAGCCCGCTGCATCTTTCACGAGCAAACGCAGGAATTAAGCTCACTAGCTGTTGCCCCCACTGCCCATACACTTCAACCGCAAGACATTGTAGCAGCCCCAGTCCTGTAGACACTACTTCAGGGTATGTTGCGTCATTGGCCCGTTGGCTGTCTACTAGCAGTTTCCTTGCCCGGTTGTTTGTCCCAAGGCGTGAGGTCGCATCCCGTCGGATTGGTGAGGGCAACAGTGGATTCAATAACCGAACACGGGTTTCAACAACCGAACACAGGTTTCAATAACAGCTGCCACGGGTTTCAATAACAGCCGCCATGGGTTTCAATAACAACCGCCACGGATTTCATTAATAACCAATATTGGTTTCAATAATTACGGGTGAGACTGGTTTCAATAACGTAACAAAGGATTCGATAAGTACGGCAATGTTTGGAGATCCAGGTTGGATTTCTGCATTTGTTTTTGTTGTCTGGGCTTGCAGACCCATCGGTTCGGCTGGGTTCACAACGTAGCCTCATTCAAGCCGCTTTCTCGGAGAGGCCCTTGGGTCCAGCGTTGGAAGACTTCGAGTGTCCGAACTTCGTTTTTCCTTCGGCCCAGTCACCGGACACCTGGGAGAAATGCGAAGACGAGAGCGGAGAATGAAGAAGGCGATATGAGATTGGGGGTTTTCGGTTCCGACTCCTATTCCGTCTTCTTTCGGCTCCGACTCCGATTCCCAGTCCGACTTCTGGCTCCGATTCCGACTCCCATTCCGTCTTCTTCCAGCTCCGGCTCCGACTCCCGTTCCATTTTGATTCCCATTCCGTATTTCTCCGGCTCCAATTCCGATTCCTATTCCGTCTTCCTCCACCTCCAGCTCCGACTCCCATTCCGTCTTCCTCCGGCTCCGGCTCCGACTCCCATTCCGTCTTCCTCCAGCTCTGACTCCGACTCCCATTTCGCTTCCGTCGGGCTCCGATTCCGATGCCTTTTGCGTTTTCTTGTGGTTCCGGCTCCGACTCCCATTCCGTCTTCCCCCGGGTCTGATTCCGACGTTCCGTCTTTTTGCAGGTTCCGACTCCGACTCTTTTTCCGTCTTCTTCCGCCCCCGACTCCGATTCCCATTTTCTTTCCTTCCAGATCCGCCTCCGGCTCCCATTCTGTCTTCGTCCGATTTTGACGCCGACTCCGATTTTGACTCCGACTCCCATTCCGTGTCTTCTTCCAGCTCCGGCTCCGGCTCTCATTCCTTGTGCCGGCTCCGACTCTGATTCCCATTCCGTCTTTTTCCGGCTCCATCTCCGACCCTCGATTCCCGTTTCGTCTTCCTCCAGTTCCGAGTCCCATTTGTTCTTCTTCCACGTCCGATTTCCCTCGCCGAGATATGTGCGGTTTTTTCTAGCGTTGTAAATCACACGTGTGAAGTTGAATTTCGCACTGGTTCTAACAAAAGGAAAAGCAAGCAAAATACATGATTTTGTTTTCTCCAATTCGCAGCGCACCCACATTTCAAAGTACCATCCTGGAAACCAGAAAGGGGTGAAACACCGGCCCGGCGAAGCCACCAGAGTGCGGCTAAGCAGCGAAAAAGGAGGAGAAGGAGGAGGTGGTGGTGGTGGTGGTGGTGGAGCCGTTGGGGGCCAAGTCCGATCCGCTTGCAGCACGTCGGGCCCCTAGGAAAGATATGGAAGCAAACAATCTAGGCCTCCTGGATGGGGTCGGAGTAGATGGGGTCGGAGGATCGCGCCGCATCGCCGATGCATCGCCGATGCGGCTCGGTGTGCAGCCCGATTTGCGTCACGTCGACGTCGCCGATGCATCGCCGACGTCGACGATGCATCGCCGGTGCATCGCAGATGCATCGCCGATGCATCGACGATGTATCGCCGATGTATCGGCGATTCGGCGCGATCCTCCGACCCCATTTACTCCGACCCCATCTAGGAGGCCTCTAAACAAGGATGGGGCCTTTGCCTGTCCCCCCCCTGCCGCCTACGGCGAACGCCGCAGCCTCATGCTGCAAGCGCTGCTGCTTCGGCAGAGGCTCCCGTCGCAATGTTATACCTCAAAACTCGGGGGGGGGTACCCCCTCATGGGGCGAGCCACACACCCCTTACTGCTGAACCCCTGGCCCCATGAGGCCTGGGAGGGGGAGAAAAAAAAAAAAAAAAAAAAAAAAAAAAAAAAAAAAAAAAAAAAAAAAAAAAAAAACTCGCTGACTGTAGCCAACCCTCCCCCCCGTGTCCAGGGCTGTCTTGCTGGCTGTACTTATACAGCAGCAGCCCGTGCAAGTCGACGCGGGACGGGCGGGAATGGGGGGGGGAGGCGAGCGGCAGCAGCAGGCTCTCGGAGGGAGGGGAAGCAAGACATGCTGGCTCTATTACTGCCCCTCATCCCTCTCACTGCTCCCGCTCGGTCTCGATATCTCCCAGTCGAAACGCTGCACACCGTAGTCAGATTCATCCAGCACCCTGATGCACTCATGCAGACGATCCAGCTCGTCTCTCAGGTAGCTTATCTGACTGTCTAGGTTGCGCCTCGTGGTGACACGGTCGGCCTCAAGGTGCGTGTCATTCACGACTGGGGACATGATATTATCCCTCTGGAGCTGGATGTAACTGAGCTGGCTGTTCAACATACTGCACTGCCCCAGTATAATAGAATAGTGATCGCGCAGGATACGGCCCGTCGAGAGGTGGGCCTGCTGAGCTGCATGCACTCTCCCCAGGTCGTCATTCTGGTTCCTGCGGGTCGGAGCTGCCTTCGAACGAATCGGCCAGGAGGGGGTCCTGTCGGCTGGCGAGGGACTGGCACTGCATTTGCACCCGTAGCAATAGTTGGCGCAGCCTTCGCTGCAGCCGCACCCGTGGCAGGTGCTGGTCAGTCGCCATGGCCAGCAATACAAGCAATCACAATAGCAACTGCTCTATGCGGTCCCCCTGCAGCAGCTCGATCGAGACGGCTACACTCAACAACATCTCTCCTTCTCTCTCCTTTACTATGGTACTGTGCGTCTTCAGTGAAAAAATACTGCCCACTTAAATACGTATATTGCAACTGTTGGGACATCTGACGCCTAACGAATTCTACTGCTCTGACTAGCTGCCCGACTCTCTGCACCCCGTTGTCCCGCATCTTGTAGAGATTCGCGAGCTTCCGAGGATCACGGGCCAGTGCACGCGCGTGCTGCATCACACTCTCTGGAAATTCCTCAGCTGGCGCTCCACTGTCCTCTCCAACTCCGTCCTGGGTCCTGCTCCCGTCGGCTTGGTTCCCCCCGCTTTGATCAGCCCCAGGGTGAAGGCGCTCTGGAAGGATCTCATGTCTACCGTGGGCACTTGTGCTGGGGGCCCCTTGGCCAGGTGGATCACCGTCCTGAGGTCGGGGCTCATGTTGAGCGAGTACTGAAGTTTTGCCTTGCGCTCCTGCTCTGGCGCTCCGTCTGGGCTGTAGCACTCCCTCAAACGGAACATCCTGAAACAATCGTCCACGCATGCTTTCCCGTACTCCTCTGGACCTGCTGCTTCCATCCAAGACGCGAGTACTTTCTTGGCTTCTCCCTCGGCCCCCTCGTCCCCGAACGCGTCGTGCATCGCCCGACCACCCCCGCCGTTATTTGCGCGCGTGGGGGTGGTGTGCGCGCGCGTGTGCGCGGTGGTGGTGGGGGAGGGGGGGGGGGGGGGGGGGGAGCGCGTGTCCCTTTCCCCGCTTCCTTGACAGCCTGGTGGCGCCCTTGCCCAGCCTCGAAACCTTCTCGTACGACTGTGGCTGCGCGAGGGAGGATCCAGAACTCGGCGCACATGTTGGCCACGTCTCTCTGCTCTGCTGCTGAGCGGAGGGTTAGCTTCTGGACAGTGACCAAGGCTTGCTGGAGTTCTGGGGCTGCGGCGACGTTGTCTGCTCTCACTTGATTGTGCCCCCTGCCCCTGCCACCTCCTCCTTTCCTAGATAGCTGCTGGCCCCCACTGCTGATGTCCGCTCCGCTGGTTCCCCCCACCGCCCTCTTCTTCTTCGCCGACGCCCAGGACACCCTCATCTCTGCCAAATCGTACTGCGCGCGGCCAAGGATGGCGGCAAGTGACGCGCGTCTGGAAGTCTTCGAAACTGCCAGCTTGATACTGGCAAACACTACAGGTCAACTCGCTCTCTCTCTTACCTCAATCCGCTTGCGTTCCCACTCCGAGAACGCAATGTAGCAGATGCCCGCCCCCCCTGTTGCTCTTGTTGCATGGTCTGTTGCGACTCTCGCATTGGAAAAGATCGATCTGCACCACGGGCATTGGTTCGTGATCACAAGTTTAGGTATGAACGGCTCTATATTGTGTTGCACTCTCCTGCGCGCTGCCAGCGCCGCTGCTGTCCGAAATCTACATCCGCATACTGCGTCTGCCCCCTCCGAGTTCACGCTCTTAAAGTCACGCCAAAATCTGTTATCCAGTTATGCTGGGTGTGTTTTTTTTTCTTCGGGCTCTTTGGTTTCTGTTTGTGGTCTACTTTGTTTCCATTCCCTAGCGATGCTATTCAACACTGAAGGGTCAGTCTTAAACCACTTCTCTTTTTTCTTCGGTTCCATATGTAAACAAACTCATGTCGCTCGACCGTTTATCGTACCACTCCTTAAATTCTTCGTCATGCTTAGCAAGATTGCGCATGTCCTCCAAATACTGCTTGGCACACGGAGTGGGCTGCGTAATATTATTGCGCCCATTGGTGCGCTTTATTCCCATGCTCTGGTCACTCTTAGACGTGCCGAATACTGCTGCTATGATTGCCTCGCGGCCGTTCGGGAATTGCGACCAGCGCTTGTACCACTTTAGCCTTCTGACCCTGAGCTCGTCTGCGCTCATGTTGATCTTCCATTCCCTGAACACCTCCGCCACCGTCGTTGTCTTCTTCCTTCCCTGCTCGTCAGTCCAACAGTTCTCTCCCCTCGGCAAGTACCTGAGTAACTTGCACAGAATAGTGTCGATCGCGTCTGTGTACTTCTTACCCATCACAAAACGTGATAACCCGCTCAATGCTGCACCCACAATTGAAGCCATGAACATGCTACGCTTGATAACATTCGAGGTCTTGGACGACCAGAACGTGCTACACTGCCTCCATGCTGCTCTTGCTGCGTCGCAGCGTCTCCTTATCTCGTTTCCCAGTCCCTGGCCCGAAGGTATGTAGGGCCCCAACACTTTCATCTCTCGCAAGGCCTCTCCCCTGAGTCCACTCGTCTGCTTCCTCAGTGCCCGAGTGCTTTGGTAGCTTCGTTCACCTCGTAATACTAGAAGGCGGTTTGTCTCGCCAGGGTTGAGCCGCCAGCTTCCTGCTGTTAGCGCCTCCTCGAGTCTACCACTTACCAGGTTCAGTTGCTCTACCACTTCCTCTTTTCTTGCTGCGCAAGGTAGCATCGCAATTTTAGTAATATCATCCATGAAGGTGCTACTGATCAAGTCGTAGTACTGCTCATTTCTGGGGTGATGAGTGTCGTTCACCTGCTGTCCTCCCTGTTTTCTCTCTCTCTCTCTCTCTCTTTCTCTCTCTCTCTCTCTCTCTCTCTCTCTCTCTCTCTCTCTCTCTCTCTCTCCTTCTAGCCAGCCTGTGACGATTGGGTTGTAGCTATCGTTAAAGTCACGCGGAGCCAGCGCGAAGCACATCTGGGCCCCTTTGTTGCGTTTCAGGTCAACTCTTTCGTCGGCTGCCTGTAGGGAAAAAGCAGTGTGCTCCAGCGCTCCGTATGCATACGGGATGTCATGCTCCTCGGTGGTGCGATCTATTTGTTCTCGGGGCAACGCTCTGTCGGTCGACGCGAATGCGTTTGTACAGTCAACCCTGCCCGCTCACATCTCCACTTCGTGGCCAGCAATACTAGCACTGCATGTTCCCGTGACCTACGCGCTAGTCCTCCGTGTGCAAAGTGAGGTCGGACAATAGGCAACGCTCTTCTATGTACCCCACTGTGCCATGCCATGCCAGCTGCGCAGCATGCGTGCATGATGCGCTTCCCCGCTATTCCTATCTTAGTAATCGCTTTCTCTGCTGCATAGCTGTGCGATCGTAGCATGTCTAGCGACATAGTCCGGCATTGTCTGAAGTGCCCCACAATCTTCAGCAACTTCTTCGGTGCTTCGTAGTCTACTTCTTTAAAAAGAGGCTTTCCCACTCCCGATAGTTCCGTTCTGCCAAACTGCCAGTGTGGGTCTTCAAGAACTCCTTGTGCTGGCTCTCCCGCTTCTCGCTGACGTGCTCCGACTGTTTCACCTGGGTTCCAACCTAACTTCTGCGGGATCTGTCTTCCTTTGGCTAGGGTGAAGTGCGCGCTGTGCTTCTCAAGCTCCTCCTCGTCGTCCCCTTTCTCTGCGTCTCTAATCCTCTTAGCTTCTAGTCTCTTTGTTTTCTCGGCTGGTCCAGACAAGTTAATACTTGGCTCAATCAGCATCCACGCGATTTCAACAGGGAGACCCCACTCTGGATATGCTCGTCGTTTTCTGCCTTTCTGCGGTACGCTTTCATGGCCCAGAGATCGTTCTACACCCTAATTGTTGGATAACCGTCCGAGGGGAGGAAAGGAAAGTCACCGTCGCCCAGCTCGCAGTCGCGCGCATAGTCCTGTCTAGTCTGTTCCCAATCGAGCGGGGTGCACGCTAGCCCTCCCTCATGCGGGTCACGACATAGCTCCTCTCTCCACTGCTCGCCTGACCAGTGACAACGGTGGCTGAAGTAGAACCTCTTATTTGGCCCCCGCCCGTTCCGCTGATATTCTTCCCTTAGTCTATGCATGTCAGCGAATATGTTCTCCTTGTATGCCCCCCAGATCTCTCGAACGATACCTTCTCGCTCTGCAGCTACGTGTGCTTCCCTAAGCTCCTTCAGTGCTGCTGCCATTCTTTTTAGTTATTTCTCCACCTCTGTCCTGCTAGCCTCTGTGCCATCCTCGTGTAGTCCTTCTCGGTGCTGCCTCCTCTCCTCCAATAGCTGCATCCTTCTCGTGCGCATCATGCTGTATGTGCTGTCATTGCTGCGCGATCCCTGCTTGAACGTGCCGTGCAACGCCGCGCTCACACACCCCGCGTACCTTTCCATAAGAAATCAGGGGGCTTATTAGAATACAGCTGCTCCCAGATATCTATAGGTACCTTTTTATATGTTCGTCTATCTTAGTGAACAGCTCTTCTCTTCTGTGGCCTTTCTGCAGGCACCTCATCAAGCACGCCCGATCTATCTTGTCATTGTCACCTGTCGGGTACCCGTGGTTGGTGACTGACACCTCCACCTGTATACCTATCGGGATGTGGTCCCTGAGCCTTCTATCTGGGATCATCTGGAGTCTTTTTGCTGCTCTATATAGGCAGCTGCACTGAGAGACAAGCGGGATGGCCCCGATAGGGACAGCCACGTGATCAATATGTGACTCTTGCCCCTTGGGGCCGTAGAGGGTGGGCCCATGTTCGTAGACAGTAGTCACCACTGCCAGCCCGTTCTCGTGGCAGAACTCTCTGTGTGCCCTACCATTCTCGCTCTCGCAACAAAGGTTCTTTCCTCCTAGGGTCGCGCTTCTTGTCCTCTGCATGGTACCATCGTCATCTCTATGTATTCCTAGTCCGCTATTCACGTCCCCTCCTATTGGAATAGCACATCTCACCCCCAGTGCGTCCAACTGCTGGCCTATCCACTTAAATACCCTTTCTGCGACCAGTGTGTGCTTCGCATCACTCATCGGGGCGAGGTAGATACAGAAGGCCACGAAGTCGACTTCATTCGTCTGAATACGAATGCTACCCACCCGCCCTCGTATTTGCACTGGAGGTACGTATACAGCGTGCAACGCTCGACTAGGTATCCGATTATGCACCAATATCGTGACCCCGCATGCGTCCGACAGTAGTTTTCCCTTCCTCTTCCCAAAGTGTACTCCCCAGTGTCGCGCGCGTGCATGTTGCTGCGCCCCATGGTCGGGCTGTGCAACTTGGCATGTGCCAGATACAAGCACCACGTCCCACGACCCCAACTCGCTGGATATATCTCCATGCCTCTCGTGCGATGCAGACAACGGGCTGCATGTGCACACTCTCATAATTCTCTCCGTCAGTGCAGCTGCCAGAACCTCCCAACTCGTTCCATGCAAGCAGTATGCCTCCTGCAAGAGGGGGAAGTGAGGTACAGTATCCTCGCTCCTGAAAGGGAAGGTTTCTTGCCTTGGAGCGGGCTGCCCGCGCGCTGTGCACGTCTGAACCGGCAGCTGAGAAGGAGGAGGAGGAGGAGGAGGAACCCCCTTTGCCTAGAAGACAGCGAGTTCGTCCAGCGGCAGGGGGCCTCAAGCCTCAGAGCTGGAACATCCGACCATTCTTCCAGCACCATGTGGCCCACGGATTTTTGCAAGGCAATGCCAAGGAGCCCCCACCATCTGTGTAAAAGGCCCAAAGTACCCCGCCGCATGCGCACATGTAGGTATCTGCACCGTTCCTTGGCCAGTGATGTCAGCAGCCGCACGGATTGTTTGCCCCATCTGCCACATACCTCAGCCCCAAGACATTGTAGTGACCCCAGCCTTGTTGTACTTACATCGTGGTACGTCACATTGTTGTCTCTTTCGGCATTTTCCAAAATCTTCCCGCCTCTGTTGCTGGCGCCGGGTCGCGGACCTCCCGCGCGAGTAAGGGGAGATACCGCAGTAACGTCGCAGATCAGTGGCAACCCTCGATCGACGTTGAGCCCAGGAACAATTAGATCTAGCCGTCGGTCGGCGCCTGCTGGGATCGGTATGTGTGTGTTTCTCGGGGTAGGCGTTCCACGTTCCTGTCTGGTATCAGCCCCCCTGCTTCTATCAGAACTTGTCGCCACGCATTCACCATTTGTGTATGTCTTGCGTTGAGCTTCCCATTGTGGTTTGTTGCCATTACGGCATGGCCATGCGGGTCCAGGCCGTCATATTTGACCGCAATACCAATCCGGCGGCGAATAGCACAAGACATCAGTTTATTATCCAAGCGTAGGCCGTCGATGGTAGGACATATGGTGAGCCATGTTGCGGCACACGGGCCCATACAGGAGAACAGCCGTGTCTTCCCTGCGGTCGCTGCATTTCTCCGGGCCCCATCTCCCCCCCCAGCGTGCGAAGTAGTTCGGCATGTGCGGAAGCTTCGATAGGGTCCGTAGCGTGGAATTGCCAACCATGGGTCAATTCGCCGAGAGCATGAGGATGTGGGTCAGGAGCAGGCGGCCTTTCTCCAGCTGCCAAATTCTCCCACGTAGGTCGGTTGGTCCATCCCATGTCTGCGCAAACTCGCCGAGCCAATTCGGCGGCGATTAAACAGCCGGGTCGCCTTTCTAACAACGGATTCTGTGTTGTATGTAAGACTCCCAGATGATAGATGATGTCCCTGCCCACAGTCGGGAACCCTTGAACCAATCGTTCGATTGAGTCTGCCCAGCTGGCCCAATATGCTGCGGGTGCGGATCGGACGGAGTCGCGCAACCCCAATCCGGCATACCTCAATGGAAGCCTTGCTTGGGCCACCCACGTGTCGTAGGTGATTCCGCGCACTGCTTCCGCCCATTCTTCACGGCCTTGGATGCCGAATAATGTTTTGAACGCGTTCAAAACATGGTTGTCGTGCGCGATGGCAGCTGTTTTGGATTGCGTTGGCGGCGTGGTCCGCAGTAGGTGGTTTAGTCTCGGCACTGCGCTTTGCAGTAGCTTCGCCTTCTCCTCTGCCAGCGTGGCCCCGAAGGCCTCGACGTATGCATCTGTGCCCATCGGTGCGCCCAGCACTCGTAAACCTTGCTTTGCTGCGGGTTTATCGTGTACCCATACGTTCGCCGCCCGCTGGGCCAGTCCTGGCGGGCACAGGTTGGGGCGTTTGGCCCATGCCGCAAGTTTCCCAATGTTCACATCGATGTGGCAAACTTCCCGTAGAGTATCGCGTACCAGATCGTATATGTTTGCCGTATCCGTCGCATTGCAAACTATATATATATATATATATGTATAAGGGTAATAATCCATGCGTTGATGGGTCGCCCATTAGTTGTTAGATTTTCCGGGCTCTACTTACATGATCGAACGCTCCGACCCCATCGATGCTCATAATAACCTTGTGTGGGTAAGCCTCCGCAACATATCGTACGTAGTGAATAGCTGCGTCCGTGCCGCTCGCATTGCATAGTCCGAAATTGAGCGGCCACACAGCAGCTCGAAGACTCTGGCCATCTTGTCTTGCAAGCGTCTTCGCCACCAATCGGCGGAATGCATCTCCTGCTGAGATCCCCCTGACCCGATTGTTTGGCTTGGTCAGAGCTGAGAGGGACGACAAGTGCAGAGCATCACGGATATTATTCGGAATTTGCGCCTGAGCCAACCGCTCCGCCACGTCATAAAGTGCCTCGAAAGCAAGATCGCTTTCAAGAGAAATTTTGTAGCGTTCGCATCGTGCTCCCCAGAGCCCTGCTGATAACCCGCGCCGCGTCTGCCGGAGGACGTCTCCGAATAAATCTCTGTCCAAGGTGAGCGGCGACGATGGTTGAAAATCTCGGAAGCCATCCGGGAAAGGTATTGTCGGAGTTTCTGGTCGTAGTTGAGGGTTTTTGAGTTCGCCAAGCGTTGTGTCATTTCCTGGTGCCAAGCCCGATGACGACAGCACACGTGCAGCGTGGCTCAATTCTCCCATTTTAGCTAACCGTTGTGCTTGCTGGGGTTTTGTGGCTTCTGAGTCTTGAGTGGGTTTCTTGGCCGTGCGTCGCATTGTCGCATTGTGTGCTGAAGCCAATAACTTGTCCCACCGCCCAGTGTCAAACCATGCAATGCGTTGTCGTAGCTCTCGCTCCCCAGCTTCGCCGCCCCGGCTTGCGCGGTGTAGCAAGAGCCGGCCGGGGCAAGAGGGTAAATAAGGTCCATGTTGTAGTAGGGGAGGGACCGTCGGAATTGTTTATGGTATACGACATATCCACCGCGACCAAAATTTCTGTTAAGATGCGTAGATACTGCGCCCGTATGCGCCACGGGATTTTCTGCATGGTCCGCATTGGCGTACGTATCTCCACAGCGAGGTCAATGGTCGACATGTGTGCCCATCCCACTACCAATGGTGCATTTCCTGCTGGTCGGTGCCGTCGTCTTTCCCGGGGAAGGTCGAGAGGGGGCGGTTGTCTTGGTACGTTGCCAGCGGATCGAGGCGGTAGAAGTCGGTGCGACGGTGTGCGATGAGCAATCCGATCATGCAGCGCATGCGAAAGATAGAATCTGATATCTGGGAATTTGAACAGAGCGATACACCCACCTACAAATGCCGATCCGAATCCACCCACAATGGGCTCGTGCGTTGTAGCTCGATTCATTATTTGTTTTTGCATCTCTCTTGTCATGTATCCTCCCACATGCCCCCCCGTCAGATCGAAACCTGCGTTCCGCAACCATTCGTGCACTCCGTCATTGTGGCCGCGCGCGGCGTCGGACGGAGCCGGTTCGGACCCCTCAGTTACACTCAGTTCCCCTCAGTTACATTCAGTTTCTTTCAGTTGCACTCAGTTTCCCTCAGTTACACTCAGTTTCCCTCAGTTACACTCAGTTTCCTTCACTTACACGCAGTTTCCCTCAGTTACACTCAGTTTCCCTCAGTTACACTCAGTTTCCCTCAGTTACACTCAGTTCCCCTCAGTTACACTCAGTTTCCTCTCGGTTGCATTTAGCTTTCCTGGCGCTGCGTTTGCGGCTTGGTATCCTACAACTGCAGCCTCTTTCTGACGCAAGGAACTGAGACGAAACTGAGGGAAAACTGAGGGGGACAGCGGCGCCCCTTTGTCAACACCTCCCTTCGCCCCCTCCTTTCAGTTTCCGTCAGTTGCGCTCAGTTTCCTCTCGGTTGCATTTAGCTTTCCTGGCACTGCGTTTGCGGCTTGGTACCCTACAACTGCAACCTCTTTCTGACGCAAGAAACTGAGACGAAACTGAGGGAAACTGCGGGGGACAGCGGCGCCCCTGTGTCAACACCTCCCTTCGCCCCCTCCTTTCCCATCTTTCTTCCGCCATCCTTCCTCGCTGCTCTGCCTCCCTCATGTTCCTTCCTCCCCCCTCCCTTATCCGTGTCCTGTTCCTGTTGTTGTTGCTCCTCCTCCTCCCCTCGTGCTTCGGGGCGTCAGGCTTTCCGGGGTCGCGACCTCATGATGATGATGATGGTGACGATGATGATGCTGATGATGATGATGCTGATGATGATGATGCGATGCGTATGACGATGAGGCGATGAATATGATTGTGACGGACAGCGGGGGTGAACAACATGATGGGTCGAGGACAACGAGGAAGAGGAAGAGGAGGAAGAGGAGGAGGAGGAGGATGGTGGTGGTGATGTGAGGGGGAGGAGGAGGAGGAGGAGGAGGAGGAGGAGGAGGAGGAGGAGGACGAGGAGGAGGCGTGTGGCGCCGCCGGTTCTGGCTCACCACGCTGCGGCGCCGCATGCTAAGCACGATCCGGTCCCACAGCGCACAGCGTCATCTCCTCGAGCTCCTGCCAGCCTCCCGCCCCGCGGAGCGGAGCGACACGCTATCAGCTCGCCAAGGCATAGCGTGCCGCCAGGGGCGCCGCTGCGACACGCTCAGCAAAAGTCCCTGGCCGTAGGCTTCTTGGCGGTTTTGGGCCTTGGCTGGGACTGCCAGCGCGTCCTTGTCGCCACGAGGCCAGGTTTTCCAGAGAACTATCCGGCAGGCTGCAAACGCCACGTTGGGCGTATCAGAAAGGGCCTTGCCTTCAAGGGTCGAAGGAGTTGTCATATCTTCCTCGGCGGAAGGCAGCGGAAGGGCGGCGGAAGGTCGTCGGAAGTAGAAGATGTCCCCCCAAGAGATGAAAACAATTTTGGGTTCAAGGTCTCCGAGACCGCCCACATGAGGGGTCCGAGGGGCCGACAGAAACGGGAGGGGCCCAGATTTCCAGGCGCAATCGAGGCATCATCGGGGGCGCCAGAGAGGGACTACAGGGCGGCAGTCGTCCGGGATTGCGGCTCCCATAGCTTAGAGTTATGGGAAACGCTATTGTGGCTCATCGAGTGCGGTTTTTGAAGGAAAATTGCGTTTCCCATCACTCGCAAGGTGTAGGGCCTCGTCCAGGGAGGTTCTTTGCTGGCGTTTTCGTGGGCTCACTGGGGTTTTGCCAGCCTCCGGATGCTCAGCCGCAGCCGCGCCTCGCCAGGAGCGGCCCCCCAAGTGTGCTTGGATCGTCCCTTGAGAGGCCGCCGGAGACCGGGTGTGGCGTCCTGAAAACACCAGGCGCCCGACGGGGTCAGGACTGTGACTTCTTTTTCTTCTTCTTCTTCTTCTTCTTCTTCTTCTTCTTCTTATTCCTCCTCCTCCTCTTCCTGTTCTTCTTATTTTTCGTAGTCTCCTTATTCCTCTTCTTCTTCTTATTATTATGATTTTTCTATATTTACATTATTATTATTTTCTTATTCGTATTATTCGCCCTCTTCGTCATAACACTGATGGTTACCAGTGTTTCTTGTTATGTTGTATTTGGTATTGTTTTCTTGTTTTCATGATTGCTCTTCGCATTCGCATTTGTACTCGCATTCGCAATCGCATTCCTATTCGTATCATATGCATTTTTCTATACGTATTAACAGTAGTTGTGATGTCTATGATCATCAGGGTATGAGTATAATCGTTATGTTCGTATAATTCGTATCATTCTTATCACTCTTATCATTAGTATTGACATTATTATTAATAACCTTTTTGTTTTTCTTTTTATGCTTCTTTGTTCAACACGCTCCAAGGCCCCCGCTCGTCCGCGCCCCATGCTTTTGGCCCCAATGCGCACCACCCCCTCTTCCTGGCCCCCCTGGGTCCGAGCAGATGGGGTTGGAGGATCGCGCCGCATCGTCGATGCATCGGCGATGCGGCCCGATGTGGAGTTCGATTTTCTCCGCGCTGGCGTCGTCGATGCATCGCCGATGTCGCCGATGCATCGGCGATGTATCGCCGATGTATCGCCGATGTGTCGGCGAGGTTGTCTTGAAAAATGAAGCCAGGATCGAGGACCGAGGATAGGATCGATGACCGAGGCGAGGATCGAGGACCGAGGTTCCAGGTTCGAATGCCTGCACTCCGATTCAGACTGATTGCGTCATGCCTTAACTCGGGTAGCTGAGGGAAACTGAGGGTAACTAGGTGTAACTAGGTGTAACTAGGTGCAACTGGGCGTAACTAGGTGTAACTAGGTGTAACTAGGTGTAACTGGGCGTAACTAGGTGTAACTAGGTGTAACTAGGTGTAACTGGGTGTAACTGGGTGTAACTGGGTGTAACTAGGCGTATCCGGAAGCGCTCTCATGGCGTTTGCTGCGACGCTCGTTGCCGGGACACTGCACTCCGTTGTAGTCGTTAATGCCCATAAGCCTCAGCGCTCCACGGAGTGCAACAAACATATTTTGGAGTGCCGTCGGCATTTGGCGTGGTAAGGTTGGGGCCATATTGAGTACTGATCCGCCCAAGCCAATCCAATATAGGGTGGCTTTCGTCGTCCCCCGCAGCTGTCCAGATAATCGGTAATAGCGCAAAGGACCACTGTTGTTGACGACATAGATCCACAATTGCATCTTCATCGTCCGTCCCTGGCGCAATCCTATAAAGTAGCCGCAGTAGTCTGTTCACAAATGACCAAGCTTGCTGTTCAGGCATTAGGTGAGGATAATCGGGAAGCTGTCCAGGTGTTGCAGCCCAATCTCCGACCAAGGGCAACGCCACCAATTCCCAGAGAATCGGCGATCCCTGGAGAAGCAACTCCAGCACCCCCAGGCGAGCCCCCACAAGCATCCACACACAGGGGGGGACGCCGAGGCATTGCTCGAGTACCGAACGGATGGAGACACATCGATGTAGTGGACATCAGAGCAGAAATCGACGTGCATGTGAAGACACTCAAATCGATCCCCAAATGCATCAGGGGGCCATTTCTGCGCATCTTGACCCAATGTTTAGCTGAAGTGGAGCGGGCACATTTGGCGTGGGACAGACATGACAATGCCATGCCGAAGAGGATTGCATCCGGGCGTGGACCTTATTCCTCCTCCTCCCCCGCATGCTCCTGCACCCAACCACACACAGAGGGAAAACGGGAAAACGGGATCTCCGAAGACGCGTTGCCCTTTTCGACTCCGGCGAATGGGGGCACCTGCTTGACCGAGCACTGCAAACAGCAACCAAGCCACAGACGCGCACCGGCAACCGCACGAGGAGCGACACCGAAAACGACGAGGCTAAGATCAATGCAGCGATTTCGCTAATTCAGACAGGAGAACTCAGCCACGCGGCCCGCCGGCTAACCTCTAAAGGGCTTGCCCCAGGCACACGGGTCACGTACGACAAATTAGTGAACCATTGTTAAGACCAGCGGAACCAGCTGAAGATTTCCCTACAAACCTCGAGGATTTCCACACTGAACCAGTATAATTGGATAAAGGATTGTTTGCACAAGTTATCCGCGAATCCAGACGGGGTCTGAGTGGTGGCTTATGGGGTAGCCGATACGAATATCACAAAGCATGTCTGGAGGACGATGCGGCCTTCGACTTTTTACACGAAGTGGCGCAAAGACTGGCGAAAGAAGAAGTCCCGATTGCCATGAGAGATGTTTCATTGGTGTCCTCACTGACGGCCCTTCTCAAACCCAACTCGCGGGCACGGGGCATCTCAAGCGGGGATACTTTCAGACGGCTGGTAGCCAAATCATTGGCCCGACAATTCCGAACACTCCTACGTGACGCAATATCGCCATGGAAGTTCGGGCTACACGATCGCAGCGGCACTGATGCAGCCATCCACTTGCTCCGGTATCTCTCAGATGCAGACCCTGATAAAGTAGTACTCAGCATCGACGGGGTCGGAGCCTTCGACCACATCTGCAGGACGAGGATGTTCGAGGAGCTCATGCGTACACGCGAGCTTCATGGGCTTCTACCGCTCGTGAGACAAATTCAAATGGAGAGATAGGGACGGGAAAATCTACACAATACGGCAAGAAGATGGAGGAGAACAAAGCGACGCGCTGATGCCGGCTTTATTCTGCCTGGCTCTGCGACCCGCCTTGCGCCGCATTCAAGAATCCCCCCCACCAGGCTCCCGTGTCATCGCCTACTTGGACGACATATATATATATATATATATATATATATATATCGTCAGACAATGGTACGGCATCCAATCTAAGTTTCTGTGGCGGGATGACAACGGACATGCGCACACGATTTTGCAAGGAGACGGAGGGGAACAGGGGGATGCACTCATGCCAGCGTTATTCTGCCTGGCACTGCATGCAGCATTATGCCGGATATGGGACAATCTCCCACCAGGGCCGGATATTTTTGCATATTTGGACGACATCTATGTGGCGTGCGACCCACATGAGATCACACCACACTCCAGGATGTCACGGAAGAATTGTTACGGTTATGCTGTATTGATGTCAACATGAGGAAGTTGGCAGTGTGGGGCCATACGGCTAATGCATGTCCAGAAGCGCTTGCTGCTGAGGCTCCAGACGCTTGGCGGTCCGACAAACCACTGGAAGAGCGGGGCATTCGGGTGCTAGGAGCCCCATTTGGCAGCCCTGACACACTACTACCTTTGGTGCTAAGTTGACTGCAGAACGAGCAAAGCTGCTGACCTACATTACGAAGTTCTCCGATTTGCAAGTGGCTTGGTTACTACTGTACTATTGTGCTGTGCCCAGGCTTAACCATATTCTACGCACCACGCCACCCGAATTGGTCCGCCCACTGGCAGAAACTCATGACGCAGACATCTTAGCGACAATTCGGTCCATATCCGCAATTCCATCGCACACGACGTGGGATGTGAGGTTACATGGGATACGTTACGAGATAATGGTATTACAAACAACTCTGCCATTGAGGATGGCCGGGATGGGGTTACGGAGTGCGGTCCGCACGAGCACGGCGGCTTATTGGGGAAGGTGGGCTGATGCGATGCCGGAGTTTATCCAGCGATTTCCGGAAATGGGGAATCAAATACTGCATCGGCTTACTATGCTCCACGCCACGGCACCTGATGAGACAATGGTGGGCCCGCTATGTCTGCGAAGTGGAACACGGAGGTCGGCTAAGCGAAGCTACGGGGTGGAAGGATCGCCCTACGTGGGCTGCCTTAGCCTCTGGAGCACGACCGCCCGAAATCCAATCTCACGAGGTGTCCCTCAGTGAACGTCGGCACGGATGGCAATATCATGCGTCTGCGCCGCTTGAGCGTGCAACCATGCAAAACTTCTACGCGACTTGGCACCTCCGGGGACGCGGCGGCGGAATGCAATATCCATTGGGAAGGCCCGAATCCATTCGTGAATGGGTGCGTTTGCCTCGGTTTGGCTCCTCGTATGTCAAACTACACAAGGGCTAACTATTGCAAACGATCTGCTACAATGCGCTGTGCGTCGACGGTTGGGCGCGGCATGCATTATCGATGGGCCCGATCCGCATGGGCACGCCCGGCTGGCAATTGCGACTGAAGGCCGCACATTCTCACGACATAAGGAAATGGTAGCGGCTTGGCGACAGATTTTCCAAGAAGCAGGAATGTCGAGCGGTTACTCGTGCGCACTATAACATCCCAGTACTTCCCGAAGACCTTCGGCCACTGGATTTGGTCATTCCTGGACTGAATGTTCATCGGGGGCTTCCGCTATTTGGTGATGTGACAGTCGTCAGCCCTATTTCACGGCATGGGCAACCGAGATCTGGGACGAGCAATCGCGGGGGGGCATTATTAGAGCAAGCGGAACGCAGAAACAATGAACATTACCACGAAGTATGGGAGAGTGGATTGGGATCATTACGATGCTTGGGGTCGAAAGTCTTTGGCCGATGGGGTGCCCAAAGCACGCAGATTGTCCCACAGCTTGCTCGAGAGCGCCCCCGGGGGTTGCATCGAAGGATCCGGCGGGGCACGACCTATATAGTCTTCTACACAGTTGGTGGGGGCTTCTGGGGATCGGCCTGCAGTCAGCCGTAGCTAGGGCTGTTTTGCGCGACGTGGCTGGCTTGCCAGAAGTGCGGCTCGAGCCCGCATCACCACTGGCAGATTTAGAGGTCGTGTGAATTTCCCCCTCCTTCTCCTCTTCCTCCTCCTCATTCTCCTCCTTGTCCTTTTGCTCTGCTTTAGGCAGCGTTGTCTCACCCGCGATGCTGTTTGCGTCAGGCGTTTCACGCCAGGCCAGCCTGCAGTCTTGGGCCCAAGTGGCCCAAGAAGGGGCTCCAGGGGCTCAGGGGGCTTAAGGGGCTCCAGGGCTCCAGGGCTCCGCGCGCGATCCGCCACTTCTACCCCCCATTATTTGTGTTATTCCTGTTCTTACTACTCACATTATTACTTTCCACCCCCTTGATATTCTTCTTTGTCTTGTGATCGCGGCAGTACTTCTGACGTCTGGGTGGGTCAATGGCATGGATCTTACAACAACTCGGGCACGTACCATGGGAGAGGGCGTGGGATGCAGGCGTTGCCGGGTACGCATGGGCGTCTTGAGCTGCTTCACGTTCGTATATTTTTGTTGCTGCATTTCCGACGGAGTGCAAACAAACAAGTGTACACGCAGCGCTGGTATGCTCAGGCCACCCACCGACGTATCATCTTATGCCGGGATTCGGGCCGTTTGCCCTGGGGTGGGGATGGCTGGCGGTAGGCGCGATCATTGGCATCGTGGCGACGACGATCGCATTCCTCGCTGGGAGGACCATGTCAAAGCCAACGCTGACGAATGCTATCGAAAAAGAGAGGCACGACCTCCACATCCGAGCGCATGGGAGGCCAGCCCTGCAAGAGTTCGCCCGCATAGCGGAGACCTCAGAGATCGCCCTTCTTTACAAGATTGTTGGCATTACGCCACCCACCCACGCCCCACCTGGCTTCACATTGGCGGATTGCCGGGGGCAGCATATACGTTGACAGCCCGACAGGCGATCATCAATGGGATGGTGGAAGCCGCAAGTGCTACCAGCACGCGTATTCCAACATTAGGTTCCATACGTAAACAAACCATTATCGAACATAGCATTGGGATGTGTGTCAGCTTGAATGTTGTTTATGAGAGCGTGGAACATGACAACCACAATTACTTACAACAACTATTTCAGCGTCCCTATGCAACCATATTATGGTTCCGGCTGGCGTACGAACGCGGCATCATCGATTTCTATCCAATACGGTTTTTTTTTGACTTCGGCAAAGCACAGGCGAACCACAGCGAAACGTGCGAGGCCCGGAAGATGATTGGCGCGTGCGCTGGAAAATTAATGCGCAAGGGAAGCGGAAAAAGGTCTGCTAAGCAGACGCAGGAGGAGGAGGAGGAGGAGGAGGAGGAGGAGTGCCGAATGACATGCACTACGGCATGTGCAATTCGGCCAGGCACACCGGTGGCTCGCGGACTTCACGCGGGAGGTCGGCCCACTCATTCAGAACACTGTGTGCTACACTACGTTGGAGGGCAATTCCGAGCAGGCCCCACCAGCGATGCTGCAGGCCGAGGGCTGTGCCCCGGCGGACTCGAGGGTGAAGGCCTCGGGCCCGTTCGCGTGCAAGAGCCGGCACGAGCTCAACGCATTGAGCGCTCCAGCGTCCGTACACTTCTGCCCCTAAGCTGTACAATGCGCCCAAGCCGGATGATACTACTTCGTGGTATGTATTGTTATTTCTGCGTTCAGCTTCCTCCAGAAGCCAGCCACCCCGATTACTCGTCCCGCCCCGCGGCCGGCCTGTCCGGGATATTGGCGTCACAACAGTCGTGTCGCAGAAAAGCGGTCGCCCGCGGGCTACGCTCAGTCCTGGGACGACTATGTCCAGCCTCCTGTTGTCGTCCACGTCGGTCGGAATGTGGGTGGTCCTGAGCATGCGCTCCACGTTCCGGTCTGGAACATGCCCTCCTGCTTCCATGAACACTTGCCGCCATGCGGCAAGGATGCCAGAATGACGAGCGTTCCACCGCGCTCCCAGGTTGTCACACAGACGTGCATGTCCGTGAACGTCCGCGCCATCTACCATAACTGCAATGCCCAGGCGCCGTCTGACAGCAAAGTCCATGAACGAGTTCTCTAACTCCAGCGCCTCCGTCGTCGGGCAGATCGTGAGCCAGATGGCGGCATACGGCCCAGAACACGATTGTAGTCGTGCCTTCCCCAGTGTGGCTGCATTCGCGCGGGGCCCTCCAAGCACGCGCACCAAAGTTTGTAGCGCCGTAGTCTCCGCAATGTTAGAGGCGTGGTATTGCCACCCATGCCGCCATTCACCGAGAACTTGTTGCTGGGCATCTGACCGTTCAGGAGGTCTTGCGCCATTTGCGATTGCCACCCATCGAGGGCGATCTCGCCATCCAGCTTCTTCACAACGTTTTCCTGCCAGTTCGGCTTCCTGAAGACAGTGGGGCCCTCTGTGAAGCTCGTCTGGGCGAAGGTTTTGAAGTCGTTGGAGATGCGTTGTGATGTCTTCTCCATGATCTGGGAATCGTGCCTTGATATTCGGTAAAGCGTCTACCCAGCTGGCCCAATATGCTGCCGGCGCCGTCCTGCTGGAGCCACGTAGGCCCATTCCGCCCAAGCGAAGTGGAAGACGAGCTTGTTTTACCCACACATGAAACGGTAACCCGTGCAATTGTCCCATCCAGTCGGTAGCACGTGGCATGGAGAATATTGTTTGGAATGTCCGTAGCGCGCGGTCGTCGTGCATTCGCGCTGCAGCCGCCACTCGGGCAGGGGAGGTGGTGCGTAAGAGGTGGTTGAGGCGTGGGACTGCACAGTAGTACAACAGCAACCAAGCTTGCTGCAAACACGGGAGCTTAGGAATAAGTTTGATTAGCTTCTCCGTGTCCGCCAAGAGCTTGATGGCGAATTGTTCTGCGAATGCTTCGGTCCCCAGTGGTGCTCCCAATACTTTTAGACCTCTTTCGGCCTCCGGCCCATCCGCCTTCCAGATATCATTCCCGAATTCGTGGAGCCCAGGTGGACACGGAGCCACGGTTTTGCTCCACGCTTTCAGTTTTCCGATGTTGATGTCGATGTAACAGACTTCGGCCAATACCACTTGCACACGCCGTAAGATAGCAGCCGCATCAGCAGCGTCGCATACGATGTACAGGTCGTCGAGGTAGGCGATGATGTCGGCGTTTGCTGGGATCGTGGCCCGGATATCCATGAGCGCTGGGTGCAAGGCCAGACAAAACAGTGCCGGCATCAACGCATCGCCTTGCTCTCCACCGTCTCCTTGTTGGACGTCGTGCGTCTTGCCATCGGAATCTTCCCAATGGAACGTCGAGGGACGGCCGTGCCATTGGCGGACAAAGGGCACTAGCGTAGCGAGCGCTGGATCTGCCAGGAGCTGTTCAAACATCCGGGCTCGACATATATGATCGAATGCTCCCACCCCGTCAATTGAAAGGACAACTCGGTCAGGCCTTGAATCTGTGACGAACTGCAAGAGATGGACTGCTGAGTCGGTGCCGCTGCGATCTGATAGACCAAAGTTGAAAGGCGCCACACTCGTACGTAAGACTTCCTGGAACTGTCGTGCCAATGTTTTGGCCGTGAGCCTTCGGAATGTGTCCCCCGATGAAATACCGCGAACCCGATTGTTGGCTTTGGTGAGGGCCGTCAACGAAGAAATAGCCATAGCGCGCGCAATCTTATCTGGGATTTGAGCCCGTGCAAGCCTCTGGGCCACAGCGTGTAGCGCGTCGAAAGCCTTCTCGTCTTCCAGGCAAACCTTGTAATACTCATATCTGCTGCCCAACTTGCCAGCGCTCAGTCCCTTTCGCGCTTGCCGCAAGACTGTGCCGAAAACGTCTTTGTCGAGTTCCACATGCTCTGGAGGTTGGAAGTCACGTAAGGCAGGTGGCAGAGGTTCAGCTGGCTGTCGTGGGCGGAGGGAGGGGTCCCTGAGTTCCGCAAGGGTGGCTGCTGTCCCTGGTGCCAGGCTGTTGGAGTCCAAGGCTCTGGCTGCATGGCTGAGCTCGCCTTGCTTGATGAACGCCTGTGCTTTCTCCAGCCGGCGAGCCTCCGTGTCGGCCTTCAGCTTGAACGGCTTGTTCTCTGCGGCCCTGGCGCTGGTTAGGAGTTTATCCCATGCGCCCGAATCGAACGCCGCGATTCGTGTTTTGAGCTCACGCTCGCCTGCCTCCCCGCCATGCTCTGTGTGGTGCAACAGCAAGCGAGGTAACATCAGAAACAATGTCCATGCTTGGAGCCGGGCGTTGTTCCCGACAGCTGCCCGTTCAAATGCTTTTTGCGTAACTTCGACCCCAACCAAAGTCTGCGTCAATATTCGAGTGAATTGTGGCCTGATGCATTTCGGGATTGCTTTCATTGTGCGAGCCCGACTCTTGACCTCGCGCTCCACGTCGACCGATACGAGGTGCCTCCATCCGTCCGGCAATCGGGCGACGCCTGGTGGATATGCATTCTGGTCTGAATTGTCGTCACCACCTCGCCGGGGAGATCGAACTGGCGGAGGGTCATCAGGCTGATGCGGCGGGGGGGCTGACGATGGGTTGGTCCTCAAATCTCTTGCCAGAAAGGCCCGCAAATCTGGCATGTGGTGGACTATCAGCGCTGCTGCGGCTTTCGCCGAATCGATCGCCAATACTTCTCTGGACCATCCACTTGCCCTCTCAAGAATGAATTCTTGAGCTTCTTGGCTAAGATGTTCTCCGTCTGCTGCTGCTTCGTGTCCATGGCGTGTAAGCCAAGGCGCAACATCAGCTGGGGTCATGATGCCGAAATGTCGCATGGCAGCCCGAAGAGATCGAAAACCGTTCCGGAGAGCTCCTGAAGTCATGTTTTCTCCTGCCACTTCGAGCCCGTCTCCAGCGAAATCCAAGAGCTCGCACATCCATTCCAAGAGTGGGTGTCCGTCTGCGTGTCCAGCAGCGGCCCACATGAGCGGGACGTTAATGGCACTCCACTGATGCTCCATAACCTCATCGAGGACTTCGTCTGCCGTGGCATTCCGGGGTAACCGCCCGACCAATCTGATGATAGAATTCACTGCCGCCCGAGTGTCCCTGGTAGGGTTTGGTCGTAATCTTCCAAATGCTTCGTTACCTGGTCTGCGCAGGCCTGGTGAACAATCCCTTTGTGGCGGATGTGGGCGTGCCTGAGGCTGATCGCGTTCTCGTTGGCCTTCAGCGGGCTGCGCCGGTAAGTCAGGACCTGTTGGTGCAGCATTCGGTGCCTGTGGGGGGTGGGTCATGCCGGTAAGTAGGCGCAGCGGGGGCTCGTAATCCCATCTGCCTGGAGAGAGTGGTTCGTCCGCATCGTCATCTTCCAGGTCGCTCATAGCCCCCACATCGCATGCAAGTGGACCTGGCTGCTCTGGAGGTGGAATGCTTGTTGGTAGATCATGTGGTCGCGGTCGTGGGGCATCTTCAGGAGAAACGCGCAGTCCTGGATTGGGCTGTGGGCCGCGAAGGACTGCTTCGACAAATTGTTCGACTCCAGTCTGTTGCGGCTGTCTAGTGCGGAACCCCAAACTTCCCAGAGCGTCTAAGGCGCGTTGTCGCGCTTCATGAAGGTCAGTTGGTGGTGGTGGTGGCCCCGGATGTTTTGCTTCCCCAATCCGTACTCCAGAGTATGGCGCCAATCTGTATGGTAGTACGTATTGACGTTGCAACCGAATGTAGATTTGGATGTATTGTTTATGGATGATGTATCCGCGCTTGTCGCACACCGGAACACGTGTTCCTACCGTAATCCGTTTACAAATCCGTTGTATTAGCCCGTACTTAGTGGAAATGAAGATGATTCGGTAGGCAAACGTAGGCATTTCCGAAGATTGAGCAACACATGCATACCAATTGCACAGCCAATATTCCGACGCAGGGTGTACTTGCATATTGAAATGTAAGTTTTCCGTGGTCGTCGTCCGCGTAGTTGTCCGACATATACCATTTGATAGCACCCGTTGAGGATGGGCCCACTGTTGCCCCATAGTCGCGGACCCGGACCCGAATTACGGCATCTACAGCACCTACGGCGACCGATCCGACATCAGGCCGCACCCCGGCAAGTACAATGGACACGGCACCTACGGCATCTACGGCACCTACGGCCAAGGACCCAATTCCGGCGCCCACCACGGTCATATCCCACGAACACGGCGACGGCGAGGATGGTCTTACGAATACGGATGTGACGACGAGAAATGGTGGCGACACGGCGACGTCGAATGGATCTGACTACGACGAACTACGCCGAATCGTATCCGAGATTGCATTAATATGTAACACGACAACGTACGTGCAACATACAACATGGCATGCGGCACGATTACGGTTATGGCGCAAACCATTGATTGCATCTGTTCTTTCTTATAATATCGTTGTGCAGTACGGTGTACGTTTATTACGCGCAATCGATTATCATATTTTGTGTTACCGGTTGTCGCCACTATGCGGGAGAAGGACTGGGGGGGCACAGAATCCGGGGCCGTATGTTTATGGAAATTCTAATGTTCATAAACTCGTTCAAAAAATTGCCACGGAACGAATGGTCAAGATACCACTGTTTGTTGTGCTCCTGGGGCTGGGTATTCAGATGTCTCTACTGGAGGTTTCTCGCTTGATCTTTAAAAGTTGTTTTCTAAGGGATGCGGTGGCACTTCAATTTCCACGACAACGAGAACGACGGCATCAACCGGAATATCCATACCCGTATTCGGTTCCAATTTCCGTTCCGACATCATATGCCCAGTGGTGGGTCCGTACATCTTACTACGGTTGGGCTTCCGGCGCGGGCGTCAAATCATATAAATAATAATTTGCATGACGATTTGGAGCCACTCTCTCCAGGTAAGGCTGAATACGAACCCCCTCTTCCTCCGCCCGCCCCTCTTCTTCCGTCGACCCACGTGCCGTTTTTTGTCCCGCCCCATCACACTCCATCTGATTCATCCCCCGCCCCCCCACATTCCCCCGTAAAATGGATGCCCCAATTCAGGTGCCATCTACTCACGGGGACATCTCGAGAAGCTGCCGTTTCTGTTCTCGAATCGCTCGGCGTTTTCTCAGCTCTTGCAGGACATTCCCGCCCCATCCAGGCAGGACTACCTACCGATCCGGATCGAGATGCTGGACCTTGCGACCATGATGCGCCTCACGAGTCCCCACGTCCCCTGCCTCCTCCTGACAGCCAAGGCGTAGGAGACCTCATCCCCCCAGGCTCGCATGTTGGCATTGTGGGTAACTGCAGCGGTGGCATGCCGCACACCACTGCGGGGCCCGAAGGAGATGCTCCTCCAAACCTGGCGACTCCAATTGGTGGCCTCCCGAGTCCTCATTCTCTTGGTTCCCCGCTGCTCGCCCCTCCGATCCTTGACGCTGGTGACGCTTCCCCGATGACGTCACAAGTGACGACATGGAGGCCCATTGTGGGAGATCTTTGGGCCATGGTGGAGGCATTCCTCATGCTGGCCCTGTCGATGACAACAGGTTCCAAGGACCACTCGCGGGCGACATTGACGAGATGAGTGATTTGGATGACGATGAGCATGGCCGTGATCCCCCACGTCGTCCACATATTACGCTAGACAAGGACTTGTTCGGAGAAATATTACGACAAACGCGCAAAAGTTTATCTGCCGGATTATGGGGGAGCCGTTACGAGCACTACAAAATCTGTCTGGAAGATGACATTGCGTTTGAGGTTCTAGGGAATGATGCCGAACGGCTTGCGCGAGCACAAATACCAATCTCTATCAGGAACGCTTTGCAGATGTCGTCGCTCACAGCCCTAACTAAACCAGACAACCGGGTCAGGGAATATCCGCTGGAGACACTTTCCGACGACTGGTTGCAAAGACTTTAGCGAGACAATTCGGCGCCGCCTTGCAGAGCAGAATTTGGCTTATCAATTTTGGATTTTGCAATGCTAGTGGCACTGATGCGGCAATCCATTTCCTGCGGTACATGTCGGAAGCAAATCCGCACAAGGTTATAATGAGTATTGATGGTAAGGGAACGTTTGATCATGTCAGCCGAACCAGGATGTTCGAGCAACTCATCAATACGCCAACGTTGCATTCATTATTACCTCTTGTTCGACAATGGTACGGTTTACAATCAAAATTCTTATGGCGGAAAAAATTGCTGACTTAAACGATATCTACGTGATTAATAGCCCGGAGGATGTCACACCCATACTACACGGCATTACTGAAGAATTGCTGCGGACATGTCGTATCGACGTCAATATGGGGAAATTGGCTGTTTTGGGGGTTACGCCAAACCCGTGGCGATCCAACAGACCACTACACGAACGGGGGATCAAGATCTTGGGGGCTCCTTTTCGGAGTCAAGAGCGCGTCACCAGTACATTCGGAGCCAAACTGGACGCACCCCCAGAAATGGTACTTTCAAACTCATCTTCAACATCCCAAGTAGCAACACGTGGGATGTGGATCTGCACGGAACAACTTACGACAATTGGGTATTGCAAACTACGTTGCCATTACGATTGTCAGGCATGGGTTTGCGGAGTGCACGCCGCACAAGTTTTGCGGCATATTGGGCTAGCTGGGCGGATGTGTTACCTGAAGTTCTCCGTAGGCTTCCTGACACTAGCCACGAAATACTGCATTGCCTTACGCGGTTACACAACGCCGCGCAAGGGCAACCTCTGGTGGGGCCATCATGTTTGCGAAATGCAGAGATGGGGGGGCACCACTGCGCAGCTGCGGGCATGAACCGTCCCACCTGGACAGATCTAGCGCTCGGGATGCGACCGCCGCAGCTTGAAGAACATGACATACTACCAAGAGAATTCCAGCACGGATGGCAATATTACGCATCACTACCATTGGAAACCGCAGCGCTTGGACAATTACTACGTGATCTGGTGCCGGCTGGAGCCCGGCGCAACGCAGTGTCATGGGGGAAATCGCAGATCCACTCGTGCATGGGGCCATTTGCCGCTGTTTGGTTGCCAGTCAGTCCTACTACCAACGGGCTCACTATGGCGAACGACATGCTGCAATGTGCTGTGCGCCGTCGGTTGGGTATTGCGTGTTCGTTTGATGGACCAGACCCTCATGGTCACGAGGTTGGCGGATGGGCTTGGCGGAAGATTGCATACACGACGCAAAGAAATGGTAGCAGTGTGGAGGCAAATGTTCCAAGAGGCAGGAGGAAACGTTCCCGACAAAAATATGGAACGCTTATTGGCCCGAACGAATGTGCCGGTACCACCACACGACTAGCGACGTTTAGATCTTGTGATCCCGGGGCTGAACGTCGATCGAGGCTGACCGTTGTTTTGCGACGTCACCATCTTGAGCCCCATTACCCGGACCGGACAACCGCGCGCAGGTACTAGCAATAAGGGCGGCACACTGCTGTCACGGGCTGAGAGCGAGAACAACGCAACGCACCATGAAGTTCTTGAGACGGGGTTGGGTTCTTTGCTATGTCTCGGGGCGGAGGTTTTTGGAAGATGGGGGAGACAAAGTGCCTGCGTTGTCCCTGATCTCGCTCGGGACTGCTCCAGAGGTCATAACACTAGGATCCAAAAGGGAGTAAATTTGAGTCTGCAACACAGGTGGTGGGGACTTTTGGGGATAGGTCTGCAATCCGCCGTGGCACGAGCAGTGCTTCGCGAAGAAGCAGACCTTCCCACTGTACAATTAGAGCCCGCGACACCTATTGCAGATCTCGCTGTGGTATAGCGTCCTCCTCCTCCTCCTCCTCCTCCTCCTCCTCCTCCTCCTCCCTTGGGCTTGCTGAGCCTAGCGCCCTGGCTACGCAGTTAGGCTGTTTCACCCTCCAACTGCGCTGTGTCACCCCCTCTGGTTTTCAGATTAGGCACTTGCCGAAGCGAATCGAATGCGAGAAGGAAACAAATACATATATATATATATATTGTTTCCATCCGCCTTGCCCCTGCAGTTGATGCGGCTATATTGTCCATCAGCCGTTCTTGCAATTCTCTTGGAAAATTGTCGTTTATTGCGTGTCGTGCCCCGTTCGCTTGGAGCCATACCACCAACCCATCCGCATTTACAATCCCCATCTGCCGCGTACCAAACCGCATGTGAATGAATGCATCCCGCATGGCTTGAATAGACACAAGTGTGTGGAAAGTAGGGAACTCGTCCATGCAGAATTGCACCAATGATTCCATCCATCGAAGAAGTGCTGAATTATCGTTGGTCCCGGCCGCCATCCAAAATATCGGTATGTTGAATGATGACCATCTGTGCTGTACAACATAGTCGTCGATAGTCGCGTCACTTGCCCCAAGAGGTATCGAGCCCACTAGTTGCAAGAGTTGGGTTGCCGCCTCGTGGGCTTCTGGTGACGGCGGGTTGATTAGAAATCGATGGCGTCATCGTCGATATCGCTCATGCCCCCCACGTTGCACGATAGTGGTCCCGCGGGGCCAGGCGGATCGTCGCCAGGTGGTGCTTGGGGGGCCCGCCGTCGGTCTTCGTTATTTGGCGGAGGGGCGGTTGGGAGTCGCGGATTTTCGTGTAGATCTGAACCCTCATTCTGCACAGCCCCTGAGAGATATCGTCGTACATTTGGGTGGTCGTGCAAGCAGCGTGCCGCAACAACAAGTGCGGATTCCAGCGCTCCACATTCCGTCGATAGTCCGCATGCTTCATCGATGATGTGATTGTGTGCCTCTGGTCCCAAGTATTGCCATGCTTGTATGCTCGCGTCAGCAACGCCTTCATTGACCACCCACGGGCCCAATTCGTCGACATTCGTTATTCCCATTTCGCGGAAGAATTGTCGGAGCCGTAGAAATGCCAATCGCAATATTTCTGGTGTCAGTGGTTGGTCGTTGAATTGCGCATTGGTAGCGAGTCGGCAAATAACGACGCAAAGCCAATCTAAGACAGGATGAGATATGATATCTCCGGCAATTGTCCAAATAATAGGTTTCAAAAATTTTGACCATCAGTGGTTGCCGATGATCTCCATTGTCTCCTCCTCCGTGGCAGCCGCACTTGCACGATCCAATAAACATATCATGGTTCTGGCAAGAAGATGGCCACCGCCGAGTCATCATCGTCCGAACGATCGCCGATTGGGGGGGTGGGTCCTGCTGCGAGGTCTGCACAAGATGGCCCCATATAGGGAGAAGAGTCTGCACCAGCTTGATGGTCAAGGCCAGGTTGGAGGGGCGCAGGGAAGGTGAGTCCAGGTGGAGGGCTGGACGGTGTGCCCGCGGGGGTTGGGATAGAGGTGGGGGTTCTGGGCATTGGTGTTAGTGAAATTGGAATGCAAGTCCCGTCGCGAGTCTCAGTTGGAGCTGGAATGGGAGCCCCGTCGCGAGTGCCCACCACAGGCCCCAGATGCAACAGCTGAAGAGCCTTGTCGATAGGGGGTGCTTGCGGCGGTGGATCATATTCTGCCCTTCCTGGTGATAGTGGCTCAGGAGCCGAGGTGAGGGGGGCAGGGACAGGCATGGGGATAAGGTGGACGAATGGACAGGGGGTTACGTTAGGAAATTGGGGAGGCGGATCGGATGATACCGTAGTTGGTGGTACGTCGCTAAATTGTCGTGGTCGTAGTCGAGGTGCGTTGTCGTGGTCGTAGTCGAGGTGCGATGTTATTGGAATTCGGCCTCCATCTTCAGTCGTACGATTTCCACTTGTGGGTCCCAACCCCGGCAGTTGCAAAGCTCTGTCGAGTCCAGGTGGACCTGGGTGCGCAGCCTCCTTTATCCGCATACCTGCATACGGGGAGAACTTGTATGAAAGTTATTGCAGTACGGACGGAGCTACACGTTCGCAAACATGGCGGTAGCGGCGTATAACCAAAATTGTTGTTTTTATCAAGGTCGATATCCTTATCAGGGCGCGTCCAAACGTCATAAGGTGGGGAATCGATACCTCCATCGGGAACACGTCGGGCAACACTCGGTTGGAAGAGCCGGCCACTGCCACCATGGTGCCACTATATTTTTTTAGGTGTTGCTGCCATATGGGATGCCACACACCATCGCAAGCATAAGTCGATGCTGGAATTGGAGAGTCGGAAGATTGATTGCGGGAGTCAGAAGTGTAATCGTGTTCGGGCTCGGAATGTCAGAGTCGAGGCCCCAGCTGGGTCTTTTTTTGGGAGCGATCGTGGAGCCTTCTCCTCAGAAATTTGCCCTCCGAAATTCTCGCCGACCCCCCACCTGAGCTTCCAGCGGGGCTATCTTCGCATCTATCTTGGGAGCCTTTGTAGACCTTTTATCGTATTCCGTCTCGGACGAGGGGACGGCGGGCGGAGGAATGAGGGCGGTCAGTATACAATTCCGTCTCGGAAGAGAAGAAGGGGTGCGGAGGAATAAAAAATGCCATGCTGCGGCCATGTGTTGTCGTAATCGGTACTGTCGTAATATGGAAACGCTGCAGTCGGAACCGTTGTCAGAACTACAATGGAGCCTGCCGCCAGAACTGTTGTTGGACCAGGTGTCGGAGACGCTGTCAAATATTTTTTTCAAAAAACAAAAAAAACATGACCATCGCATGAAAATGCCGATAGCCCAACGTATAAGTATAATGACATGTGCCCCGGTACCGCCATGCATTTTTGTACGCAATGGTGCCCGTAGTAATAACATTACTAGCGTCTGTGCCAGCGTAGTGGATACCCGCGTTGGATCTGGTGTAAGCGCTGTCGTTACTGATGCTGGCGTAGTCACAAACGTTGTTGCCGACGTAAGCGCCGGCCTGGGAGTCGGTGGAGGCGTTGGCTTTAGTGCTGCCGTGGGCGCAGACGCCGCTGCCGACGTAGGCCCTGGCGTTCGTAAGCGCAGACGTTGCTGTCGACGTAGGCGCCGGCATGGGAGCCTGTAGGGCGTTAAGGGTGAAATCGTCGCCCGCGTCGGTGCTGGTGTAGGGGTGTAGGTGCCAGCGTTACCGTAGACGTTGGAACGGACGTAGGCGTCGGCTTCGGCGTCAATAGAGGCGTTGATGGTGTAATCGTCGCAAGCGTCGGTGTTAAAGTTGGTGCCCGCGTGAGCGCAGACATTGCTGCCGACGTAGGCGCCGGCCTGGGAGTCGGGAGGGGCGTGGATGTTGTAGTCGTCGCATGCATCGGCGCTGGCGTTGGTGCCGACATATGCGCACATTTTGTTGCTGATGCAGGCGCCGGCTTGGGAGTCGGTAAAGGCGTTGATGGTGTAGTCGTCGCAGGCGCTGATGCTGGCATTGGCGCCAGCGTGGGCGCAGACATTGATGCCGACGTAGGCGCCGGCTTGGGAGTCAGTGGAGGGATTGATGGTGTAATCGTCGCAAGCGTCGGCGCTGGCGTTGGTGCTGGCACGACAACAAGTGCTACCCCATCGTAAGCGTAACATTATGTGGCCATTCCCGTGAACCGGGGAGCAGCCTTGCAAACCAAAATGCTGTCCGTAACAATTGCATTGTACGCGTATGCGCCGTCGTACCGTAAATGTCTATGATGCCCGTCAAACCGTGCATGCATAAAAACATAAGTCGTCACTTGGATCAAGACGAACGATACCCGGTCACTCCTGGCGCCGGCGGTGCCGGCAACCTGGCGGCATGGTACAAGAAAACCGTCTCTGTGGTCTCCGCGTTCGCCGCCATCCTGCGGAGGGCCCCACGACCGCCACCCGCCAACGCCCGCAACACCTCCAATTGCGTACGCTCCGTCTCCGTAGGTTGGAACGCCCTCGTCGGGGCAGTTACCGCGATCGGTGTGCGCGCGCAGAGTAACCGCACATGAATGGCCACCACTAGTCCCACCCCTGCGCCACTAAGAACCATCCGTATTTCACCTGTATCGGCCCAAATCCCGGTGTGGAATAATAGATTGGATCCTCCCCCGCACAGACGGCCGAAGCATGCACCGTCGCTAAATTGCACCCCCGTGGGAACGTCGACAAGAGGGCTGGCGATGACCCAGCAGCGCGTGCGGTCCGAGACCCAAAATCCCACAGCGTAGAGCCAAGTGCACGCCAGTCGATTGATGCTCGTTCCACCCACCATTCCATCTGGATTCCGTCGTCGTCGTCACACGCGGCCGCAAACGAGAACAGAGAAAGCTCAGAGGTATGCGGTGCAAACGGTGTAAGAAGTGAAGGAAAAGGAACTGGGTGTGCCGGGCCTGAACCCTATACCCTGAACCCTATGCCCAATACAGGATGGATGATTTCCCCCCCCCCCAGCGCAGCAGCACGACGATCAAGGCTCGCGCCCGAAAGCCTGGCCGAGGTGAAACATACGAGGCGGAAAACCAGAACGCCTCAGCAGCGTCAAAGGAGGAGGAGGAGGAGGAGGAGGAGGAGGAGGAGGAGGAGGAGGAGGAGGAGGAGGAGGAGGAGGAGGAGGAGGAGGAGGAGGAGGGGAGGAGGAGGAGGAGGAGGAGGAGGAGGAGGAGGGGGAGGAGGAGGAGGAGGAGGAGGAGGAGGAGAGGAGGAGGAGGAGGAGAGGAGGGAGAGGAGGAGGAGGAGGAGGAGGAGGGGGAGGAGGAGGAGGAGGAGGAGGAGGACGAGGAGGAGGAGGAGGAGGAGGACGAGGAGGAGGAGGAGGAGGAGGAAAAGGAGGAGGAGGAAGAGGAGGAGGAGGAAGAAGAGGAGGAGGAGGAGGAAGAAGAGGAGGAGGAGGAGGAGGAGGAAAAAGAGGAGGAGGAAGAGGAGGAGGACGAGGAAGAGGAGGAGGAGGAGGAGGAGGAGGAGGGAGGGAGACGTGCCATGAGGCCCTACCTACATTGTCGCAGGAAACTCGCTCAGGGGGCATGCCGGCTCACTTTGCGTCGCGGGCTGGTCCGCGTATTCATGAAGTACGGCATGCGCAATTGATCGTTGGAGTTGCACCCCCAAAATCTCCCACCATCTGTGTAACAGTCCCATCGTAATCCTCGCGCTAGTGCGGGGCACAAAGTAACTGGTTGATGGCCCCATCGCCCGTATACCTCAGAGCCCAAGCATTGGAGCGAGCCCAATCCCAATTCCGTTGTAATCACTTCATGATACGTTTGGTTGTGATTACTTTCGGCATCTTCCAATATTTTCCCTGAAGGGTTGCTGGTTCCAGTCGTGGTTGTCCTGCGCGCGTAATTGGGGGAATTATAGCGACATCAGAAAAGGGAGACAGACTTCTAGCGACATTGAAGCAAGGGACAATGAGGTCGATTCGCCGTTGGTCTCCTGATGGCACTGGTAAGCGTGTGCGCGCCAGCTGCCTCTCGACATTGTGATCTGGGATCAATCCCCCAGCTTCCGTGCAGACATGGCGCCGAGCCGATGCCATCCACGTACGGCGCGTATTCAAGCGGGAGTTGCTGTTAGTTCCCATTTTGGAATGGTATGCACCGTCACATAATATTCCAATCCTCAGTCGTCGCCTGATAGCGCAGGATATATGGGAATTCTGCATTGCCAACAATTCCGCAGTAAGACATATAGTTAACCATGCCGACGCAAACGCACCCGTTCACGATCGTAACCTTGATTTTCCTGCCGTGGCCGCTTTTGGGCGAGCCGTATGCCCTCCTCCCAAAGTTTGTAGTAAGCAGCGGCACGCGCGACATTCAAGGTTAGACGATGCTTGAAATTGCCACCCATGTTCCCAAGAGCCAAATTCGCATGGTGCTGTAGGAGGGTTTGGTGGGCGACCCCCCGCAGCAAGAGTATTCCAATCTGGTCGATCCCTCCATCCAGCGTCATCGCAATGTCGCCCGGCTTGTTCGGCAGCAGCCAGACATTTTGGGATTTCGGCACTCGCCAGGCGCTGCCGAGCTGAGGGCCCGGAGGCGGTCCTAAATCCCGGCTCCTACGGCTGGAAATCCGGCAACCAAACCGCGCAGCGAGTCGGCCCAGCTTGCCCAATAAGCGGCCGGGGCCAGACGTTGCGAGTCTCGGAGTCCAAGCCCGCCCAATCGCAAAGGAAACTGCGCTTGCGCCACCCATGCGTCGCATGGCACGCCATGGAATGCCACATCGCGTTCTGTGACGGTAGGTGTATCAAACATGTTCCGGAATGTATCCATGATGTTCGTATCGTGGATTATTGCAGCATGTCGTGGTTGCACTGGGGTCGCAGTTCTAAGCGGGTCAATCTCGGGACGCCACAAGAGTGAAGCAGGAGCTACGCAGATTGTAAGCAAGGGAGCTCAGGTAGGATCTTCAACACGTTTGCCTTGCCTTCCGCCTGCGCATTGCCAAATGCCGCAATGTAAGTGTCCGTGCCCAATGATGCGCCTAGAATGCGAATGCTTCGTTCGTGTTCGGGTTTGTCTTGCGCCCAGGCGTTAGGCGCCCTGACATGCAGGTCTGCGGGGCACGCATTCGCGTTCTTGTTCCAGGCAGCAGGCTTTCCGATGTTCACGCTGATGTGGCGTAGTTCGGCAAGCGTTGCCTCAGCGTCGTCGCGAATTGTTGCCGCGTCTTGTGGGATAGAGATAATGTATACATCATCCAAATGTACGATGCCTTCAGCACCTTGTGGAAGTCGTTCCCGGATACGCCGTATAGCAGCATTGAGAGCCAAACAGAAAAACGCTGGCATGAACGCGTCGCCTTGCCCCCCCACCGTCGGCGTGGAAAAGGTCGTGAACATGTCCGTTGTCGTCTGCCCATTTGAAATGCGAACGGATCCCATACCATTGCTTCACATGTAGTGAGGCGTCTGCGATCAGGGCTTCAACATGCGGGCCCGGCAAACGCGATCAAAACTTCCGACCTCATCAATGCTTGAGATGACGCTATCCGGGTTGTTGTCGGAGAAAAAATTGAGCAAATGCATTGCTGCGTCTGTGCCGCGTCGATCTTGGATTCCGAAGTTGTTGGGCCATACTGCAGCACGCAGCTGCTGCTGAAATTGTTTCGCCAGCGTCTTCGCCACCAATCGCCTGAATGCATCGCCCCTGGATATGCCTCTGACTCGGGAGCTGGGTCTCAAGATTGCCGCGAGAGATGAGATTGCCATCGCATGTCTGATGGCCAATGGGATCTCGGCTTTCGCCACCCCGTTGGCCACGTCGTAAAGAGTTTGGAATGCGACTTCATCGTCGAGGCGGATCTTGTAGCGCTTGTAGCGGCCCCCCACAAACCTCCGCTGAGACGTCGTCGCGTTTGCCAGGGCACCGTCGCAAATAGATCAGGGTCAAGTCCTGCAGCATGTGCTCGCGATATATGGTCGAGAGCCGGTGGGAGGGGTTCAGATAGCTCATTTGGCTGGAGCGCAGGGTCCACGAGCGCATCATAAATCGATTATGTTCCTGGGGCTAACCCGTTTGAGGTGAGCGCTCTCGCTGCATGGCTCAGTTGTCCCTGGCGCACCAATCCAATAGCTTTCGATATCGTTGCTTCGTCCGTCGCGCCATCGGTTTTGGGAGTCCGTCGTTGCTTCCGCCCTCTATTCGTCGTAGCGCTATTCCGGGCCCTGGTAAGCACTTGGCCCCAATCGCCCGAGTCGAAGAGTGCAGCGCGTTTCCGCAATTCCCGTTCCCTTGCCTGTCCTCCGCGCGAGGTGGGATGCAACAGCGTGCGGGGCAATAGAAGAAATAAAGCCCAATCGCGTATGCAATCCCCTTCTGCGTCGCCATCCCGGCCCCAGCGAACGTGCGTGCGTTCCACTTCGGCCAAGACTTGTGTCAAAACACGTAGGAACGGACCCCTGATGCATTTTGGTACGGCGGCCGATGTTCGCGCGCGGATGTTGATTTCTTGACGAGAGTCTATTGCATCGAGGTGTCTCCGCCCATTTGGGAGCCCGGCGATGCCTTGGCGGCCATTTCGGTGAGTAGATGTCTGCTGGCATGGAGTCCAAGCTGTTTGCGGTGCTGGTCCAGAAGGTGGAGATGCCAATGGGGGTTCAGCGGGCGGAGGTGGTGGTCTTGATGCTAACCGCGGGCTTCCTCGGTATGACAGTCGAGGTTGGGGTTGTGGTGGGTGTAGTATTCGCGTTAGGTGTCGGTGCACATCGGGGCACTTCTGCATTCCAACCGCAATCGCATAGCATGCCCTTTCCAAGCCCCGGGCAGCAGCGCTAAACGTAGCAATGTCATCGAATGAGGTTTCTTGCGATGCCCCTGAAAAGTAACCTCCTTGTTCGTATGGTCCATTGTCTGGATCGTTCGCCTGAAGCCACACTACTAAAGAGTTTGGGTCAATGATACCCAGTGATCGCATGCCACGCCGAATCGTCACGAAAGAGTTGCGTGCAAATTCAGCCGTCGCATATGTACGAAACGTCGGGAATTCATCGCATAATAATTTGCATGACATTTTCAAACAATGCGATAACTGAAATGTTGTCGCGTTCCCCGGCTGCCCCCCAATATATCGGCACATTGAATGCAGACCATTGGTGTTGTTCTATGTAAGCGTCGACAATTGCGACGTCAACCCCCAATTGCATTGAAACCACTAGTCGGAACATGTCGGATGCTGCACCAACGGCGCCATGTGAGGGACACAAGCGGTCGAAAGCCACATCGTCACCAATTCCGCCTGGATGTCGTTGGGGACCGATGCCTAAAAGATCCAGGGCCCCGTTGATTCGGGACCCCGTTGGGCCCGGAGAAGCCCCGCATGATGTTGGCTGGGCGGGCCCCGCGCGGGGCGGGGGGGGTCGTCGCCGCTGCTGTCGCCGAAGGGATCGTCGTCCCTTTCTGCGTGATTCGCGTGGGCGGGGACGGGGGCAAACGGTTTGGGCGGTAGCGCGTGGGATTGTGCATCGCGGATATGGGGGGGTTGTCGGAGCGCCAGGTCGGGGGGGCCCAGGTGGAGGGATATGGTTAGAGCGCAGAGGGGGATGCAGTGAGGAATCCTGGCCGCGCAGCGCCACTCAAAGGTAGTCCTCCGACCCCCCGTCGCGCGCGCTGGTCAGGCCGTCCTTGGAGGGCGACAGGACGACAACAAAAACATCGATACCGCTACGCCCCCACCATGGACTCTTCCCGCGGAGCGCCCCGCTCGAAATTTGGAGAACAATCTGGCCGCGGCGACGAGGGATTTCCAGGACGAGCAGCGGCATGCATATTTTTTCGCCCGTTGAATCCTCAGCGCGGCTTTCGCGGTCGCAAAGCATGAGAATTGCGGCCCCCTCAACCTCCAGAAATTATGTCGGTTCTCCGCCGAATAGCTCCGTTTCCATGTCGCTATCCAAGTCGTCGAATAGCACTTTTTTCCATCTCCCTATCCCGAAGTTGCAGAATTCCTCCATCTCCTTCTCCCCAGACTTGTCGTCGTCACCAGCTTCCGCTGCCGAGGCAAATCTTCAGCTGCGGTGCGGTCCGCCCAAAGGGTCTACATTGCCGCTCGCTGTCGGTCACCCCCGCGACGCCTCGCCGGCCCCGGCCCCTGCCCCGGCTTTTGCCCTGGCCGCCGCGGCTGCGCCCACCTCTCGATCGAAGACAAGATGATAATTCTAGACGCCTCGCGCATCCCCACCATGGGACAACCTAGGGGGCGCAATCGGGAGCAGCCTGCAGAGACTCGTCGAGGATCCAGCCATGGGCGCTGTCCTATGCACCGTCTCGGGGCTTCACCCCCACCAATGGTCCATATCGACGCACCGAGGCAGCCAGGCAGTCTCGACCGCACAGCATGGAGCCACCTAGGATTCTGCACCGACGTCGACCTGGGCATTGACGCAAGCAACTTTGTCTACAATCTCACGTTGGCTGCCCTGGTCTGGCTCCTCGGGCTGGGCACCCCATGGGGCACCCCTCGCCCGGCCGCCCCCGACGTCGCCCCCCCCCCCACTACCCTTCGTGTAGGGCATCAACCATCGCCCCAAGAGCACCAATCTTTGCACCCCCGACGACATGCTACAGCAGCTCCCAGAGGCGTGGAGCACAGAGACGGGGAAATGCAAGCGGCACTGTGCGCACCCAGGGATGCAGCACCTGAAGTCTCTGCTACGCCCTGGCCAAGCGGACTCGGAGCTACGTCGGTCTCTCCTCAGCAGCGACGGGCTTCCCATGGACACCCCCACGCTCAGGGCCCCCCCGGTGGTTATGATGCTCCAATTGCGCGAGCCTCGCGCCGCGCTATGGCCCTCCCCACGCCCCGAGGCCACGGAAGACATCTTCGAGGCGGCCATGGGCCTCTGCTTCCCCTGGCAGCAAAGTCCACAAAGAATGCAGGGCGCAATTCGCAGAGGCATGAGGCTTCGACTTGTGCCGCCTCGCATCCCTCCACGGGAAGATGGAGGACACCATCGAGCATGTCAGCACGCTCGCTACCTACGGCCACCACCACCAAATTGCGATCAACCACGGGTGCCCAACCACATGGGGAGCGATGCTGGACTTGAACTTCACGCTGGAGGCACCCATGAGGGCCCTCGAAGCAATCGTCAAGCCGGCCGACATCAAATCCCTGAGGGAGGGAAGCAGCTCCATCTGCACACTGCACAAAAAACTCAGCGGGGCCGAAGACGGGCTCGGCCACCCGGACACAATGGCTGACCTGGAGTACATCGGCGGGGGGATCGCCATGTCCAACAAGCGCCTTGACGAAGACTCCCCGCCCTCCCCGGCCCCCAGCATAGCACTTAACCCACCCGAGATAACCGACGACAGGTTCCTGACCAGGCAGCAGGTCGGCAGCTTCGACTGCGGCGGGATCTTGAGCACCGGGTTGCAAGGCTCGGCAGGCACCTGGGAGGACGACGACACAAGGGAGCTCCTGGCGCAGAACAGCGCCCAAGCGTACCTGCAGGGCCGAAGCCGCAGGTGGCTGTGCGAGCTGTGCTGGATCAAGTCGCTGGAAGGCAAAGGCATTGAGGTCCCCCTAATTAAGAACAGTGACCTCACCACCAAGAAGTCACTACAGCAGCGCCTACAGACGTACAAGCGCACGCTGAATGAGGCCCGCTACCGGAAGAAAGCCAACGCTCTCCCCTCCCTGGATCGGCCCCCAATTGGGTTCGGGCTCCCTGACCTTACGCAAGCCCCCTTCACTCTGGATGACCCGGTCACGAACACCCCGCCCGCCCACAGACCGAGGGCAGTTGGCGCCGCCCTCCCAGCCCGCAAGCTGTCCGACGGCAGATTCGGGCCTGACTCGCATACTACCCGAACCTATTCCGCCATGTGCGACACCTGCCCCGTGGGGTCGCCACTGCTTGCGCGGTCTACAGACAGCCCCGCGCTCGGCTGCTTCATGTGGCGCCCTGAGAAAGGCGCGCCGCGCAGCGATGAGACAGGGCTTCCGCCCTGGGACACCATGCCCACGCTCTGGACCCAGCAGCAGTGGAATGCAGGATGGGCCTGTAGGCGGTGCCTTGTCCACGTCTGGAACATAGCGCCTGGCACTCTCGACCGCATCATGGACCGGGGCTGCTCCGAGGCATGCCCCACCTCTCCCACCAAAAGCACGGCAACGGCATACTTGCAGGAGGACAGCTACGACATCAGCGTCCACCCCTCTTCAACAGGCGTCGAAGCAGCCGCGAAGGACACGCGCTCAAGGCAATCGGCCCCGAGGGACGAGCTCACCCCCAACAACAGAGAGCACAGCCGGGCGGCAAGAGAAAGCAACGCACTTGTCAAGGTCGGTCGCGACAGCAGCTCCGTGTTCCCCGACGTGGATTCCCCAGAGCGCCCAATCTTACCAACCCACTCCGCCCTCAGGCTCGCCGGGGTGGAAGCTGACGGCCCCGTGCACTCCTTGGTGAAATGCCTGCTGGAATGGAATCACACCGCCTATAAATGTTGGGAAGATTTCGCGCTGCGGTACGGTGGCGGCATCCCAGGGGGCAGGGCAGATGAGGGATCGTGGCCCACAGCAAGGTTGCTCCCTTTCTTGGTTATGATCTACGGAGAGCCCATCCCAGACGACGGCCACCCCCACGACATCCCCTGGGATAGGCGACGGGCCGCAGTGGCCAGAGTGGTATACCACTATATGAGATCCAACGGGAAGTACCAAGGCACATGGGAGAGTTACGAAGCCAACCTGACAGCGCAGAAAAGCCAATGCCCCTTCCGACAGCGCACCGGCACACTGCTCACTTTCCTCATGAAGATTGACCAGGCCGCCTTGGCCTACGGCACTGCCACTGTCCTGACCAAGCGTGACCCGCGCGAGGCCGTAGTAGGCGTGTCAAGGGAAGGTGATTCACCAGCAGCAACCTGGCTGAACAGAGCGGCGGGTACCGAGGACCCCCCCACAGCAAGCAGCGTTGTACTGACACGAGAGGACATCTCTGCCCGCGCCACCAGAGCGCCCCCCCCCGCCACAGACTCAGCCGGAGGACGCGGCTTTCATGTAAAGGAGAAAGCCCCAACAGGCCAGGCATGCGAGATCGAGGACGAACCTGGCGGGATCGACCGGGGAGGGGAAGGAGACAAGAAAAGCGAAACCGACGGCGCCAATGGCCCGGGCCCAGAGCTCAGCCCGACGCCGGTGGCCGACGACAAAGAAGGGGGCCCCCTCAAACTCTTCCCTGAGACACCCGTCAGGCCCGACGCCTGGCCCCCATGCGACTACGTCGTTGTCAGGAACGCCCTTCGTATACTCAAGGGCGCGGAAGACAGCCCGCGAAGAGCAGTCAGCGCAATTTGGAACATCAATGACGTCAGGGATGACCGTGCCCTAAACCGCGGGAGCGGTGACGAGGGCCGCCAGCGACCCGCGTGGGACGACGGCGCGGTCGAGGGCGGCCGCGCCGCCAATTCCCCAAGAGGCGACCCTGCACGGGTGCGCATTTCCGAGGCGCCCTGGAAGGATGTAGGGGGCACGCGCACTCCCCTAGGCAACCCGAGCGACCCCGTGGGGGGCGTTCCCATGTGCATGTGCCCCGTTGCCGAGGCCGACGTCACCAAGGATGAACCGGTGCAGGAGAATATACTACGCCTTCAAAAGACGCTGGGAGGAGCGTTCAACGGAGTTTGGACCGCATGGGTGAAGAAGGCCGCCATGGAGCAAGGGGCCAGCGGCAGCGAAAAGCACGACCCCAAACGCAACGCAGACCAGTTGTGCGAAGAGTTCATCCAGGCGCGGGGTAGCGCAGGGTACGACGCTTACAGGATGGACAGGGACCAAAGGCTCAGCGCCCATTGGCCGTCGGTCAAGGACAAGCACACGAAGCTCCTCCAACGCGAACCCAAGACCCACGCTCAGCGCGGGCCCGCCAGCAGCAATGCACCCGCTCCCTGGACAGCAGAAGGCAAGGCAGCCACGTCGGCACCCGTGCGTAAGCGTTGGGCAGGCGCCATCGGCACCGCCACCCCCTCCCGTTGGCACGAATGGCAGGAGTGGGAATCCTGGTGCCACCAGATAGCACCGTGGACGGAAACTGACCTGAAAGGGAAAGGCAAGCGCAACTCCCCCAGGGGAGACGACCCATATATAGACAAGCGCGCACGATGGTGGGACATAGTGCGCCCAGGGGGGAGCAGGCTCGGGCGGGCTGGACAGCGCGCCCACCGACCTCCCGGCCCGTCGCGCGCCTGACCCCCCACCTCGCTGCCCGCGCCCCACCTGCCGGGGCTCGTTTCACCTTGCAACGCCTGGCCTTGGCCATTAGAACCCTGGGGCAACTCTCTCGCTAGGGCGAGTGCCTCCCCGCATCTCGCCCCCCGGCGCAGCAATTCTAGACAGCCGCGCTGGATGCGTGGACCTGCGACAGCCGCCGCTTGGGTGCCAGGGAACGGCCGTAGATGCACCCTCCCAGGCTTCACTTTGCTGTCCACTTGACAGCCGCCAGCTGCTGGTAGCAAGGGTTAGTCGCCTGAGGCAGCCACCCCCCTGCAGGCCGCGCAGCCGCACTTCGGCAGTTTGCAGCCCCAGCTAGTTGCGCAAAGCTACGACGCAGGGCCTTTCATTTGGCGAGTCCGACGCTGGCACACTCCAGCCCGCGCCGCATCGACGCAGCCCCGCCGCCCCCCATCCTTACAGGCGCCACTTGCGGCGGTTAGCTGCACCCCCCCCCCCCCCCCGAGCGCGTAGATGCCCTCGGCGCGCAGCTGCTTCCAAGATACGCGCCTCTTGCGGCGGTTAGCTGCGCCCCCCCTTCTCCACGTCAACTACGCGGCCTCTGGAAGCCGGTGCGGGGCGCGCCGTCTGCCTGGCCTGGCGGACGCCCCCCCCGCTGTGCCCCCATGGCTCGCCCGCGGCGGCTGCGGCAGCCTGAGCGGTTGGCCAGACGGGCCGGCGGCCTGGGGGGGGCCCCCATCCACGGATTCCGCATTCTCTCGCAGTGGGCGCCGGGACGGGCCTCCACGCAGCTGGTCGTCCCTGGGGCGCCCAGGAGGTCGATGGCATCCACCAAGTGAGAGTTTTTTTTTTTTCCCCCCCGCGCGCCAGCTCCCACTCTGTCGCCGCGAGCTCCTCGGAAGTGCACGCTCGAAAACCGAACGTGGGTGAAACCCAGCGAGTAGGAGGACGCAGCAAAGCAGCGTCAAAGGAGGAAGAGGAGGAGGAGGAGGAACGGGAAGGGGACTGCCCAGGAGGCAGTCAGGCTCGCGATCACAAGACCTCCAAATCGTCGAGGTTGGATGGCTCCAAGTGCGTAGGGGGAAGGTCCGTGTAAGTATGGTGGCACATGTCTGCTACTGACCTTTGCACGGCCATCCCCAACATCCCCCACCGCCGATGCAACAATCCCAAAGCCGTACCCCGTCGTATAGCGCCGGGTAAATGTCGACAACGTTCCCGCGCCAATGCAGGAACTAGCGATACGCATTGTCGTCCCCATCTGCCATATACTTCGACACCCAAGCATTGCAGTGAGCCAAGTCCGGAGGATATCACGTCGGCATACGTAATGTTATTGTCGCGTTCCGCATTGTCTAAAAGCCGGCCTGCTTGGTTGCTTGTTCCCCCCCTGGGCGCTCCAGTACCACTGATTGGTGACACCGCGGTTACGTCACAAAAGAGAGGCAGTCCGCGTTCCACACGCAGTCCCGGCACCACCAAATCCAATCGTCGCAAATCGTTGGATGAAGTAGGGATGTGGGTATTTGCCAGCAGGCGTTCCACGTTTCTGTCAGGGATCAGAGCCCCTGCTTCGGTGAACACTTGCCTCCATGCTGCCACCACTCGACTGTTAAGCCTCCCATTGTGATTTGTTGTCATTGTTGCGTGCCCATGGGGGTCCCTCCCTTCGAATAGTACTGCAATCCCCAGCCGACGCCGAACTGCGCAGAGTATTTGTGCGTTCTCCATAACTAAGCTTGGCGTGGTAGGGCAAGTTGTCAACCATATTGACGCATAAGGCCCCATGCTGGCATGCACCCGTGCTTTACCCATCGTTGCCGCATTCCTCCGGGCTGTGGGGCCACCACCTAAATCACGTAACAATTGTGCATGGGATGTGTGTTCGAGTGGGTCCGATGCGTGGAATTGCCATCCATGGGCCCACTCACCTAGCGCTAGCGGCTGCTCTGGCGGTGCGGGCGGGCGCTCCCCCATAGCGAGTTGTGCCCACAAGGGCCGTCCAGGCCATCCACTATTTGCACATATTCGCCCAGACCGTTCTGCCTGAATTAAACAGTCTGGGCAATCGTGGTCACCGTCGATGTTTGCCCCCGTTATCGCGTTGAGGTGGTAAAGTATATCACGACCAATTTCCGGAAAACCACGTGTGATATTGCGTAGGGAGTCCGCCCAACTCGCCCAGTAGGCCGCCGGGGTGAGCCGGCAAGAAGTTCGCAATCCAAGTCCAGCGTACCGTAATGGCAATTGTGATTGAGCCAACCACGTATGGTAAGAGAGACCGTGTAGTTGATGATCCCAATTGTCGGGTCCGGGGATACCAAAGAGCTTCCGAAAAGTATTTGCGACGTTGGTGTCGTGCGTCTGCGCTGCGATGCGAGATTGGCTCGGCGGTGTTGTCCGTAGTAGGTGGTTGAGTCGCGGCACGCCGCAGAAATATAATAGGAGCCACGCCATCTGCAGAGAAGGGAGCTTGGGTAATATGTTGAGTAGCTTCGCCTTCTCTGTAGCTTGCGCATTCCCAAAATGATCTACGTACGCGTTGGAACCAAAAGGTGCCCCTAGGACCCGCAATCCCCGCTCAAAATCAGGTTTGTCGTGCACCCATGCCGTAGGTGACCTGTCGGCCAGGCCTGGGGGACAAGGGCATCGGTTCTTACTCCAACCTGCCAGCTTACCAATGTTGACGTCGATTCGGCACACGTTCCGGAGCGTAGCGCGCGCTGCATCGTAGATATGTGCGACGTCCATGGGGTCACAGACGATGTAGATATCATCGAGGTATGCGACGGCTTCTGCCCCTTCTGGCAGCGCAGCTTTGATTTGCTCCAGCGCTGTGTGCAACGCCAAGCAAAACAATGCCGGCATTAGGGCGTCACCTTGTTCTCCCCCATCCCCTTGTGGTATAGTATGTACTCGCCCGTGGTCGTCCTTCCATTTGTATTGTGATGGCACAGCATGCCACATCTTCACAAATGGCACCAAACCGTGTAAGCGTTCATTCTGTAATAATTGTTCAAACATGCGTGCCCTGGAAACGTGGTCGAACGCTCCCACGCCGTCGATGCTCAGGAGCACTTTGTCGGGGTTCTTGTCCGTGATGTACCGTAGCAGATGCATGGCCGCATCTGTTCCGGACCGATCGTAGATGCCGAAATTGTGCGGCCACACGGCTTCCCGGAGAGGATTCTGCAATTGCTTGGCCAATGTTTTGGCCACCAGTCGTCGAAACGTATCTCCGCTGGATATGCCACGAACCCTCGTGTTAGGTTTAAGTAGCGCAGTCAACGAAGAGAAGAGCATGGCATCCCTGATCGTATCTGGGATGTGCGCTTTAGCCAGGCGTTGGGCCACTTCATATAAAGCGTCGAAGGCCACTTCGTCCTCCAAGCAAGGTTTAAAGTGTTCGTACCTGCTACCCCACATCCCTCCGCTGAGCCCGCGCCTCGTCTGTCGCAACGTCGTGGCAAAGATGTCTCTGTCCAAATCTACCTCTTGGGCAGGTGCAAGGGCGTCGAGGTCATCGGGGAAACGGTCCGCAGCGCGTTGTGGCCGTAGTTGCGGGTTGGTCAGCTCGTCCAGTGTGGCCTGGGTGCCCGGGGCAATCCCTGTCGAAGTCAGCGCCCTAGCAGCATGGCTCAATTCCCCACGTTTGATGAGAGACATGGCTTTATCAATCTTCTCTTTCTCTCCGGCGGTCCTCCCAGGTGCGCGCGTAGAGCGGGAATTGCGTGTAGCAGTGTTGTTCCGAGCTCGGTTTAAGAGTTGGTCCCAATGTCCATTATCGAACAGAGCAATACGTTGGCGTAAATCACGTTCACCTGCCTTCCCTCCATGCGCCGTGGGGTGGAGCAACATCCGGGGCAGCAGTAAGAATAACATCCATGCCCGAATGCAGTCACCCTCAGCACTCCCATCCCGGTCCCAACACACATGTTCTTTCTATTTCTACCAAGCATTGAGTTAGTATTCGTAGGAAAGGTCCGCGTATGCATTTCGGTATTGCTTGGATCGTTTGGATGTGATTGTCGACTTCGCTCCTGATATCGATTGCGTCGATGTGACGCCATCCATTTGGTAGGCGTGCCACTCCCGGGCGACCTTGTCGGTGAGTGCCACCTGGCATAGTCTGCGGCCGCTCCTGTGCAGTGTTTGTTGTAGGTTGTGGTTCGGCCGAGGTGCGCACTTCCGTCGGTCGCGGTGGTTCAGTTGGTCGAGATTCGTTTCTACCTCGTCGTGGTTGCGCCGGTTCTCGGGGTCGTACCACGTCGGTTAACCATCTTCGCACATCAGGGGCTTTGAACAAGCCAACGGTGATAGTGAATAAGACCGTATCGAGACTGCGTGCGGCACCTGCCATGACAGCAATATCATCCAGTAGTCGTTCTTGCAATTCTTGTGGGAAGTACGCATTCACAACATAATACCTTCCTGTAGTGTTGTGCGCGTGTAACCATGCAGTAAGACCACGGGCGTCGTGGATACCAATTTGACGCATGCCGTGCCGTATACCATTGAATGCCTCCCGGACCGTCGCCATAGATATTAATGTATCGAAATTGTGGAAAATATAAGTAAATAGTGTGACCATTTGTTCGAGCCATCTCACCAGATTGTGATCATCAGTATCACCGGCGGCCGCCCAGAAAAGAGGGGCGTAGAATGCTGACCAGTGTTGTTGTTCAATCTGTTCCAGCATAATTGCGTCATTTGCTCCAGCGGGAATTGAGTCAACAATGCGGAGTAGTTTTCGAGCTTGTGTGTAAAGGTCAGGCGTCGGTTGAGCAATACTCCGATCGAAATCTGCGTGGTCGGGGACACCATCATGCCCTGTTCCTTCTTCTTGTTCTGCTTGTTCGGAAGTTGGATCCGGAGTCGGACGGCCGCCCAAACCTAAAGTGCGGAGTGCACTACGTAACTGCGGTTGGGTCCTTCCCGAAGTTCCTGTTGGCTCTGGAGGGCGGTCTTCGTAAGCATGGGTATCGCCCCTCCCTTCCCACTCATCCCCGTCGTCATCCAAATCGCTCATCGCCCCGATGTCGCACGCCAGTGGTGGCTCCGCGCGTTCGTCTTCGTGGTCGCTGTTGTCGAACAAATCGTCGGGAGGGTGTCGGACATTCGTTCGGGGCCGTTCGGTGCAAGCAGGTGCCCTCTGAGGACGTTCGGGCCCCGGAGGTTCACACATAGCTAGACCAGGCGGCGGAGTGGGGTAAGGCTCAGGGGGAGCAGTCGGGGAGTGATCGTTACGTCGCGGAGGCGGGGGTCCTGGGGACGGCGGAGGGGTGGCATAGTCGCTTGAGGGATCATTTGGGAGCTCTGGGGCAGATCCGGCAGAAGTCTGAAGTGGCCCACAAGGTGCCCCCATGTAGCTCGGACCCTCGGGCTCCCTCGGTCGCAGGACGGCCCTGGGGAGCGGCTCGTACTCCGCCCTTCCTGGGGACAATGGCTCGGCAGCCGCAGATCGGTCGCCCAAAGGTTCCTCTCGGTGGGTGTTCGGTCCATTGGTGCCAGCATTGCTCGGGACAAAAGCGGGCATAAGAGCAGGCGGGACAAATGGATACGAAATGGGGTTGGGCGGAGGCGGACCGTACGTCATAGGTGGTAGTAGCCGATCTTGTCGTTCCCCACCGGGCATTCCCGTTTCGTTATTGTTCCGGTGTGCTGTTCCCAACCCTAAAAGATGCAAAGCCCGGTCGAGTCCAGATTGTGATGCCGATGGTGGTGGTCCTGGATTTGAAGCCTCACCAATACGTGAACCGTGTAAGAATGATAACCGGTATAAAAGTATATGGTATCGAATCGAGTAGATGTCGTGTACCCCATACAAAACAGCCATTGCAAATCGTAAGATCGTAGTGTACGGCCGTTTGCAGAATTGCTGGAGACGAATTTGGTGTTGGACCGAATACACCGCGTAATCGAAGTTACCCCCAACCACTGAAGAATTGACCAATCCCCATGTTAAACCATAGCCAAAGCCGTACCACGAGCAGTCCATTTGCCATTTCTGTATATTGCATTGGGCAACGTTGGTGTTGGAGCTGGTGGCGGCGTCGTTGCTGAGGTCGGAATGCCTGGTCGTAGCGCCCGTTGTTGGTGCCGCCGTTGGGGCTAATAGAGGTCCCGTGGGAGCCCAACGAGGTCCAGATAGATTACTGCGGGGCCCACCGTGGGAGCTAGCGCAAAATATGTTAAAAAACATGCCTCCCGGATCGTGAATGTTTGCGCCGTTCCTTGGGGATCTCCTGGAAACGAGGCCAAAATGGTTCCAATAGGGGCCATCTTTATCTTTCGTGTCCTTCTCCTCTCCTTCCTGGTTCTCCTGGTAACCGTGGTTGGGAGATGCAGTCGTAGGCGGACCGTGGCGCACGCAACGTACCGACATTGTACCCATAAGTATCCGAGTGGCATCCGTAGAATTGGTATTGGTTGCAGCTCTGTATCCAAAACCATTGAAATAAACTTCACACCGAATACAAACATCCCCAAACGTCCAATTCCCGCCTGCATTGGTACCGTCATGCAGGCGACAAAAACTCCCACACGTAGGGCGGATTAGTATGGGTGGTACCCGGCCCCCGCGGGTGCTGCCCCACCCAAGTACGGCGACGGAGCACCGGCAGGATGCGCCCCGGCCGCCCTGGGCGGCGGCGGTGCCGGCAGACCGGCGAGATGGTAGAGGAAACCCGTCTCTGTCGTCTCGGCGTTGGTCGCCATCGTGCGGAGAGCGCCACGGCCGCCCGCCCTCAAGGCCCGGAGCACCTCCAGTTGCGCAAGCTCCATCTGCGTAGGTTGATGTGGTAATGCCAGTATGCCACCTGGTGCTGCCGGTGCCGCAGCCGGCACAGCCATCGCGAGCGGCGTGCGTGTGCACAAGAGCATGACTTGCATGCTCATGACGACTCCCACCACAACTCCTAGAAGGAGCCATCCATAGCTTACCGTTATCGGCCCAAACCCTGGCGTGGAGTAGTACGCCGGATCCTCGCCCGAACAGATGGCTGTCGCATGTACCCAAGCCAATTTGCATTCCCTGGGAAGCGTTGCCAAGAGAGCAAGACTGGATTTCCCGGCACCAGTTGCTGCCCAGGATCCCCACCCCCAGGCTGTAGTACCAACCCCGTGCCAGTCGATAGATGAGAGTACATCCCACCATTCCATTGATCCAGTCGTCCGGAGCAGCGGCAGGCACACGAGACGAGAGCACAAGTGTGTGATGCCAGCGGAAGGTGTAAGAGGTAGGTGCAAAGGAAAGGTAAGTGACAGAGAATAGGAGATTGGGTAAGAGGGGTGTGGAGCCCTTGAGCCCTTGAGCTCAAAAACTTGAGCCAAGGGGTGTGTGCTTCGCCTGTGTGCTTCTCTGGGCGAGCAACGACATATGTACATGCACGCCCTCCGCGGTCTTGCCTGCGCGAACGTCCGCGTTGACACGCACTCCAGGGGAAGCTAACCGCGTACATGTACATATGTTGCTGGCCTCTGATTCTCTCAATGCCTCTTTTACGCGTTTCGCCTGAGTGTTACCTCAGGCCGCGTCTCTAGGTTTCATCCGCGTAGGGGCGCCTGCTCTGCTGTCCCGCAGCGGCAGCCACTCCTTTCGGTGCCCGGGGGGCGGCCGTTGACGCCCCTCCCTGCGCTCCTTCCTTTGCTGTCCACGGGGCAGCCGCCCGCCGCCGGTAACAAGGGTCAGTCGCTTGAAATAATGGCCCCACTGCCCGCCGCTCAGCCGGTTTTTTTATTGCAGGTGCAGCTTCGGCTGCGTTGCGCAGTGCTGCGCCACTTGGCCGTCCAGTAGCCTTCAGCGCTGGAGCGCTCCAGCCCGGGCCGCACCTGCACCTTTCAGCCGGCACCCCTTCTTTCTGCGTGACTCATGCGGCGGTTAGCTGCACCCCCCTCACGAGCGCACGCTCTTGGCGTGCAGCTGCCATCCAGTTACGTATCTCTTGCGGCGGTTGACTGCGCCCCCCTTCTCCGCGCCATGTCGCACTCTGCGGGCAGCAGGGGCCCTCCCGCAGCCGGTCGACGCTGCGACTTCGGAAGGGCCGCGGTTTCCTCCGAGGTGTGTGACTGCGATGGGTTGCCTTGCCAGTGTGAGGCCTCGCCCGCGTTTTTCGGCTTTTCCGCCGGCGCCGACTCGTCCGTCGGTCGTGGCCAGCCCCGACAGCTCTGAAGTGGTTTCGTTGGCTGCGCGCTGAGTGGCCCAGCCTCCAGCGCCGACGGCCCTTGTTTTCCACCGCCAGCAACTGGTCCCCCAGGCTGGTGCTTAAATGTCTGTCTGGGGAGATGCTCGGAGCTTGGCGCCGCGAGGGCGACTCCCTCCGTAGCACTCGCACCCCTGTGCGCCAGGTGCGCCACTTCGAATGTGGAGCATTTTGCTCAGCGCACGTGCACCGCGCGCCTCGCGTGCAATTTGCCTGTTCTGCCGCCCCGGACACGCCTGTTGCCGCCAGGCCGTTGTCGCGCGGCCGCCGACCAAAAAAACGCCCTCACCGGCCCGTCCAGACATGAATCCCAGGGGGGGTGGGGCGGCGAGGGAAGCGGGGGAGCACGCAGAAGAACAAAGGGCGGGGTGAGCCACCATATGCCCCAAGAGGGGGAGGATGTAGGAGGCGTCGTCGTCGGAGCAGAGGGGAGAAGAGGGGGGGCAGGGGGGGGAGCAGGAGGAGGAGCAGGACGAGGAGGAGGAGGGGGAAGACGAGGAGGAGGAGATGGAGGAGGGCGAGGACGCGGAAGACGAGAAGGAGGAGGAGGAGGAGGAGGAGGAGGAGGAGGAGGAGAGGGAGGGGGAGGATGGAGGAGGAAGAAAAATAAGAGGAGGAGGAGGACACTAGCGAGTTTTGGGGCCTCTTGGGCCGTCTTCGGGTCTTGGGGCCTCTTGGGGGTCTCTTGGGGTCCTCTCGGGGGCCTCTTGGGGCCTCTTGGGGTGTTCTCGGGAGCCTTCGGGGCGCTCTCGGGGCCGTGTTGGAGGAGATCCACAACCAATGGAAATCAATGATTGCATGCTTCTCGCCTTTTCGCTCTCGGAACCGCATTGGGCCATCTCGGGCGCCCCGACGACCCGCGGAACCCTTCGCCCAGGCCCAGGGGGGGAGGCAGGGAGAGGGGCAAACCCCTCCCCGAAGGGGATGAAAAGGGGGCTGGGAGAGGAAACTCGCTAGACCACCGACGCGCCAGACGCGCTTGTAACTGCATTGCGCGCCCCCCCTTCCCTTGGGCGGGGCGCGCGTTTTCTCGGTCGCCCTGGGGCAGACGCCTCGCGCGGCGGGAAATCTACTCATATTGCCATCGTTTGCCAAACCTCGGCGCCGCCGCCTTGCGCGACCAGGCTCGCCATCGGCGGGCCCGCGGCGGCTTCTGCTGTGGCGCGGCAACGCAGCGCCCGCCCGACGCCTCACCCTGCCTTTTCGGCGCCGTCTGAGCAGATCGACTGGCGAATGGTCCGCGTGCTGCAATTGGCGTTGCAGCCGCAAGCTGCGATCCGTCTGCCCATCGACGATGTAATGCTGGTGGGGCTCGATAAACGCACCGCCTGGGCTGACCGTCAATGCTGTGTAAAAACCTGGAAATACAAAATTTGCGTCGTGTCGAAATTTGCCGGCCCGCCCCCCGCCCGACTGCCCGGCGTCTCCCGCGCCGCTTCCCGCTCTGCCGCGCGGCGCCATAAAACGCAAAACGCTGAATATCACTGTCAAGAACCACCGCGTCGCATTTAGGGCAAAGATAGAATTTGATGTCGTTCGGCCCTTTCCGTCTTCATCCGCCCTTCCAAGCGGTGTGATACGCCTCTTTGTGCGCCATTGCCGCGGCGCCGTTCGTCGTCAACCGGCGACGTTGTCGACCGCGCCCGCCCGGGTCCGTTCCCGCCAGAGCGCCGCGCCCGCGGAGGAGGCCTTCGCAAGGTTTCGAAGCAGGCCGCTCTGATGGGCTTCCGTTGCTGATGCCCGGTTCGACGTCTTTGAATCCCACCAGCCCTTTGGGCGTGAGTGGTTTAGAGAGCCCGCTCTGTCCTCAACCCCCCTTCTTCCCCTTCGGGGAGGGGTTTACCCCTCCCCTACCCCCTCCCCCGCCTGGAGAGGAACCCCCGCAGGTGGTCAGAGTGGTCTTTTTCGACTCCTGGGAGGGCTAAAAAACGACGACCCTCACGAGGATTCTGGCCCCGACGGGGGGAGGGAGTTTGGCCCCTCTGCTCGTCTTTGAAGCAGAAATCATTGATTTAACTACGGTTTTGGCCCCATTTTGGCGTTCTGAGGGGGCCGCGCTCATCTTCCTTCATAGCAAAATCATTGATTTTACGAAGGTTTTGGGCTCATTTTGTCCTTCTCAGGGGGCCGCGCTCATTTGCGCTTCTCAGGAGGTCGCAAGAAGCCCCAAGATGGCCCCAAGAGGCCCCCAGGACGCTCCCAAGAGGCCTCCAAGAGGCCCCCAAGAGGCCCCCAAGAGGCCCCAAGAGGCCTCCAAGAGGCCCCCAAGAGGCCCCCAAGAGGCCCCAAGAGGTCCCAAGAGGCCCCCAAGAGGCCCCCAAGGGGCCCCCAAGAAGCCCCCAAGAGGCCCCAAGAGGCTCCAAGAGGCCCCCAAGAGGCCCCACGAGGAGCCCGAACGACGCACACCAGGACGAGGGGCCCGAACGACTCACACCACGAAGAGCCCGAACGACTCACACCACAAGGAGGGGCCCGAACGACTCACACCAGGACGAGGCGCCCGAACGACTCACACCACGAGGAGCCCGAACGACTCACACCACGACGCGGGCCCCGAACGACTCACACCACGAGGAGCCCGAACGAGTCACACCAGGAGGAGGGGCCCGAACGACTCACACCAGGATGAGGGGCCCGAACAACTCACACCACGAGAAGCCCGAACGACTCACACCAAGACGAAGAGCCCGAACGACTCACACCACGAAGAGCGGTTTCTCTCCCTCCTCCTCCGCCTCGTCCTTCTCCCGCTCCCCCCACAAGGAGGATGTGCAAGGAGGCGGGAGGAAGGAGGAACAGGGGAGATATGCGGGGCCAAGCGGACACACGCCTGAAAAACACGACTGTCGCCATGCTTCGCAAGAGTTGCTGCTGTGAGATGGGCTGGTGGGGATACGCGAAGCGTAAAGAATTGTTTGTTAAACCATGTCTGATGGCACGTTCGAGAAAATGAATATCGTCGAGCACGTCGGCCGTTTTAGGTTTGTCTTGTGTGCCAGCGTCAACGACTTGCCAAAAACTCTCAATCGCATTGGACGAATGCGACCGCAATGCAGTGTAGAGATTATCCACCTCACGAGTGCGAGTGCTCAGCATGTAGTCCAGAAAATCCCCCTCGTCTTGGTTTCGCAAATCCTGGAGCACGCGGCGCCAGGAAACGTCGAACAGCATGAGCTCCAAGAAGGCGCTGCGGTGCACGGAATCGACGACGTCTTTGTTGTTGTTGCGGCGCCGCCAATGCTTTTTCGCCGTGCGCATTTTTTCTTGACGCGCTGCAAACATCGGACGTGCGTGGCACTCGGGAATCGCCGCGTAAATGTGCTCACTAAAGCGGCCCCGCCATCTAGATCCGCCACCGTGCCAGCCAGAATTTGCGCGTTGGAATATACACCCTGCCCCCCTCTTTCTCTCTCTCTCTCTCTTTTTTGTTCTCTCTCTCTCTCTTTTCCTCTCTCTCTCTCTCTCTCCCTCTCTCTCTCTCTCCCTCTGTCCCCTCTCTCTCTCTTTCTCGCTCTCTCTCTCTCTCTATTGCGGCAGGCGCGCCGCAGGCTTTTTGGTTGGACTGCAGAAGTGCGCTCCGATAAATTCACGCCGGCTTTGTTATAGAGCCGATGACATTATCAACCATTGCCTCCATGGCATCATTGCCCTCCTGCGGCGCAAGCACAAAACCAAGTGGGACAAGGTGGTCGCCCACTCTCCTCTGATGAAACGCACTCCGAATCATCCCAGCGCCAACAGCTTGATTTGTTGCAACCCCTGGCCGTGGGTAGCGTCATGACACAGGCGAGACTTGTACGTGGGGCCTTGGGCTTTGAGAAGTTTCTCTGCCAAATTCTGTAGGCAGCGGCACCGGAACATAAGAATCTTCTTGTTTTCCGGGGAGTGCACGGGATCCAGAACCAACGACCAAGGGGGGCCCCGGTTTGCGGTGGCGTTTCGCGTGCCACGTTTTCCCATTCGCTCTGCATTGAGGGCTCGGACCTTAAGCCAGGTGATCGTTGAGCGCCACGAGCGGCATATACCTTGTCCTCTCGGGGCAAATTGTCCAGCTTAGCGCTTGCGTCGATCAGCTAATTTATCTAGATCGCAACAGATGTCTTATTCTTCGCTATCCACATCGCGATTAGTTGTTTGTTTCTTGACTTATGGTTTCGACAATTCAGGGCTTGCACGCCGTTTTCGAGAATGCGCGCGATTCCATGGCTCAATGTGTACTTGATCATGACTTTGCACACGCCTGCATAAAAATTGCGTTATGCAGCATGTTGTTTGCAAAAAGCAATGATTTATTCATCAAACGAAACCAACCGTCTCCCCTTACCAAACTGCGAAATTCTGCGATTTACACCGCTTTGCCATCTATATGCGCACGAACAAACGTTTCAAAATTCACCTCGTCACGATCACGGCCTTTTGTTGAATTTCTACCCAGATTTTTTGTGGCGTCCCCTTTGAATCGTCGACCCCATGCCTGCGGCGGCTGCTTTTGGCCGGGGCTGAAGCGGTTTGGCGGAAGCCTTCGTAACGCGTTTGTCCGAGAACAGGCCCCAGTGGATGATGAATGTGGGCGGTTGGTCTCTGATGTGGGCTTTCGGTACCTTCGCCCAGGTCGACTTCTTCTTGTCGGGCCAACCTTTGTGACAATGACCGCGACCACAAACGGAGACCTGCATACTTGTCGTACGCCCTTCGGATACGCATCGCCACCAAAGAGTGAAAAGCGCGACGGGGGGGAAAAGGAGGAGGAAGGAACGAGGAGGAAGAGAAAAAAGGAAACCTCTACTCCATTAAAAAAAAAACTCACGGGAGATTGAACATTTACCTTCATGGGCCCAAAAAGCTACGGAATTAATGTGAAAGATAAATCATTGGCGAAAGAGGCAGGTAAGCATTCTTATAGGAACGTGTCTCCAAGCACAATCTGGCGACATGCGGCTCCATATCGTGGTAATTGAGATGCGTCTGTTTTGGCGACTTGACTGTAAACAAAAAACCCAATTGCGACCTCAAGATTGGGATGGAGTAGCACCAACAACCAACAAAAATCACAACTTGCACGGGCTGAACGGGGGAACGCTACCTTGCTGGGGGAATACGACCTACACAATGCGTAAGAAAAAATGTGTGGCATTTTTTTTTTGTGCCCCCAGTTCCTCAGGTTTGCTCAGGTTCCTCAGGTTTGCTCAAATGCCGGCGTGCCGAATGCATGCTGCCAGTTCCTCAGGTTTGCTCAAATGCGTACCGAATACATGCTGTCGTGTCCAAGCCTGCCGTCGTAACCAAGAATATCCGCACTGCATGACAATGATGGCCGGTGGTTCCTGTACTCTATGTAATTCCGTTTGGCTTTCAACCAATCCGAAGTATCATTGCGTGTCCCAATATCTCACATAAGCCAATTTTCCGTGATGTCTTGGCACCGTAAATCTACATCCACATATTCGCCGCGGCATGGCTTTGATTGCAACGAAAGTGGCGGATTATTATTCAAACGATGGTGATCAAATATGAAATATGTACTGAGATCCGGAGGTGATTTGGCACGTAGTCAGCGTGAGCCTCCTTGTCCGGTAGCGGACTTGGAGGTTATATAAGTTGGATGGCTACTTTTCCTTTCTGTATTCCTCCTCCTCCTCTTCCTCCTCCCTTTTCTGTTGTGATTTTTATTGAAACCTGTATCCGGTTATTATTGAAACCAATGTCTTGTTATTGAAACCAATGTTTTGTTATTACACAGTGGTACTTGATATTGAAACACATGTTAATTCTTATTGGAACCAATGTTAGTTCGTTTTGAAACCAGTGTTGACCGTTATTGAAGCCCCTGTTGGGTTATTGAGACCTATGTTCTGTTATTGAAACCTGTGTCGCCCAGATTGGTGAGATCACCGTCGCATCGCAAAATAGCGGCACCCCATTTGCAACGTTTAATCGTATCATTCTCTGGGACTGGGACGTGGGTACGGTCCGGATCAGACCTCCCACTTCCGTGCGTCCATGAGCGTTTGCTGCCACGCCACCAAAACATTTGTATGCCGCGTATTCAATCGAACGGCCCGGTTGCTCGCAACCACAGAATAGCCTTGCACATCACCTCCATCGAATAGCATTCCGATCCTCAACCATCAGTTGGCAAAACACGACATTTGGGCATTTACGATACTGACGATCGGTGTTGGCCATACCGTAAGCCACGTAGCCACATAAAAACCCATGCATGCAAAATCTCGTGCCTACCCCGTCGTCGTTGCATGACGGCGGGTTGTTCGGGAGGGTCTGGCGGGCATTGTCAGCGGTCAAATTATATCAAATGGGGCGCCCTCCCCAACCAAAGCCGTCGCACGTTTTCCGAGCGGATTCAGCTTGTATCAGACAGTCAAGATGGTTTCCATTTTCGTCCCGGCTGTCTGCGTATGCGTCCATAGAATCCGCCGGACCCCTTGCGGGGCCATTAGGCTGCGAGGCTTAAGCTTGCTGCTCCCTGCACCAGTTCCAGTTTCCAGTTTCCATTGTTACAGAACTGCTTTCTGCTTCCTACTGTAAATTGTTCCTGTCCGCGCGAGGGGGGGGAGCCGAAAACTGCCTTGGTTAGCGCTCCCGGGGTGGGTTCTCAGAATTCCTGGGGGGGTAAAAATACACACCCCTCACGCAGATCGGCGGGGTCAGGGTCCAAAAACACTTGGGATTTGAAGCATTTCTGAAATTCAGCGGCGCCCCTCACGCAGCTCGGCGAAGTCAGGGTCCAAGAACACTAAGGATTTCCCACATTTCTGAAATTCGGTGGCACCCCTCACGCAGCTCGGCGAAGTCAGGGTCCAAATCCGCCGATCCGGCGTGTGAGTTTCAAGGAGTCTCAGCTACAGCCTCGAGGCTGAGCTTCAGCCTCTGGGGGGGTCGCCGGGGTGGCTCTGCCGGGGAAGGGGGGGTGGGGGGGGGGGGGGGGGTGCGAGTTTCCGGCGAACCCCGGGGCCGCTCCGGGGGAGTGGAAGATAGGGGGGGGGGGGGCGCCATGCTCCGCTTTTTCCGGCGCTTTGGAGGAGGGGGGGGGCCCAAGAGACCCCCAAGGGGTTCCAAGAGGGCCCCGAGTCGCCGAAAAATCGCTCCAAGACGCCCGAGATGGCCTCCAGACGGCCCAAGGTGTCTCCAAGACGCCCCAAGAAGCTTCCAAGAGGCCTCCCAAGAGGGCCCCAAGAGGCCAGAATCGTTGATTTTCATTGGTTTTCTCAGGGTTTTTAGCGTTCTTGCCTTTTCGGGCGTCCGACGCTCGAAGACGGCCCAAGAGGCCCCCAAGTCCGTCCCAAGACGGCCCACGATGCTTCCAACACGGCCCAAGAGAGCCCCAAGACGGCCCAAGAGGGCCCCAAGACGGCCCAAGAGGGCCTCTGGACAGCCCAAGAAGGCCCCAAGAGAGCCCCAAGAGGGGCCCAAGAGGGGGACCACGAACCGAAAGAACCGAGCTTTCCGCCCCAAGAGGCCCCCAGGAGGCCCCAAGAGACCCCCAAGGGGCCCCAAGAAGCCCACAAGAGGCCCAAAAGAGGTTCCAAGAGGCCCCAAAACAGCTCCCCAGAGGCCTCCAGACTGCCTCCGGCAGGCCCCCGGTTTCTTCCGCGGCACCGCCCAGGGCGCCACCGGCAGGATGTCCTCCGTCTCATCGTTTTCCTTCAAGTTATCGCCTCTTCCTCATTCTCCTCCTCCTCCTCTGCGACCTCACTCCTATCCCTCAACGATCGCGTCACCGAGTGCCTCTTCTTTGAAACATCCTCGCTCTTCAAACGCACATCCATACACACATGCATACATACCTACATTTAAACACATTTGCATACATAGAAAAACAATCTTCCAGACATACATACTTACATTCACACACATACACACATATTATCATACACACATACAAACATACATACAAACTAAATACATACATACGCGCACAAGCATACATACATACATACGTACCTACACACAGGCACACATGATCAATGCATGCATACATGCATGCACGCGTACATACACACACATATATCGTGAAACTCACCGCGTGCTCGAAACTTGAGAGAGACCGCGGGAAGTCGAGAGAAGCCGCGGAACGAGGCCTCTACTACTACTACCACTACTACCACAACCACTACTACTACTACTACTACCACTACTACTACTACTACTACTACTACTGCTACTACTACTACTACTACTACTACTACTAATACTACTACTAGTACTACAGGAGCGTTTCCCAACTAGTATGTGTGTGTGGGTGATGCTGTGTGCGCATGTCTGCGGCGCAGGTTAAGTGGTGTGACTGTGTGTGTGCGTTTGAGTGTGCGCCCATAATTTCTGCGTCTGGAGAATAACCCCGAGCGACCCGGATCGGCGGCACTGGCCGAAGGCCACTACAATATATATATATATATTATATATATATATATATATATATATATATTATATATAGATTTGCAGCATTTCTGAAATTCGGTGACACCCCTCACGCAGATCGGCGGGGTTAGGGTCCAAAAACATAAGGGATTTGCCGCATTTCGAAAATTCGGTGGCACCCCTCACGCAGATCGGCGGGGTCAGGGTCGAAAAACACAATGGATTTGCCGCATGAATTCAGTGGCACCCCTCACGCAGATCGGCGGGGCCAGGGTCCAAAAACACAAAGGATTTGCTACATTTCTTAAATTTCCTGGCACCCCTCACGCAGACCGGCGGGGCCATGGTCCAAAAACACAAAGGATTTGCTACATTTCTTGAAATTTCCTGGCACCCCTCATGCAGATCGGCGAGGTCAGGATCCCAAAACATAAGGAATTTGTTACATTTCTCAAATTCGGTGGCACCCCTCACGCAGCTCGGCGAAGTCAGGGTCCGAAAACATAGAGATTCGAAACATTTCTGAAATTCGGTGGCACCCCTCACGCAGATCGGCGGGGTCAGGGTCCAAAAACACATGGGATTTGAAACATTTCTGAAATTCGGTGGCACCCCTCACGCAGATCCGTAGCAAAAACATAAGGGATTTGCCACATGTCTGAAATTCGGCGGCACCCCTCACGCAGATCGGCCAGGTCAGGGTCGAAAAACAAATAGGTCCCGACACTGCTTCACGGCAAAGCCAAAGCCTCATGACTTCGCTCTTCCATGGCCCATTCTCCGAGAGAGGGGGCCGGCGGCAGGGGGCGAAGCCCTTACGGATATATCCCGCCCAATCGTGGAAAATCCTTTGCCAATGCGTTCCAATGAGTCCGCCCAGCTAGCACGTATGCAGCCAGGGCCAATTATTGAGAACCCCGGAGTCCCAGCCCCCCGAACCGTAATGGAAGCCGTGCTTGAGCGACCCATGTGTCAAATGCGATTCCGTGGACTGATTCGTCCCACGTGTCCGTCAAGCAATCTTGAAAATTGTCCGGAATACGTTCAACACACTGTCGTCAGGGTTGGTGGGGTAGTGCGGAGCACATGGTTGAGACGTGGGACGGCGCAAAAATCCGCCGATCCGGCGTGTGAGTTTAACAAAGCTACAACTTGAACTTCAGCTCTGCTGGGGGGGGCTGGGGGGTCTCTGCCGGGGTAGGGGGGGGAGGGGGGGGGGGTCATCGGGTCCACGCTTTCTTCCCCCCCCCCGCGGGAATTCCAAACCGCCCCAAGACCGGCCAAAAGGGGCCCAGGAGGCAACCAAAATGGTCCAGGAAGCGCCCGAAACGGCCCAAGAGCGCTCCTGGACGCCCAAGATCGTCTGAAGACGGCCCAAGAGGCCTTCAAGACGCCTCAAGGAGATCCCAAGAGGACCCCCAAGAGGGCCTGAAGAGGGTACAATTAATTACCCTGGCGACGTACCCAACCCCTGCGCAAACGCGGGGCGCAAATAGTTTAGGACACTTTATAAGGGGGGCGATGACGGAGCAAGGGTTACATATGTCTGCAGACGGAATTCGGGAGACTCGCAGGAAACTGGCTTCAGGACAAGGACTAGATAAAGCTGATTAGTTGCAATCCCTGAGCAACCCTAGCCACTTCGAAAGCGGAGATCTCAGATCGCAGCCCCCCAGGGATGGCGAGGTCTAATTTGGGTCCGCGCGTGGCGTCACTGTGCTGGGCCCGCCAAGCAGGCCTCGAAAGTGGCGACAGTTTCACAGATCGCAGCCCCCCCCAGCGATGGCGAGATCTAACTTGAATCTGCCCGTGGCCCTCACTGTGCTGGGCCCCCCAGCAGGCCTCGAAAGTGGCGCCAGTTTCACAGATCGCAGCCCCCCAGGAATGGCGAAGTCTAATTTGAATCTGCCTGTGGCCCTCACTGTGCTGGCCCCACCAGCAGGCCTCGAAAGTGGCGACAGTTTCACAGATCGCAGCCCCCCAGGGATGGCGAGGTCTAATTTGAATCCGCCCGTGGCCCTCACTGTGCTGGGCCCCCCAGCAGGCCTCGAAAGTGGCGACAGTTTCACAGATCGCAGCCCCCCAGGGATGGCGAGGTCTAATTTGGGTCCGCCCGTGGCCCTCACTGTGCTGGGCCCCCCAGCAGGCCTCGAAAGTGGCGACAGTTTCACAGATCGCAGCCCCCCAGGGATGGCGAGGTCTAATTTGGATCCGCCCGTGGACGTCACTGTGCTGGGCCCCCCAGCAGGGCTCGAAAATGGCGACAGTTTCACAGATCGCAGCCCCCCAGGGATGGCGAGGTCTAATTTGGGTCCGCCCGTGGCCCTCACTGTGCTGGGCCCCCCAGCAGGCCTCGAAAGTGGCGACAGTTTCACAGATCGCAGCCCCCCAGGGATGGCGAGGTCTAATTTGGGTCCGCCCGTGGCCCTCACTGTGCTGGGCCCCCCAGCAGGCCTCGAAAGTGGCGACAGTTTCACAGATCGCAGCCCCCCAGGGATGGCGAGGTCTAATTTGGGTCCGCCCGTGGCCCTCACTGTGCTGGGCCCCCCAGCAGGCCTCGAAAGTGGTGACAGTTTCACAGATCGCAGCCCCCCAGGGATGGCGAGGTCTAATTTGGGTCCGCCCGTGGCCCTCACTGTGCTGGGAGCAGGCCTCGAAAGTGGCGACAGTTTCACAGATCGCAGCCCCCCAGGGATGGCGAGGTCTACTTTGGGTCCGCCCGTGGCCCTCACAATGCTGGGCCCCCCAGCAGGCCTCGAAAGTGGCGACAGTTCACAGATCGCAGCCCCCCAGGGATGGCGAGGTCTAATTTGGGTCCGCCCGTGGCCCTCACTGTGCTGGGCCCCCCAGCAGGCCTCGAAAGTGGCGACAGTTTCACAGATCGCAGCCCCCCGCAGGCAAGACAGGAAGAGGCGGGAGGCGGGAGGCGGGAGAAGGGACGCGACCACACTGCTCTATTCAAAACGAATACCCAACCAAGGAGGGTTGGGAATAAAGTTGCAAATAAGTTTGGAAGCATTTTAACCTTATCGCCTTTTCCGTCTTAGAAGCGGTCCAAGAGGCCCCCACTATCGCCCCGAGACAGCCCAAGAGGTCCCGAAGAGGAGCCAAGACGGTCCAAGAGAGCCCCAACATAGCCCTGGAGGCCCCCCAAGACGACCCCGAGAGGCCCCCTTAATATGGCCTCAAGAGGGTGAACCCGAACGGACCCTCGGACCCTTCTAGTCCTCCACCCCAAAATGACCCCAAGAGCCCCCAAGATGCCCCCGAGGCGCCCCCAGAGGGGCCCCCAGAGGCCCCCAACAGGTCCCCAAGAGGCCACCAAGAGGACCCCGAGAGTTCCCCAAGAGGCCCCAAAGGCCCCCAAGAAGCAACAAGAACCAAGAGGCTCCAAGAGGCGCTCACTCGCGTGTTGCCAGGCCAGAGGTGCACGGCCTGACTTGGTATTGCTCGGAAGCGAAAGCGATGAACGAAGAACCTTCCACCCGTCGCCGTCACCAGTCGTCGGTCGTCGGCAGCCGTTCGCCGTCAGTCGTCGTCGTCGTCGTCGTCGTCGTCGTCGTCGTCGTCGTCGTCGTCGTCGGTTCGTCGTCATTAATTCCTTCGTCGGTCGTCGTCGTAATTATCCCGCTCGTCGACCGTTGGTCGTCCGTTGTCGTCGTCATCGTTCATTTCAACAACAATAGAATCAGGAGCGCCCCGGATCGGCGGCACTGGCCGGAGGCCACTACAATACAGCACAAGCTATGCAGGCTGTAGGGAAGGGAACTGTGGTAATAAAGTAAATAGCTTCGCGTTCTCCACCGCCTGTCAGGCGCAAATGCGGTAACATAGTCGCTTGTCCCAAAAGGCGCACCTAATATGCATAACCCTCTTCCTTCCAGTGGTCTGTCGTGAACCATGCATTCGGCGCAATGTCATGTAGCCCTGGTGGGGGTCCATTGTTATTCTTGCTCCACGCTGCGAGTTTTCCAATGTTCACAGCAATGTGGCACATGTCCAGCAAGGTAGTCTCGACTGTACGGTAAATTCGTGCTGTGTCGTTGGGATGGCAAATAATGTAAATTCGTGCTGTGTCGTTGGGATGGCAAATAATGTAGATATCGTCGAGGTAAGCCAAAATTTCTGCCCCTGGCGGCAATGTTGCTTTAACGTGCTGTAGAGCGGATTTCAATGCCAAACAGAAGAGCGCAGGCATAAGGGCGCCCCCCTGCTCACCGCCATCCCCTTGCAAGATTGTGCGGGCACTTCCTCTGTGGTCCGTCCACTTGACATGTGATTGTACTGTGTACCGCGAAAAAATAGATAAGCCCATGTATAGCTGCATTCCGCAATAGTTCCTCGACCATGCGCGCGCGGGAAACACGGCCCCACCCCGTCAATGCTGACTGAGAACCAGTTTGTCCGGGTCCGCGTCCGTTAAGTAACGTGTAGTGTAGAGCTGCGTCGGTACCGCGCTGATTATGGATCCCAAACTTGTTGGCCATGCTGCCGATCGTAATGGTTTTTGATATTGTCTCGCGAGTGTCTTAGCCACCAACCTCCGGAAGGCGCCACCGCTCGAAATACCTCTCACCCGCAAGTTGGGTTTCAGTACGGCCGTAAGTGAAGACATCAAAAGAGCATCGCGGATAACTTCTGGAATCTTTGCGGTGGCAAGGCGGTGGGCCATGTCAAATAATGCGTCGAACGAAGTGTCATTTTCCAGGCAAGCTTTGAAGTGCTCGTACCGGTACCCCCAGAGCCCTCCATTGAAACCCCGTCGCGATTGCCGCAACACCACCGCAAAAACACATTTGTTCAATTGGGCGGGTTGCTGCGGCACGAAGCCAGCGACTCCATTTGGAAGATCTTCCGCGGGCTCCGAAGGTCGCGGGATCGGATCCACCAACTCGTTGTACGTCGCGTTCATGCTTGGGGCGATGCCCGCGAAGTGAGTTGTCGGGCTGCGCGGCTTAATTCCCCCTGCTTGAATGAAGCCATTACTTTATCGAGGTCGACGTCTGTCGCCGCGCGGTTTGTTTCCGAGCGCAGCAGATGACTACCACCACCAAGATCGAGAATAATCTACGATGCGATTTGGTGCAGTGTTGCTCTGGCGGGAAGCCCGTTGCCCACCTCCCGCCGCCGGCGACAAACGGGCTGCCGCCTCTCTCTCAAGGGCCGAAACAGGATTCATCAAAGCACGCGCGGTGGCGGTATAAAATTTGGGGTTCCAAGGGGGGCGATTTTTATACACCACCGCCAAGAAGTGCTGTCTCTGCTCCAGGGGCCCCCCATGCCGCGGAGCCTGCGAGCTGCGCCGCGCTACTTTTCGCCGCGGCGTCGCAGCGTCGCCCGGCGTGGCCCTGCCCCAAACCTTTTTTGCGGTAGTTTAATTTACTGTGGCGGGCGGTAGTGGTGCATGGCAATTGGCCTCGCATTGTTCTTCGCGGCGGTCTGCCGAGCGCGGACCAATAATTCGCCCCATTCACCAGCATCAAACAAACCAATGCGCTGCCGTAAATCGCGTTCCCATGCTCGCCCTCCGCGCGCGGTTGGATGGGGTAGCATCCGAGGTAAGAACAGAAATGTCATCCACGCTCTGATGCAACCCCTCTCACCAGTGATCTCGCCGTGATCCCGACAGAGGTGCGCGCGTTCGACTTCGACGAAGCATTGGGTGCGAATTCGTAGAAATGGTCCCCGGACACATTTTGGCATGGATTTCATCGCGCGCGTTCCAGTGCTGATCTCATCGCGGTTATCCAATGTAAACAGATGGGCCCATCCATTCGGCACTCGGGCGATTCCTGGGGCGACCGCCTCTGCGCATAGTCCCAGCAGTCATAACCGTTGGTTGGGCGGGTCTCGCTGCTCCTCCAATTGGGTTGGGCGGCGGCGCGGGCGGGCCGGGGGCAGGTCCAGGGCGCGCGCGGCGTCGCAAGGTCTGTGCTGGGGCGAACCTGACTTCGGGATCTTTGAAAAGTCCGACCGCGACTCGATCTTCTACATCCGCCACTGTGCCGCTGAGCAATGGGTGGGCGTGTCCTGAGGTCATTTGCCCAGAAACCCCTGAGCCTCAATCCTCAGTCCCGGAAAATGTGTTAAGGGCCGGACTCACAATTGCCAAATCGCCCAAGCCTTCCCGCGTGCCCCCTGGGGCTTGGTGCGTCTTGTCGCGTGATTTGTCTGGGCACAGGAGAGTCCCGAGACGAGCCAAGAGGGTACCAAAAAGCGCCCGAGACGGACCAAGCCCCAGATGGCCCAAGAGGCTTCCAAGACGGCCAAAGAGGCATCCTAAGAGAGCCCCTAGAAGACAATTGTCCTTAGGTTTTTGAAAGATTTCGGTGTTCTCGCCTTTTCGGCTTCCCGACGCGCCCAGACGGCTGTAGAAGCGCTCGGGACAGCCCCAAGACGGCTCTACAGGGCTCCAAGACAACCAAGATAACGTTCAAAACAGCCCAAGACGGCCAGACGGCCGCAAGTGGGCCCAAAAGAGGGAGCACGAAACGAAAAACCGAGCCTTCCGCCTTAAGAGGCTCCCGGTCGGAGGCCCAAGGGGCGCCCAAGAGGCCCAAGAAGCTAAAACGATGGCGCTTATTACTAAAACGGTGGCGCTTGTTTGGCGTTTGTTACTGAAACGGTGGCGCTTCTTATTGAAATGGTAGTGCGTGTTACTGAAACGGTGGTACGTGTTATTGGAACCGTGGCACTTGTTACTGAAACGGTGGTCCTTGTTACCGAAACGGGGACACTTGTTATTGTAACCGCTAATGAAAAAACGATGTTTGTCTTGTATTCAAATATGCGTAAACATTGCTGTAACGCACCAACTTCTTGCATCACACGTTTCCCCGTACATTCCCCGCTGAAGCGGTAAAGCGCAGCCCCAAAAGAATTCAGCACACCCTGCAACCATTTCAACACAACAATCGTGTCGTCCCCGTCAATGTGGGCTGCCGCCCATATGAACGGGTGGTTAAATTGTGACCAACAGTGCAATCAGATTCTGCCCCGGACTTCCAAGCGTCGGCTGGTATCCAGCATTTGCAACAAAGCATGTATATACGTAGCACCCCGCAATTGCGGATAAAAGTGAGGGGGCGGGCGCGGGCAACGCGGGCGTCGAGCCGGCGGATCTCGTGGCCCTCACCTTCCCTGTCGATGGCAGCCTCCTCTTCCTCCTCCTCCTGCTGCTCCTCCTCCTTTTCGTCCGCGTCCTCGTCCTCATCGCCGTCGTCGTCGTCCGCCTCCTCCTCCTCCACCTCCTGTGCTGTTGTAGCGCCAGCGTGGGCCAGATCGGGGGAATGGACCGAGGGCGCTTTCCCAAACCAATGCGAGCAAACCGGCCGCAGGCGCCGATTTGTATGCTCTGACAAATTCAGCGCGGGGGTGATCGCTGGTGGGCCACCCAGAACGAATGCAAAAACAGCCCGCCGCAAGCGCCGAATTTTTGGCTTGTTCAATGAACTTACTTTGGGTGGGTCGCGGGCTCTCCTCCTCCACGTGGAAGAAATTCAAAAACAGCTTGCCGCAGGCACCGGCAATTTTGATTTGTACACTGAACGCGGTTTGGGTTGCAAGTTCTCCACCTGAAACGAATGCAACAAAACGCAACAAACGCCGAAATTTTGGCTTGATCAGTGAACGTAGTTTGGGTCGCGGGTGGGTCGCGGGCTCTTCACCTTCACTTGGAAAGGATTCAAAAACAGCCCGCCGCAGCCGTCGAAAATTTTGATTTGTACAATGAACGTGGTTTGGGTCGCGGGTGGGTCGCAGGTTCTCCACTTGAAACGGATGCAAAAGAAGCCCGCCGCAGGCGCCGAACATTTTGGATGGGTCGCGGGGTGGGTCGCGGGTGGGTCGCGGTGGGTCGCGGGTGGGTCGCGGGCGCGGTTTAGGTCGCGGGTGGGTCGCAGGTTCTCCACTTGGAACAAATGCAAAACAAACGCCCCAAACGCCGAAAATTTTGGGTAGGTGGGTCGCGGGTGGATCGCGGGTGGGTCGCGGGTGGGTCGCGGGTGGGTCGTGGGTGGGTCGTGGGGTGGGTCGCGGGTGGGTCGCGGGTGGTCGCCGCGTGGGTCGCGGGTGTCGCGGGGTGCGGGTGGGTCGCGGGTGGGTCGCGGGTGGGTCGCGGGTGGGTCGCGGGGTGGGTCGCGGGATGGGTCGCGGGTGGGTCGCGGGGTGGGTCGCGGGTGGGTCGCGGGCGGGTCGCGGGGTGGGTCGCGGGTGGGACGACGACAACAACAAACAACAAACAACAACAATAATCCGCATCGTGGAATTCCACTTCAACCACGCACCCGGGGACAGATAATGACCCTTCGGTTCAGCCCCATCGTTCTGATATATATATATGTATATATATACATACCTATACGACCACCCTTCGGCTGATAAGGAGGTTCGGGGGGTGGAGGGCCCAACGTCTCACTCGATCGGTCCCGCTATCGATCTCACTATCGATCTCAGTATCGGTCTCGCTCGATCGATCTCCATCGATCGATCTCACAATCGATCTCACTCGATCTATCTCACAATTGATCTGACTATCGATCTCACAATCGATCTCACAATCGATCTCACAATCGATATCACATTCGGTCTCACTATCGATATCACAATCGATCTCACAGCCGCTATCACAATCAACGTCATCATCATCATCAACAACAACATCAACATCATCATCACCACCATCATCATCATCGGGACACCGTCCTCATCATCAACACCAACATCATCATCACGGTCATCAACATCATCGGGACACCACCATCATCATCATCATCATCACCATCATCACCATCATCACAATCATCATCATCATCAACATCATCATCCTCAGCAGCATCGGGACACAGTCATCGTCATCATCATCATCAACAGTAGCATCATCATCGGGACACCACCATCATCATCGTTATCATCATCATCATCATGATCAGCATCATCATCATCATCGGGACACCATCATCATCATCTCACCCTCATCATCGACATCATCATCATCAGCATCATCAACATCATCATCATCCGCATCATCATCGTCATCATCGGGGCACCATCATCATCATTACCAACATCAGCATCAACATCATCATCATCATCACCATCGGGACGCCATCATCACCAACATCATCATCACCATCACAATAATCATCATCATCATCGGGACGCCATAATCATCATCAACCGCATCATCATCAGCATCATCATCATCATCGGGACTCAATCATAATCACCATCATCATCATCAACATCATCATACTCATCATCATCGGGACACCATTATCGTCATCATCGTGATCATCAACATAATCATCATGGTCATCATCATCATCACCATTATCGGGACACCATCCGCATCATCATCATCGTCATCATCATCATCATCTACGTCATCATCATCATCACCATCATCGGGACACCATCACCATCATATCATCATCATCATCATCATCGTCCTCATCATCATCATCATTAGCATCACCATCATCATCATCATCGTCATCATCATCAGCAGCACCAGCATCATCATCACCATCATCATCATCATCGTCATCATCATCATCATCATCTCATCATCATCATCATTATCATGATCATGATGATCATCATCATCATCATCACCATCACCATCATCATCATCATCATCATCGCGAGGCACCGCGGGGCACCGGCAGGACACCGCGGGGCACCGCGGGACACCGGCGGGACACCGCGGGACACCGCGGGACACCGGCGGGGCACCGGCAAGACACCGCGCGCCACCGGCCGCCGGGAAAAGACACATTTGGTCCGGCCGCGCCTCAGCCACAGGGACACCGACGGGACAACGGCGGGGCGCGGGCGGGACACCGCGCGCCACCGGCCGCCCGGCGGAGAATCATTTGGTCCGGCCGCGCCTCAGCCACAGGAGACTTTCCTCTCGCCCGCCCACGCAGCTTCGCCTCGCCCGCGCGCACGGCACGCACGAACGCGAAGCCGAAATCGATTTCCCGGTAGGGGGGCTCTCCGCTCCACTTCGATCTCACCCCCTCACCTCCGATATATATATATATATATATATATTATATATATATATATATATACTATATATATATATATTTGTTGTGCGTGTGTGCGTGTGTGCGTGTGGGCGTGTCTGCGAGTATGTGCGTGTGTGCGTGTGGCGTGTGTGCGTGTGCGCGTGCGGCGCGCGTGCGCGCGTGTGTGTGCGCGCGCCGCGCGTGTGCGCGCGCGCGCGTGTGCGCGTGCGTGTGCGCGCGTGCGCGCGTGCGCGCGTGCGCGCGTGCGTGTGTGCGCGTATGCGCGCGCGCGTATGCGCGCGTGCGTGCGCGTGTGCGCGTGTGCGTGTGTGCGTGTGTGCGTGTGGGCGCGTGCGTGTGTGCGTGTGTGCGTGTGTGCGTGTGTGCGTGTGTGCGTGTGCGCGTGCGTGCGTGTGCGCGTGTGTGCGCGTGTGTGCGCGTGTGTGCGCGTGTGCGCGTGTGCGCGTGTGCGCGTTTGCGCGTGTGCGCGTGTGCGCGTGTGCACGTGTGCGCGTGTGCGCGTGTGCGAGTGTGCGCGCGTGCGCGTGTGCGCGCGAACCGCGTGTGCGCGTGTGCGCGTGTGCGCATGTGCGCGTGTGCTCGCGGGCGCGCCTGCGCGCGTGCGCGCGCGCGTGCGTGCGCGTATGTGCGCGTGTGCGTGTGCGCGTGTGCGCGTGTGTGCGTGCGTGCGTGTGTGCGCGTATGTGCGTGTGTGCGTGTGTGCGTGTGTGCGCGTGTGCGTATGGGCGCGTGTGCGTGTGTGCGCGTGCGTGTGTGCGTGTGCGCGCGTGCGTGCGTGTGTGCGTGTGTGCTTGTGTGCGTGTGTGCGTGTGTGCGTGTGTGCGTGTGTGCGCGTGTGCGCGTGTGCGCGTGTGCGCGTGTGCGCGTGTGCGGGTGTGCGCGTGTGCGCGTGTGCGCGTTTGCGCGTGTGCGCGTGTGCGCGTGTGCGCGTGTGCGCGTGCGCGCGCGTGCGCGTGTGCGCTTGTGCGCGTGTGCACGTGAGCGCGGATGCGCGCGTGCGCGTGCGCGCGTGTGCGCGTGTGCGCGTGTGCGCGCGTGCGCGTGTGCGCGCGTGCGCGCGTGCGCGCGTGCGTGCACGCGCGCGTGCGCGTGTGCGCGTGTGCGCGTGTGCGCGCGTGCGTGCGTGCGCGTGTGCGCGTGTGCGTGCGTGCGCGTGTGCGCGTGTGCGCGCGTGCGCGCGTGCGCGCGTGCGCGCGTGCGCGCGTGCGCGCGTGTGTGCGCGTGTGCGCGCGCGTGCGCGCGTGCGCGTGTGCGCGTGTGCGCGTGTGCGCGTGTGCGCGTGTGCGCGTGTGCGCGTGTGCGCGTGTGCGGGTGGGCGGGTGTGCGCGGGCGTGCGCGTGCGCGTGTGCGCGTGTGAGCGCGTGCGCGCGTGCGCGTGCGCGTGTGTGCATGTGCGCGTCTGTGCGTGTGTGTGTGTGTGTGTGTGTGTGTGCGTGTGTGCGTGTGTGCGCGTGTGCGTGTGGGCGCGTGTGCGCGTGTGCGTGTGTGCGTGTGTGCGTGTGTGCGTGTGTGCGTGTGTGCGTGTGTGCGTGTGTGCGTGTGTGCGTGTGCGTGTGTGTGCGTGCGTGTGTGCGTGTGTGCGTGTGTGCGTGTGTGCGTGTGCGCGTGTGTGCGTGTGCGCGTGTGCGCGTGTGCGCGTGTGCGCGTGTGCGTGCGTGCGTGCGCGTGTGCGCGTGTGTGCGTGTGTGCGCGTGCGCGTGTGCGTGCGTGCGTGCGTGCGAGCGCATGTGCGCGCGTGCGCGTGTGCGTGCGTGCGTGCGTGCGAGCGCATGTGCGCGCGTGCGCGCGTGCGCGTGTGCGCGTGTGCGCGTGTGCGCCTTTGCGCGTGTGCGCGTGTGCGCGTGTGCGCGTGTGCGCGTGCTCGCGTGCGCGCGTGCGCGCGTGCGCGCGTGTGCGCGCGTGCGCTTGTGCGCGTGTGCGCGCGTGCGCGCGTGCGCGCGTGTGCGCGTGCGCGCGCTTGTGCGCGCGTGCGCCTGTGCGCTTGTGCGCTTGTGCGCGTGTGCGCCTGTGCGCTTGTGCGCTTGTGCGCTTGTGCGCTTGTGCACTTGCGCGCGCGCGCGCGTCCGCGCGTTCGCGCGCGCGCACGCGCAAGTGCGCGCGTGCGCGCGCGCGTGCGCGTGCGCGCGTGCAGGCGCGCGCGAGTGCGCCAGCGCGCGAGTGCGCGAGTGCGCGAGTGCGCGAGTGCGCGAGTGCGCGAGTGCGCGAGTGCGCGAGTGCGCGTGCGCGTGCGAGTGCGCGTGTGCGCGCGTGTGCGCGTATGCGCGTGTGCGTGTGCGCTTTGCGCGCTTGTGCGCGCGTGCGCGTTTGCGCGCGTGCGCGCGTGCGCGCGTGCCCACGTTCGTGTGCGTGCGCGTGTGCGCGCGCGCATGTGCGCGTGAGCGTGCGCGCGCGCGCGTGTGCGCGTGTGCGCGTGTGCGCGTGGGCGCGCGTGAGCGCGTGCGTTTGCGCGCGTGCGCGTGCGCGTGCTCGCGTGCTCGCGTGCTCGCGTGCGCACGTGCGCGCGTGCGCGCGTGCGCGCGTGCGCGCGTGCGCGCGTGCGCGCGTGCGCGCGTGCGCGTGTGCGCGTGTGCGCGTGTGCGCGCGTGCGCGCGTGCGCGTGTGCGCGCGTGCGCGCGTGTGCGCGCGTGCGCGCGTGCGCGTGCGCGCGTGCGCGTGTGCGCGCGTGCGCGTGTGCGCGAGTCCGCGCGAGTCCGCGCGAGTCCGCGCGCGCGCGTGCGCGCGTGCGCGTGTGCGCGTGCGCGCGTGTGTGCGTGTGCGCTCGTGCGCGCGCGCGCGTGTGCGTCCGTGCGTGCGTGTGTGCGTGTGTGCGTGTGTGCGTGTGTGCGTGTGTGCGTGTGCGCGCGTTTGCGCGCGTGCGCGCGTGCGCGTGTGCGCGTGCGCCTGTGTGCGTGAGTGCGTGTGTGCGTGTGTGCGTGTGTGCATGTGTGCGTGTGTGCGTGTGCGTGTGTGCGTGTGTGCGTGTGTGCGCGCGTGCGCGTGTGCGCGTGTGCGCACGCGCGCATGTGCGCGCGTGCGCGCGTGCGCGCGCGCGCGCGTGCACGCGTGCGCGTGTGCGCGTGTGCGCGCGTGCGCGTGTGCGCGTGTGCGCGTGTGCGCAAGCGTGCGCGCGTGCGCGCGCGCGTGCGCGCGTGCGCGCCTGCGCGGATGCGCGGGCAGCTATGACGCCATGCCCCTACCTTGGCGGTGGAATCGAAGGTGCCGCCCGCAAGTCTGGCCTATCTTGCGGAGAGAACGCCGGGCCGATCGTTGGAGTCGGAATGCCAGCGAGCCCAATTGTCGGAATGCATCGTCCGTTCGGGCGTCGCGGCGAAGGGTTTGTCGCGGTAGCTCGTTTGGGTCGGATGGGCGAAGCAAGCGAGTGCCGAGATGTTTCCTATATACGTTTGTTGGTAGGCCATCGCTCAATGCATTCGCTTCATCGTATTCACCAAGGTCGTTCACGCCACCCACGTCGCATGCCAGCGTTGTGATGCCCACGCGCCCCTTTGTAGATAGAATCCAGGAAAACAGCGCGATAGGCAAAACGTAGAAAAAACATAGGTTTCCGCGGAGGTTGAACATAGAAGCCAGTTTTGGTTTTCATTTAGGCGAACGCGGCTTTCTAGTCGCAGCGCCGCCCGCGGTCCGAACGCCGCCAGCTCTTTAGAACGCCATAGCTGAAGATTGTGTTTCTTCCAAAGGCAGTCTAACCCTTTGGAAACATGCTTTCGGCGCTCTAATGCGCCGCCCTGGGTTTGAACAAAGCGTGCCTGCGCTCTCTTTGCAGTTCCTAAATGGCCCGAAATGGCGCCACGAAGACCCAAGATGGCCCAATATGGCTTCACCGTGGCGCAAGACATGCAAGCGCGGCTCATACATCGCCCGCAACGGGCTGGAGTGAAGAACACGAGCGGCCCCAAGACGGCTCCAGAGTTGCCGCGGGCCGCCAAGGACGCCCCCGAGAAGTCAAGTCTCATTCCAAGCTGAAATAAACAAAGGGACCGAAGCCACAGGACGGCCTCCAAAAGACTGCCAAAGACGGCCACCAAGACGGCCCAGCGCGCCCACCAAAGGATCGCAACACGACCCCGAGAAGTTGCCCAGACGGCCGAGGCGCACCCAGGACCCATCGAGATAGTCTTGAATGGACCTTGACGTCCCAACAAGGGCAGCAAAGGACAGGCGGAAGGCGCAATAGCGAATCCCACCAGCCCTTTGGGCGACGGTGGTCTAACGAGATTCCTCTTCCCTCTGCCAACAACTCATCGTCCCCTATGGGGAGGGGTTTACCCCTCCCCCGACCCCCTCCCCTAGACCTGGACGGGGGGGTGGTAGCGGGTGGTTGGAGCGCCCTGTTTTCTGACAGTGGGGAGCTTATTGTTTGACACCGCTCACAGGGATCGCGGCCTCCGAGGGAGGGGGCGCGATCGGGACGTCCCCTCTTTTCACCGACCGCTTCCAAGATGGTCCCCAAGAGGCCCTCCAAGGCCCCCAAGAAGCCCCCAAGAGCGTTCCAAGACCGCCCCAAGAGGCCCCAATATTGCCCCAGGACGGCCCCAGAGGCCCCCAAGGCGACCCAAAGAGGGCCCACATACGGCTCAAATGGCTTCCAATACGCCCAAGATGGCCTCCAAGAGCGCCAAGATGGCCCCAAGAGAACCCCCGATGGCCCCACGATGCCTCCAAGGCGGCCCAAGATGCACCCAAGACGGCCCAAGATAGCCTCAGGATGGCCCAAGAGACGACCCCAAGGGGCCTCCAAGACGGACGTTGTTTATGATTGAATTGCTTGCTGCTACACTTCCCTCATCAAGACAACGTGACCTGGCGGCTGTCTTGGGATGGGCTGGTGGGGATACGCGAAGCGTGAAGACTATAATGTGAACTTTGGGCACATCGCGAAGCTGAAGATGCGGGGGGGGAGGACTACGAGGATCATAATAACGAAGATGAGGATAAGGACAAGGGCCAAGGGAGAGGAAACAATCAGGAGAGGACCCTGCGCGGCGAACATACGAGGAAGGAAACTCCTGAACCAACCAACGACGGCGGTGGCGGCGGCGGCAACGACGACGACGACGAGCTCCCCTTTTTGAGCTTGCGACGCTCTGGGACAGCCCGAGGGCCCCCAAAGACCATACCAGCACGACCCAAGAGAGCGCCCTAAGACGGCCCAAGAGTGCCCAAGAGAGTCACACGCCAGACGGCCCAAGACGGCCCAAGAGGGTTCCAAGGCGGCCCAAAGAGGGGCCCATGAAGAGGACCGCGAACCAAACATACGAGCCTTCCGCCCCAATAGGCAACCAGGAAGCCCCAATATGCCCCGAAGAGCCCCCAAGACACCCCGAAGCCCCCCCCCCCCCCCAAGAAACCCCAAGAGACTCCCCAAGAAGCCTCTTGGTCCAAGAGCCCCCCCAGACCATCAAGCTTGTGACGATGTTTTCTTTTTTGTTTTCAAGGCTCCAGCTGCAGCCCAGCTGTCTCGACAATCGCCGTCGCTCGTCTAGGACACCCGCTGCATCTTGACGGCCCTGCCCGCCATCTCGAGGAGGCCCGACGGCACGGACTCCTGGATCCCCAACTTCTTGATCTGCGCCAGCGGGTCCGTGCATTGCTTCCGCATCCTGCTCAAATCGGACTTGTCCGTGTTGGCCGCCACGTACGCCAAAATGCCACCGTAGTGCGCAGCCCTGGCCATGCGGAACAGCTTCTCACCAAGGTCGATTGCCGTCTTCGTCGGTCCCGAAACCACGTCGTAGAACTTGGCGGCTTTCACCATCTGGCTGTGCTTGGAAACCAACTCGTCGAGCATCTTCTTCCGCTGCTCGGGCGAGTACGTGAAGATCGTGTCGCCAGCCGCAGTCACGCAATCCCCGATGATGTCGGCGTTGGCAGCGGCAGCGTACCACATCGCACCGTCGGTACCCCCGCCTGCAATGTCCTCCCACTTGTTGGGCGCCACATCGTCATCGAAGGCCTGCTTGTACATGCCCACCACTGCGGTGCTGATGAAAGTGATGTACGCTGGCGTGAGCTCGTCGTCAAGCATGCGCTGCATAGGGTCGGGCGCGCGCTCATGCAGCTCGGACCTGATCGAGCTCATGGCCTTCGCAAGGCTGATTGCCTCCGCCATGAGATTAGCCCCAGCCTGCGTCACTGCAAGGTCCCTGTAGGCAGCGCGGTCCGTACCGAAGTGGTTCTCGGGTCTCTCGAGAAGGCGGGCCTGGTCGAGGGCAGCGCCCACGCATTTTTTCCACTGATCGTGCCCCGTCGCCTGGACCCAATTGAACCACGAAGCAATAGCATCGCCAATCGCATCCGCCAGGTTAGTAGTGAGGGTGCCTTCGTGCTTGTGGTGGTGGATCGCCTGCTCCACTACAATGAACGCCTTGGCGATCACTCTCTGCTTGGCGCTTTCCTTCGTCGAGGGGTCGATGCCTGGGTAGACCTGCTGAGTGAACGTGACCGTCTTTGCCGCCATGAGGCGCCAGTCGTCACAAGAAGAAACGGCCTCGTGGGAGAAGAACAAGTCCAAGTCATTGAGGTAAGCCGTGGCAGCCTTACCAGTCTCCAGGACGGGGATGGTGTCGTTGATCTGCTTGAGGGTGTCCGCCCACTCGCCGCCGAACGAGAGGCGGCTGTGAACCGCAACGAACAAGGAGCGCTGGCACTCCCAGAAGCTATCGATGGCGGCGGAGGAGGATTTGTCCGAATCGATGTCACCGATCGCCTGCTTCACCTTGGCAGCCTCTTCATTCACCTTCGCACGAAAAAGGTCCTCGAGGATCTGTGTCGAGCCTGGCCGTGACTCCTTCATAAACGTGGAGAGCTCCTTCGCCATTGTGATCAAGCCATTCGTGGTCACGGCCTCACCAGCACGCAACGTCGCAATCATGGTGTCGATCATCGGGCGGAGCTTCCGCGTCTGATCCATGTAAGGCTTGAGCTTGGTGACCATTTCCTTCGTAACAGTCTCTGTCCTCAATGCCGTCGCCAACTGAGTCCGCGGGTCCTTTATGTCACGTTTCGTATCGTTGCGAAGGAGGTCCAGGAAATCGCTCCAATGCTCCACTGGAGAAAGAGGGTCCATCAGGCAAGCGAGACCTCGAAGGCAAGTGAGGAGCTTGAGAACTGCTTCGACGGCGTCGTCCTCCATCTCCCCAGAATCGGTCCAACGCTCGATGACGTAGTTGATCATGGCCATGATATTCTGGTAATCCTTCTGGTCCACCAGCCGCGCCATGACGTAGCCTGTGATGAAATGCCGAGTGAAGAAGTCAATGAACATGAAGGACTTCCCCCTGATGGAACCATCGATCGCGTTGAGCGTGGGGGCCTTCGCGTTGAACTTGAACCTCTCGCCGTCTGCCTCCGTATCCTGCTGGACTGCGCCCTCGGCGTCATCGCCAGCGCCGCCGCGCCTGCCCCAAGGCTCCACAACGTCCAAGAAGTGCGTCAACGTGTCGACCTTGCCGCTGACAAGCAGCGCCGCCGCGTCAGCGCACTCCCTGGTGGGCAGCTTCGTTTTGAAAGGCGTGGGGAAGTCCACCCCATGTTCAATCAGGTCACTCACGATCTTCTTAAGCCTCTCGATCGGCATGGTGTTCACGTGATCTTTCGGCTGGGGTATCTCCTCCGCTAGCTTGCCCATGGCATAGTGCTGGTTGCAGGCGTTCAGTTCGTTCTTCAGGGTGGTGTCGGAGCTGTTGGCGTCGATCCAGTCTTTCAGCCTCCTGCGTTCCTTGCCCATCTTCTGACCCGAGAGGATGGCGACGATGTCGTACTTCATGATCTTGTGCTCCCACGCGCTCATGTCGCCAAGGTCGCCACATTGAGAATCTCCGTCGCCAGAGTCGCCGAGCGAGGTCCTCGATGTCCCATGGCTGATAGTCGACATGCCGCTGCCGAACTTTTGTTTGTTGATGCCCTTGTTGTCGGGCGTCCTCAGCTCCCCAGCCCCAGCGCCAGAGACGTGGCTGGTGACGTCCTGCACGTCGGGATCCTCATCGTCGCTAGCAGGAACGGGAGGCGGCGGCGACCCGTCGACCAACTGCTGTAGCTTCTTCTGCAGCTCCTTCATTGTCAGCGCCGCAGCCATCCTCTTGCGATTAATCTTCCACCCAGTGTTGCCCTTGTTCATCGCCTTGATGACCATACCAGGCTGCTCTTTGCGGTAATGCTTGCGCTTATCCAGCTTCGTCCGCTTGGTCGCAAGGGTCGACCTCTTGAAAAACCTGAAGCGCACGTACGGTTGGTTCCAATCTTTCATGAGCACGCCCTTGAACTTGTCGCCGTTGGGCCCCACGAGGTCTTGAATCTTGAGCCCTGCCTCCGACGGCTCGCGGCCCTGGGCGATCTCCTTGAACTGGGCGACGGTGAGGCCGACGCAGTCCTGTGATACCTCGACGCCAATGTCGCTGTCAGAGTCGATGCCAACCTCGTCGAAGTCCTTCACCTTCTCACCCCTCTTCACAGCGGCACTCTCATCGAACCTCTTGTTCGTCTCCTCGTGATTGCGGCACTCCTTGCTCACATCCGAAAACGACCCTTCCATGGCCCACGAATCACGATGAACGGTGGCGCACTCGAGGCAGGCTGACCCGACGGGGACAGCGTTGCCATGCTTATCGGTCCCAGTCAAAGCCCACGGCTTCATGCTGCCAGGTGTGACACCACACCGTTCGCACTTACAAGAGTTCCCCACTGGCTGGCGACCTCGGGTCGGCACCGACGGCCCCGATGCAGACTTGCTGGAGGCCGCCTTCTTCTTCTCTCTAGGCTGCCGTGGGGCTGACGAGCTGGCCTTCGACTCACAGTCACTAGACGGCTGGCGTTTCGCTTTCTTCCTGACCATCGCAAGGAAGGGCGCGCCCGCTGGAGGCCGACCCGCCAAGTGCAGTGCAAAGTGCAGGTGGCACTGCCAGCCTCACATCTGGAACCTTCTAGAGCCCACATGCCTACGGCGAGCGATGGCGAGGGCAATGCCAGCTCCAAGTGGAACGCCGCCTCCTGGAACCGATTGGCCAGTCCAGGCCCACCCTTCGCGTGCACCAGACCCCACCCCCTCTGGCTAAACAGTCTTGGGCCCTTCTCATCAGCCCCCTCTTGGTCTCGATAGCCTGGGCCTTCCCCAGACGGCCCCGACGCGGCCTATTGCTAGGAGCCCGACAGACGGCTCTAGATGACACAATACGGCTGCACCCCAGAGCCTACGGATAGCAACGACACCATCGCGCCGTCGGATCGTTTCTGGATGGGCTCTCTTAGGTATGTTGGATCGTTTCTGGGTGGGCAGCACCTGCGGTCATGGCAACTCCCTTGGATCGTTTCTGGATGGGCGGGTCAGGGGGGGGGGGGCGAAGCGCTCGAGATCACTAGAACGACGCTGTTCGCAACCGCCTGCCCCCCTTTGATGTTTACGTTCTGGGGCATGCGTTGTTCGGGTTGTGGGGTTGGGGCGCCACGCCCTCGAGAGAAGCATCGGGGCGAACGCTCTCTGCGGGTGACCCTGGGCGGCTGAGGGGGCGGATGGAGGGGGGAGATGCGGGGGGGAAGCGGGGAGGTGAGCTTGAGGGGGGCAGATCGCGTCCAGCCGACTGGGATGGCGGAAGAGGCCTGGGGGGAGGGACGAGGGAGGAGGAGAAGGCGGGAGGGACATGGCGGCGAGAAGGGCGGCAGGATTGAGGGCGGGGACAGGCAGAATACAAGTGACGCCATGTGCAGAAATAATGCGTTTGATCAAAGTACTCTGGTTGAAGCTGCTGGCCGATGGCGGACCGCGCCGTCTCCCCTACACGCTGCGCTCTCTGGCGGCCACAACGTGCAATTGCTGCAACACCTGAAGCAGCGATCGGCATGGCGATTGCAACACGAACTGTAAAACCACCTATGTGCCGCCCGCGCGTGGTCGGCGACCTCGCGCGCTCGAGAGGCTGGCGCGTGCTGCCCAAAGTGCGGCTCTCAAACTGGCCACGCTCGACTCATCAGCTAGAGGGCGCAGGGCTGCCAAAGGCCGATGCCGCGTCTGACGACGCAGAGCTCGAGGGCGCACCCGCGTCGCCGCGCCTGACCGAGCTCGGGGACGACGGGCCCGTGGCGGAGACAGGAAGCACCACGGCGTCGGCGGCCTGCGCGTCAGCGTCTGGGCCCAGCAGCTCGCCGTCTGCAGCCACGATGACCTTCGGCGACGTGTCCACCGTGCTCATGGTCTTCACGATGTAAGACCTCTTGATGGTGACCTCTGGGCGGACGATGCGGAGGTAGTCGCTGTGAACCTTCGCCGATCTCGAGTGCTTGCGCACCACGTTCAGCTCTTCCTTGGTGCCAGGGGGGCCCGTCTGAACCATGCTGATGGTGAGCCAACTCGGGAACTTGACCTCCTTGTGTGAGATCAGGAGCTTCGCAACCTCGTTCGGCAACTGCTGCAAGGCACTGGCAATCTTTGTGGGCGGCACTCCGACATGTTTCCCAAGCTCGACGGACAAGAGCTTGATGTAGTTCGGCCGCTCCCGCTCCCGTGGGATCGGCTGCACCCTCGGGTTCGGCAACTCCGCTTCGCCGCCACCAACTGCACTGGCACTGCCACCGCCAAGGCCACTGGACGCCGCGTCTGGATGACGACAGATGTCGCCCACCACGAGGCCCTCCGACATCGAGTCATCCACGGCCATGGGTGCCGTCTCGGCCGCGGGCTGGGAGTCCCCAGAGTGCCCGCCGACCTGCTGCCGATTGAACTCGTTCTTGTCCAGCGGCGTCGCCGCGGTCTGCGCAGTCGCAGGCTCGAGACCAGATGACCTCAAGAATGCCCTGGCGCGCGTGCGAGTGCGTGCACAGCTGCTGCTGAGGCCTGGAAGGCTTGAGCAACAAATGGCAGTGACGAGGAAGAGGTTGGAATGAGCCTAAGCATAATCAGCAACTCATGCCTCTCTCCACATCTAGCGCTGAGCCCTCGGAGTCAAGCGGACACACGGGGCTGGGGCCCAGCGCGATGGGGGCCCGCGGCGATGGTTCCAGGACTGGGCCCACCGCTGTTATAGTTGTTGGGCTCCTAGCTGGTATGTTATTGCTAGTGCGTGGTTGGGGCGCCCAACCGTCGCACGTCTTGAACTCCCTCCTGGTATGTGTTGTAGATACGCCCCCAACTGCTGATCTGTGTATGAGACTCCCAGATAGTCTGTTATCGCTGGCATGTGATTTGGACTCCTAGCTGGCATATGCAATTTAATTGGCTCCCAACTGGTATGTTATCGCTGGTATGTTACGTTGTTAGGTGGCAGATCCCGGAAGCTTTTTCTCAAGCCATTTAGCGAACTTTAGGCCGATTTAGTGGGAGTTGTGGCCTCCGCGGCCTTGCTTGATGCCGCCATGCGCCGTTGTGAAGAGGCGTGACAACAGCAGGTCATCATCTAAGAAGTAAAACGGAAGTAAGAAACCACCGCCTAATCATTCCATTGCAGAAGAGAATCATGACGTCATAAATCCAGCATAATACACACTCTTCACCGCACCCCTCAGTCACCCCTCCTCCTCCTCCTCCACCTTGCCCTCGCCCTCCTTGTCCTCATCTTCCTACCCCTCCCCCTATCCTGTCCCCATCCCCCCACCCCTCCTCCCTCCTCCGCCGCCGGCCGAGCCGGGCCGGGCCGAGCCGGGCCGGGCCGAGCCGAGCCGGCGGGCCGGCCGAGCCTGGGCGACGACGACGGCGACGGCGACGGCGACGGCGACGGCGACGGCGACGGCGACGGCGACGGCGACGGCGACGGAGACGGCGACGGCGACGGCGGCGGCGGCGGCGGCGTCGGCGCGGCGGCGACGGACCGACGACGGACGGACGACGACGACGACGACGACGACGACGACGACGACGACGACGACGACGACGACGACGACGACGACGACGACGACGACGACGACGACGACGACGACGACGACGACGACTACGACGACGACGACGACGGCGGCGGCGGCGGCAGTCCCACGAGCCTCGTGGGCGCAGGTGGTTTGGCCCTGACCCCATGGCCCCTGATCTCGCTCGTTTTGCCGCGGAACAGACGTGGCGTACATGCGGCTGCTCGCCGCGGGCGCCCCGCGATCAGAAGGCCATGCATCGCCACGCACCCCCGAGCGCGCAAGCGCTACGACTGCTGAGAAAAGCCGGGTTACCCTCGTCATCGTCCTCCCCCCCCAGACCTCCGACGTCTTCAAAAAACAACGCGCCGGTTTTTTGTGATTTTCGGCCTCCGGGGGCCCTCAAAGGGGCCCGGGGCCGTCGCAAAAACGACTCTGGATGCAAAACCGGCCCCCGGGAAGTCGTCGAGAGGCCCAGGGGCCCCGCATTGAAAAAAAATCAAGACGCAGGAGGTATGGGTCCTCCTCCTCCTCCTCCTCCTCCCCGCCATCCCCCCCTCCTCCTCCCACGGCCGCCGGGCCCGCTCAGGCCCCCGGGGCGGCAGCCTCCCCGGCGCCCATTTTGCCGAACAATTCGTCCAGGCCACAACGCTGCCTCTTCTTGGGCGGCTCCAGGGCGCCCGCGGGCGCCGCCTGCTCGGCCGCCGGCTGCTTCCCCGGCGCCGCCGCCGGCTGCGCCTCCGGGGCGAGGAGCTTCAGGTCCTGCGCGCGCCTGCGCACCGTCCGGTCCTCCTCCCTGACGCCGTGCTCGTCCATCTCCACCAGGTAGTCGTTCTTCCCGGTTTTGGAAGTTTTGACCACCGTGCCGGGGAACCCGTTCAGGTACGAGCGCTCCCCCTTCGCCCACGAAATCTGCACGCGGCTGCCGACCACGAACTTCACCTCCTTGTCGCACTCCTACGAGGAGCGCCAGGAGTAGTAGTAGTAGTAGTAGTAGTAGTAGTAGTAGTAGTAGTAGTAGTAGTAGTAGTAGCAGTAGTAGTAGTAGTAGTAGTAGTAGTAGTAGTAGTAGTAGTAGTAGCGGCAGCAGCAGCAGCAGCAGCAACACCACCGCCACCACCACCAGCACTACCGCCACCACCACAACTACCGCTGGCAGCGCTCCTTGGCGGCAGCCGCACCCTCGGCGGCAGCCGCGCCACCCGCGTCGCCTGGCCCCTCCTTCGCCTGGCCGCCCTCCTGCGCCTGGTCGCCCTCCTTCGCCTTCTCGTCCGGCCCGTCCGGCCCCTCCTTCTAGGAGAAGACAAACAGCATACACATACACTTTCGGAGGTCCGCGCGGATTTCTTGGATCGGCGCTGGAGCCCCCTGGCGGCGCCTCCGGCGCCGCCCCTAGCGCGCTCCGCGCGCCAGGGAGGGGGGGTCCAGCGCCGATCCAGGAAATCCGCGCGGACCTCCGAACGTTTATGTTTATGTTGTTTTTTCTTCCTCGACCTTCGCGCGGCCGACGTCCTCCGGCGCCGCCGCCGAGTCGCCTGGCCCCTCCTTGGCCTGGCCGCCCCCCTTCGCCTCCTTGGCCTGCGCGTCGCCCAGCCCGGCGGCCTGCCCCTGCGCCTCCGCCTCCCTCCGCGCCTGCTCCGCCTTCGCAGCCGCGCCCGCGGCCTCCTTGGCCTTCCGTGCCTCCGCCTCCTTCTGCGCCTCTGCCTCCTTCTCCTTGCGCGCCTCCTCTGCCTTCAAGGCCGCCTGCTCCGCGTCCCGCTTGGCTTGCTCCCGGGCCTCGCTCTCCTCCTTCTCCTTCAGGCTGTTCGCCAGCTTGTGCGCCTCCACGTGCCCCGGGTACTCCCCAGACGCAACGTCGACCTTGGCGCAGACCGCCCTCATCAGTTTCACGTCGGGGATCACGGCCTCCGTCAGTTCCGCGGTGAAGCCGGTAGGGGCCACGGTCGCGGCGTCCTTGGACACGCCGAGCTTATGGTGCGCGACTTCCATGAAGAGCACCTTGCAGATCCCCGACAAGGCGGGGACGACCTTCGAGAGCTTGGGCCACAATTCAACCACGTGCCGGCACACCAATGGCAGGTGGGCGACCGCATCTGCTCGCACGAACCCTTCGGTCGCCTGCATGAAAGAAGCGAAAGCGACGCCCTTGCAGGACTGCATCATGCCCAGCATCTGGATCAGCGCCGCAGGCCCGCCCCAGTAGTGAAGCCACGCAGCCCGCTGGTCGATCATCGCCCTCTTGTCCTGCTTCTTCTCCTTCTTGTCCTCCGGCTTCTTCTCCTTCTCCGCCTTCCTGTCCTCCTTCTCCTCCCCGACACTGGAGGCCCCGGAGAGCACGAACGCCACCTGGGCGACGAAAAAAACCCCTGGACCCCGTTCCCTGGATACTAAGTTTAGCTCCCGACCCCCAGGACCCGACTCCTCTGGGGGCCCCCGGAGGCCTCCGGGGGCCTTCGGGGACCTCCGAATACCTTTGGTGGTCGGGGGCAGGGGCGGTGGCAAAACTTACCACCCCAGGACGCCCCTCCAGGATTCCCCCCCAGGACAGGACTCCCAGGAGAAGACTCCCAGGACAGGGCTCCCAAGACAGGGTTCCCGGGACAGGACTCCGAGAAAAGGTCTCCCAGGACAGGACTCCCAGGAAAGGACTCCCAGGACAGGACTCCCAGGACAGGACCCCAAGGAGAGGACCCCCAGGACGGGGCTCCCAGGACAGCACCCCCAGGACTCTTCATCGCCAACCTTGTCCTTGAAGTCAAGAGTCTTCGAGAGAACCACGCTCGCGAATGCCAGCTCCTCATTGCCCGGCTCCATGGCCGACAGGGCCGACACCATGTCGGGATCCTTAGACGTCCGAACTGCCTCCAAGCAGGCTGCCATGTGCGCTTTCTGGAACTCCTTGTAGCAGAGCGACTCCCTCATCTCCAGGAGGCCCCGAGCATTCAAACACCGGAGATCAGGCTCTTCCTTGGCGCAGCCGAGGTCGTAGTCCGCCACCGTGATGAGTGCCTCCACCCAGCCATCCCTCCTGAAGGTCTGCGGGCTGGCGTTGTGGAGTTTCTTGAACTCCCCCACGAACTCCTTCGCATTGCTCCAGGCGCCTGGAGCATGGATCAGCTGGTACGCGATTGCCTTCGGGAAGTTCTGAATGGTCACAAGATCCTCCTCGTCCGCGTGGTCCG
>CAUYUJ010001243.1:0-25000 GCA_963575745.1 Prorocentrum cordatum
TTACTCAATATGAATATACTCTCCCTCTTCCCCTGATGGCGTCCGGGTGATGGCCGCGCACCCTCCGCGTATTGTTTTTTGCACACAGGATGCCCGGGAAATCCCGGGAAACGACTCTCGCTGAGGCGCCGGCGTCATTTTTTCCCAAAATGCTGCTCTCGTTGAGGCGCCGGCATCATTTCTGCTCCCGAATCGTTCCGAATCGTGCTCCCGCTGCAGCGTGGGCCTCATTTTCGGATCGGTGTTTGGCCTCCGTCGTTCAGGATGCGTTCTCGCCCCAGCGCGGGCCTCTTTCTCGCGCGCCCATCCGCCCGCCACCACCGCGCCGCACCACCACCACCACCACCACCACACCTCCACAACCACCACGCACTAGCAATCTGTACCTTACATCTCCCCTTCCGCCCGCACATACCCACGCGCCGCTCCGCCACACCACCACACAATCGAAAAGAACCCACATCAAGAGCAGACGTTGAAGGCATGCACCAGTAACACACACACCCTCAACGCCCACCTCCACCTCCACCACACACCCACCACCAACCACCACCAACATCCACCACCACCACCACCCAACACGAAATATCCACGCACAACACGCACGCAGCACGCACGTGCACCCACCCACTACGCACGCGCGCGCGGTAGCCACAGGTCCGCTACGACACGCGTCCGCGGATAGAGAAAATCAGCGCCATGGTAAGGGATGGGAGGGAGGGGTAGGACGTCAGATATGACGCGAGAGCACCTAGCGTGTCCTTCTCCCCCTCCTCCTCCTCCTCCTCCTCCTCCTCCTCCTCCTCCTCGCACAGGTCTCGTGGACGGCTTTCCTGCCTCGGGGACGCCTCCCCGTAGCTGCGCCTGCCGAGCGCGCTCCCGGGGAGAGCCCGCACCGCCCCGACCAGTCCCACGCTGGTGACTGCCGCTGGCCCGAAGTCGGGCCTGTCCCTCCACAGGAGGAACATCCAAAAATAGTCAAACATAGTATAGGGACGATTGTCTAGGGACGAAAAGATAGTACAGGGACGATTGTTGGACAATGTTCGAGTAAGAGTTCGACAATTCGGATGAAACAAATGGTATAGGGACCATTTTTCTACAGGAGGAGTATCCAAATAGTCAAAGATAGTATAGGGACGATTGTTTCGGGGCGAAAAGATAGTATAGGGACGATCGTTTGACAATTTTCGTTTAAGAGTTTGGCAATTCGGACGAAACGATGGTAGAGTACGATTGTTCTACAGGAGGAATATTCAAAAATAGTCAAAAAAAGATAGTATAGGGACGATTTCTGGATTACTTCCGAGTATAGTTTGGAGTTTTTTTTCAGTTTTTAAATTTCGGGTAAAAGATGATCGAAAATAGCCAAACAATAAACGATTTTCTGACTATGCTCGAACATATGTTGGAGCATTTTTTGGCAATTTTGATTTCTTGTCCGGACTCCCCCTGTAGGGGCGCAGGCCCGACCTAACGCTTGCCCCTTCCTCCGTTTCAAGAGCGGTCAACGTATCCAGACCCACGCCCTCGCGGTCTAGGTTCTGGGGCGCGATCCCGCGGATACGCGGTCGCACGGATACGCTCCGCGCGGGGCCTCCGCGAAGAAACGCCTAGTGTCCGCGGGTCCGGCGAAGACCTATGCACATGCACCGATCCTGGCAAGGCCCATCCTTGACCCAGGGTCGGTGCATCTGCCTTCCTGGCCAAGGTAGGAGGGCCTATGCACCGATCCTGGGCGCAGGATGGGCCTGGCCAGAATCGGTGTATGTGCATAGTTCTTTTTCCTCCAGCGGGGTCGCGGCCTGGGGGCCTGGCCCGCGAGGCCGTGGACCAGTACGCATCTGATTTTCGCCCCCGACCGTTGCCCTCTTTGGCACCTCCCCGCCGGCCTCCCGAGGCGTGCCCTCCTTCGAGGTCAAGGCCTCCGCGCCGGCTCGCTTGGAGGCGCGCTGGAGGGCGGGAGGAGGAGGAGGAGGAGGAGGAGGAGGAGGAGGAGGAGGAGGAGGAGGAGGAGGAGGAGGAGGAGGAGGAGGAGGAGGAGGAGGAGGAGGAGGGAGGGGGAGGTGGGAGGAGGGAGGAGGGAGGAGGGAGGGAGGAGGAGGAGGAGAGGAGGAGAAGGAGGCGGAGGAGTGAGGGGGAGGCGGAGGGGTGGAGGTAGGAGGAGGAGGAGGAGGGTGGAGGAGGAGGAGGAGGAGGGAGGAGGGAGGAGGGTGGGGAGGAGGAGGAGGAGGAGGCGGAGGCGGAGGCGGAGGCGGAGGCGGAGGTGGAGGTGGAGGCGGAGGCGGAGGCGGAGGCGGAGGCGGAGGAGGAGGAGGAGGAGGAGGAGGAGGAGGAGGAGGAGGAGGAGGAGGAGGAGGAGGAGGAGGAGGAGGAGGAGGAGGGGGAGGGGGAGGAGGAGGCGGAGGAGTCCCAAGTCCAGCTGCCCCAACCGAACCCAGACGGAACGGGAGGAGGAGATGAGGGGTCTCCTGAGAGCCTCTTAGAGGCATCTTAAGGGGCCTCTTGGGGGCCTCTTGGGGCATCCTGGGCACCTCTTGGGGCCCTCTTGGGGCACCCTTGGGGGCCACGCGGGTCATCCTGGGGCCATCTTGAGGGAGATCCATCAGAGGCGTGGGACTCCTTAATTAGCCCCCTCTCCCCCAGGAGGCCAACATATGGCCAAAACTTGAGTGCCATTTTGATGAAACCAATGATTTCGGCCTTCCCGCGAAGGCGTCTTTGGGCGTTGTGGGTGCCTCTGGGGGGCCCCTTGGGAGCCTCTTGGGGGCATCTTGGGGGCCTCTTGGGGGCCTCTTGGGGGCCTCTTGGGGGCCTCTTGGGGGCCTCTTGGGAGCCTCGGGGGTCATCTTGGAGCCACCTTGGGAGGAGATCGGTCAAAGGAGGGGTCTCCTTAATCAGCGTTGCTTCCCCCCTCCCCCCCAGGAGGCCAACATGTGGCCAAAACAACGTTGGTCACATCGAGGAGTTTGGCCTTCTCGCCGAGGTCATCTTGGACGCTCCAACCCCTCGCGGAACGCCCCCTCCAAGCCCAGGGGGATGGGATAGGGGAGGGGTAAACCTTTCCCCGAATGGGAAGAGGGAAGAGGGAAGAGGGAAGAGAAACGCTTTACGCCATTCACGCACGAAAAGGGCTGGTGGGATTTATTTGTCATGCGGGAAGTGCCCCCGTGGAAGGCAACCTTCTGAGAATCTCCATCCGTGCCACAGAGCCATTTCTGGGACTTCAACGCCGCGAATCGAAGTGACTGTTGCGTCCTGACAAACCTAAACCGTGCCCGAACACCATTCCTGGAACTCTGATGCCGCGAGGCAACATGATTCTTGCATCCTGGCAATGCTAAGCCGTGCCATAACACCATTCATGGGACTTCAACCATACGAACCCTCGAAACTGTGACAAACATGAAAGACGCATGTGCGCGGCGCTGAGGCGAGAGCCACACTTCGTAAACGTGCTGCACTCCATCCATGTAAGCGCTGTAAGCTTTTGAAGTGAATGTGCGCGGCACTTAGGCGAGAGCCACATTTTGCAAACGTGCCGCCTACCAGCCTCGAAGGTGTTGCAAGTTTCAAGCTTCAGGATCATAAATGGTCCGGAGGTCTCAGGCGCAACGCCAGGCCTGCCCTACCGACTCGTTTGAGAGTGCGACAGGGAGGAGTCAATTGTAAAGAGGAGGAGGAGGAGGAGGAGGAGGAGGAGGAGGAGGAGGAGGAGGAGGAGGAGGAGGAGGAGGCGGAGGAGGAGGACGAGAGAGGGCCCCGACTCTTCGCGCCGTCGTATTCTTGACGCCTCGCGCCTCCCCACGGGATGCGGGAGCCCAGGAGGCGACGCCGGGGCGGCAACGGGCGACAACGAAGCAATTCCTCACCAGGCCCCCCGAGCCGCCACGAGGCGGTCCACAGGCGGCGACGAGGCGGCCACGGGCGGGAGCCGGACGACACCTCGCCGGGCACCCCGAGCGGCAGCGGGCGGCATCGAGGCGGCAACGAGGCTGCCACGGGCGTCCACGGGCGGGACGCCGGCGAGTCGTCGCCAGACCCCCCCAGCGGCAACGGGCGGCAACGATGGGGCAACGACCGGGAACGCTGCGAATGCTCGCCAGACCCACAGAAGCAAGAACCCCTGAGTGCAAGCACTGTTTGGGGACTACCCTTCATAATCGAAATGATCTGATATAGTCGCCAGGAAGTCATATTCAGACATCTCTCCGATTATCCAGGACATCGCACTTGGCTAAGCATTGCAACGCAACGTGCGCACACGTGGAATAGCCCAAGGAATAAGTTATGCAATTCCTCGTAAGAGTGATCCGCCATATACATGCCTTCTCGCCAGCACATGGGATAAAGCAAGCATCTCGGAGCACAGGGAGGCCGAGAGGAGGGAGGACAAGAGGGAACAGGAGCATAGATGCCTCGAAAGTCCCCGTCGAGTGAGGGCAGCATTACGCCCCCCCTTCAAACAAAAAACGTCCCTGCGCCTGGGGGATGGTGGGTCGGGCATCCTTGTACTCCTTCCCTATGTTTAAGTCGGGCCTGTCCCTCTACAGGAGGATTATTCCCAAATAGTGAGAAATAGTCTCAGGACGATGTTTTTCCCTACCTAGGCTCTGCCTAGAAGGGTTCTTACTCTCTTAGCTTAAAGGGGCCAGGCAGTGCAAAGCGCCCCGGGCGGTTCCCCCTGTCCCCTGGGAGCGGTTCCCCCCAGTCCCCTGGGAGCTTTAGCTTTAGCTTTAGCTTAGCTGTAGCTTAGCTTTAGCTTAGCGTTTCGCTTAGCTCTTCGCTTAGCGTTTCGCTTAGCTTTTCGCTTAGCGCTTAGCTTAGCTTTAGCTTAGCTTTAGCTTAGCTGTAGCTTAGCTGTAGCTTAGCTTTAGCTTAGCTTAGCTTTAGCTTAGCCTTAGCTTAGCTTTAGCTTAGCTTTAGCTTATCTTTAGCTTAGCTTTAGCTTAGCTGTTGCTCAGCTTTAGCTTAGCTTTAGCTTAGCTTTAGCTTAGCTTTAGCTTAGCTTTAGCTTAGCTGTGGCTTAGCTTTAGCTTAGCTTTAGCTTAGCTTTAGCTTAGCTTTAGCTTAGCTTTAGCTTAGCTGTTACTACTTAACTGCTGCTTAGCTCCTAGGGGTTCCAACTCCTAGGTAGGGTCGCACTGGGATAATTGTTCCCTACCTAGGCTCTGGCTAGAAGGGTTCTTACCCTGTATGCTTAAAGGGCCGGGCAGTGCTCCCCGCCCCGGGCGGTTCCCCCAGGATCCGCCCCGCGGTTCCCCCAGTGACGTTCCCTTAGCTTAGCGTTGCTTATCTCATCTTAGCTTAGCTTATTCCCTACATAGGCTCTGCCTAGAGGGTTCTTACTTTGTTAGCTTAAAGGGGCCGGGCAGTGTAGGCCGCCCCGGGCGGTTCCCCCGGTCCCCGCCCCGCGGTTCCCCCAGTTGCGTCCCCTTAGCTTAGCTTTGCTTATCTCATCTCAGCTTAGCCTAGATTAGCTTAGCTTAGCTTAGCTTAGCTTAGCTTAGCTTATCGCAGCTTAACTTATCGCAGCTTAGCTTAGCTTAGTTTAGCTTGGCTTGGCTTGCTTGGCTTAGCTTAGCTTAGCTCAGCTTAGCCTAGCCTAGCTTAGCTGAGCTTAGCTTAGCATAGCTTAGCTTACCTTAGCTTATCTTAGCGCAGCATAGTCTAGCGCAGCGCAGCATTAGCACAGCATAGCATAGCATATCATAGCCAATCATACCATAACATAGCACATCATAGCGCAGCATATCATATCATATCATATCATAACAACTCATAGTATAGCATAGCGCAGCATAGCACATCATATCATATCATAGCATTCTTTGGCATAGCACAACGCATCATAGCACGACATAGCACACCATATCATAGTATAGCATAGCATAGCATAGCATATCATAGCGCAGTATACCGTATCATATCATATCACATCATAGCATAGCATAGCGCATTATATCATATCATAGCGTAGTCTATCATACCATAGCATAGCGCAGCATATCATAGCATAGCATAGCATAGCATAGCATAGCATAGCATAGCGCAGCATAGCATAGCATAGCATAGCAGAGCCTAGCATAACACAGCGTTGCCGAGCGTACCCTAGCATGTAGATGTGAGTCTCGCTGTTGATGTTGATGTAGATGTAGATGCATGTGTAGATGTTAATGTAGCTGTCGGTGTAAATGTAGATGTTGCTTTCCTAGATGCTCCATCTCTTAGGTAGGGTCGCACTGGGATAATGAGCAAATTTCGAATCTGCTTGACTATTAGCTTGGACTATTTTTCATTGTTCGATCAAAATCCGCCTGCAGGGGGACATGCCCGACCTGAACCTAAGTGTCCTTGCACCGATGGGGGTTTGGCCGTGTGCAGCCCTGCCAGCTGCCGAGACGGGACTCTCCCGCGCCTCGTCGGCGAGCCGGGCGAGCGGGAGAGCAGATTGCCGCGCCGCCCGCTCTGCTGCCCGGCCACGGCGCTCACCGCGGCGCCTGCCGTGACCCGCCTGCGCGCGCAAGGCCACGGCGTCCGACTCCGAGGCGTCTCGCCGGGGAAAGTCGCGACCTGGCGAGCAAAGTGAAGTCGGGCATGTCCCTCTACAGAGGGGGGCGTCCAAGAAGAGTCAAAGACTAGTACGGGGACGATGTTTCTTTCTGGTACCTTTGGCTACCTTTGAGCATCCTTTGGCTGTTGTCTAGACTGTTCTTTCGAAACCTGCCCGCAGGAGGACACGCCCGACCCGGCGGGTAAAGTCCTCCAGTGGCACGAGGCTCAGCGCCCCGGGCCCTGACGCGCCCTGTGCACACCTGAGAGTCTCCGTGGCCGCACGCCTCGCGCCGCTCAGTGCACCAAGAGGGCGCAGAGCGCGCCCGCAGAAGGCGTCGAGCGCCGCCCGCGGTGGGCCGCATCGGCTCCCGCACGCCTCGCGGGAGAACCTCCCGGGGGGGACGGAGAATGGCACAAACATAAAAACTCGGAGGTCCGGCGGGTTTCTCGGGTTTGCGTGGCAGTCGGCCCATGACCAGAAACAACCAGAAGCACAGTACAGTAGGATAGTAGTTGTCGTCCTCCTCCTCCCCCCCCTGCCCCCCCTCCCCCCCTCCCCCCGATGAAGCCCGAGAGCTCGGGAAGTCTGTTCGTGCGGAGATCGATCCCGCAGAGGCCGACGACCTATTTTCCTGGGGGGGTCCTGTCGCTGGCCCGCGGGCGGCCTGTCGAAGCCACCCGCGGTGACGAAAAGGTCTTCTCCGATGGACCCCCCTCGGTTACTTGGACGAGCTCTCGCCCCCACCCCTTCCCCTCGGTGGCGTGCAGTCCCCTCTCTCCGCCCGTCCCCCCCTCCACAATTACACAATGTGAATATTACACTCCTCTCTCCCCCTAAGTCCGTCCGGAGAGTGTTCCGTCCTCTCCGCGTATCTTGCGCACAGGACTTCATGATCTGGTTTTCCCTGTTTTTCTTTTCGATCCGATCGTTTCCACTTGTTCCAAAATCTTGCTCCCGCTGCAGCGCCGCCCTCATTTCCGCGCTTCGGTCGTTCAAAATCGTGCTCCCGCTGCAGCGTTGGCCTCGTTCCCGCCCCTCCGGTTGTTCCAAACCGTGTTCCCGCAGGCACTGGCATGTTCGGGCCTTCCAAGTAGCGCTGTCGCTGTAGCGCTGGCCTCGTTCCAGTTCTTGGGTCCTTCCAAATCGTACTCCCGCTGCAACAGTGGCTTCATTCCCGTTTTCGGTTCTGGCCTCGTTCCCGCGCTCCAGTCCTTCTAAATCGCGCTCCCGCCGCAGCGGTGGTCTCATTTCCGTCGGTGCTGGCCTCCGTCGGTCCCATGCCACGGCATTCAACGCGATGCTGTGTTGTGCAACGTTGTGCGGTGCCATGCGTTGCGTTGCTCTGCTTTGTGATGCAATGCCTCACTACGCAATGCCACGTCATGCTATGTCATGCGATGCTCTGCCATGTACTTCCACGCCATGCTTTTATATCCATCGCGTACCCTCTTGGGACTATTGCCCTGCAAGACGTCCGACTGTGCCAATAGATGGAGGGGTAGGACGTCAGATGTGACGCTAGCGCACCTAGCTTGCCTCATCCCCCCTCCCCCCCTCCCCATCCCTCGGCAACGCGCAGAGGTGGGTAGGGGGAGGGGGGAAGGCTTCTTAGATGTACCCCTGCTTCTTAGAAGCGTCGGGCCTTCTCTGTAGATGCAGGGCCCGGGCCTTCTAGGAAGCAGCCTCTCTCTCTAAGAAGCCTTCCCCCCTCCCCCTACCCCTTGTGCGCGCCGCCAAATCCCACCCCTTCTCCCCCCCGCCTCCTCCCTCCTCCTCCTCGCTCCTCGCTCCTCGCTCTCCCACCTCCTCCTTCCTCCTCCTCCTCCTCCTCCTAGCTTGCCTCATCCCCCCTCCTCCCCTCCCCATCCCACCCCTTCCCCCCCCGCCCCCCCCGCGCCAGGCTAGCTGCCTGGACTCGTACGCGACGAGCGACTTCTCCTCGAGGACACGCGCCGCGCGCCCCCGGTGGCGGCCGGGCCTGCTGCCACCGTGGGCCAGCCGGCGCCGGTCCACACGCATGTATGTATGATGATATGTCTGTGTGTCTGTACGTCTGTGCGTCGGTCTGTCTGTCTGTCTGCCTGTCTGCATGCATGTCTGTACGCATGCATGTGTGTATGTATGCATGCATGTATGCATGTCTACATGCAAGCATGCATGTATGCATGTCTGTGCGTTCGTGTATGTATGCATGCATGCATGCATGCATGCATGCATGCATGCATGTATGTATGTATGTATGTATGTATGTATGTGTATGTGTGTATGTGTGTATGTATGTATATATGTATGGACACACGCACATCTATTTGCATACGTGTATGTATATATGTATATGTATATGTATATGTATATGTATATGTATATGTATATGTATATGTATATATATATATATATATATATATATATATTGATTTACATGCATGGGCATACATGCACACACATATACCGCAACTCTACATCGATGTTCGTACATTTGCATATCGAAGACGCCTACGGCGAATCACCGCCGCCCCCTGCCTGTTGGAAGCGCCTGCGTGGCCGAAAGTTGGGTTTGAGCTTGGCCAAGCTATCAGGCCACGCGTTCCCCGAGTTGGTTTCGAAAGCTTTCGGGAACATGGAGTCGGGCGAGCTATCGGACCAGGTGGTTCCCGAGCTTTCTGGCCTTCCTGGAGGACGTTTTGGAGGGCTCTTGGACCGTCTTGGAGGCCTCTTGCAGGCCTTTGGGGCAGTCGAAGGCCATCTTGAGGCCATCTGAGGCCGTCTTGGGTGCATCTTGGGGCCATCTTCGCTGTCTTGGAGGCCTTCTTGACCGTCTTGGAGGCATCTTGGAGGCCATCTTCGCCTGATTGGCGGCCATTTTGGGCGTCTTCGGGGCCATCTTGGCCTGCCTTGGGCTCTTCTTGGGGCCCTCTTGGGGGCCTCTTGGGCTGTCATGGGGCTATCTTGGATGCCTCTTGGGCGCTCTTGGGACGATGTTGGAGGCCTCTTGGGTCGTCTTGAGCCGTTGGAGATCTGATAAGAAGAACATGCCAAATTCTTCAAACACCTACGGCACATCAATGGCCTTTACCCTTTCGGGTCTTCCTGGAGGACGTCCTGGAGGCTTCTTGGGGGCCTCTTGGCAAGTCGTAGGCCATCTTGGAGCCATCTTGGGCCGTCGTGGAGGCTTCTTGGACGAACTTGAAGGCATCTTGGACTCTCTCGGGCCGTCTTAGAAGCCATCTTGGACCATCTTGGGCGACTCGGAGGCCATCTTTGGCCATCTTGGGCTCTTCTTGGGGCCCTCTTGGGGGCCTCTCGAGCTGTCATGGCGCCATCTTGGAGGCCTCTTGGGCGCTCTTGGGACGATGTTGGGGTCCTCTTGGGCCGTCTTGGGCCGTCGGGGAGCTGATCAGAAGAAAATGCCACCATCCTTCAACAACCAAAGGGAACTCAATGATTTTGGCCCTTTTCGGGCCTTCCTGGAGGACGTCTTGGAGGACTCCTGGCCCGTCTTGGAGGCCTCTTGCGGGCCTTTGGGGCAGTCTAAGGCTGTCTTGAGGCCATATGGCGCCGTCTTGGGTGCATCTTGGGGCCATCTTCGCTGTCTTGGAGGCCTTCTTGGCCGTCTTGGAGGCATCTTGGAGGCCATCTTCGCCTGATTGGCGGCCATCTTGGGCGCCTTCGAGGCCATCTTTGGCCATCTGGGGCTCTTCTTGGGGCCCTCTTGGGGAGCCCTCGAGCTGTCATGGCGCCATCTTGGAGGCCTCTTGGGCGCTCTTGGGACGATGTTGGGGTCCTCTTGGGCCGTCTTGGGCCGTCGGAGAGCTGAGCAAAAGAAAGTGCCAAATCCTAAATCAACAACCTGAGGATAATCAATGATTTTTCCCTTTCGGGCCTTGCTGGAAGACGTCTTGGATGCCTCGTGGGGGCCTCTTGGCCAGTCTTTGGCCATCTTGGAGCCATCTTCGGCCGTCTTGGAGGCTTCTTGGACGAACTTGAAGGCATCGTAGACTCTCTCGGGCCGTCTTGGAGGCCATCTTGGACCATCTTTGGCGGACTTGGAGGCCATCTTGGGCGAACTTGGAGGCCATCTTGGGCCATCTTGGCCATCTTGGAAGCCATCTTGAAGCCGTCTGGAGCAGGAAAAACCTCGGCAACAGGCTCTGGGAGAGTTTCCCAGACTTTCCGGGACCCTGGCGGGACGGGGCGGAGCCCCAGGGAGTTTTCGAAAAGAAGCAAAGGCGAAAGGATTCAGCACGCCGGGCACCCCTGTGGCAAGCCAGCAGGGGGCGGCGGATCGAAGACGCCTGCGGCGAATCACCGCCGCCCCCTGGCTTGGTGGAAGCGTCTATGTGGCCGATCGTTGAGGCCAGACCTGCCAAGCTATCGGACCATGTGTTCCCCGAATCGGTTTGGACAGCCTTCAGGGCACACGTGGGCATCTTGAAGGTCATCTTGGCCGCCCATGGAGGCCATTTTGACCTTTTCGGGCCTTCGTGGAGGACGTCTTGGAGGGCTCTTGGGTCGTTTTGGAGGCCTCTTGGGGCCCTTTGGGGGGCCTCTTGGGCCGTTCTGGGGCCATCTTGGGCGATCCTTGGGTGATCTTTGGAGGCTCTTGGGCCGTATCGGGCCGTCGGAAGGCCGAAATGAAGCAAATGTCAAAATCCTTCGAAAACCTAGAGGAGGCCTTAGCTGGCCTTAGAGGAGGCCAAAATGAGGAAGTTAGTATTTTCGGCCTTTGCTGGCCTTCCCGGAGGCCCTCTTGGAGGCCTCTTGGACCGTCTTGGGCCAGCTGCGAGCCAATTTCGGCTATCTTGGTGGGCTCCTGGCCCGTCTGACGCCGTCGGAAGCCATTTGGGGGGCCTTCCTGGGCCGACTTTGGGCCATCTTGGGGTGCTCCAGGGCCGTCTTAGAGGCCATCTTGGGCGTCTTGGAGGCCTCTTAGGCCGTCTTCGGGCCCTCTTGGGGTCGTCTATTGGGCCTCTGGGGCCGTCATGGGGCCATCTTGGAGGCCTCTTGGGCGATCATGGGGCGATCTTGGGAGCCTCTTGGGCCGTCGGAAAGCCGAAAAGGCGCAAATGCCAAAATCCTTCAAACACCATAGGAACATCAATGATTTTGGCCTCGTCGGGCCTTCCCGGAGGACCTCTTGGAGGCCTCTTGGGCCATCTTGGAGGCCTCTTGGGGGCCTTTTGGGTTTATCAAAGTCCGTCTTCTTGGGTGCATCTTGGGCTGTCTTGGAGGCATCCTGGGGCCATCTAAGCCGTCTCGGAGGCCATCTTGGCCGTCTTGGGGGCATCGTGGAGGCCACCTTGGCCGTCTTGGAGACCATCTTGGGCGTCTTGGAGGCCTCTTGGGCCGTCTTGGGGCCCTCTTGGGGCCGTCTTGGGGCCTCTTGGGCCGTCACAGAGCCATTTTGGAGGCTTCTTGGGCGATCTTGAGGCGATCTTGGGGGTCTCTTGGGTCGTCTGGGGCCGTCGGAAAGCAGAAAAAGCGCAAATGCCCAAATCCTTCAAAAACCTTACAGAATAACAATGATTTTGGTCTCTTCGGGCCCTCCTGGAGGACGTCTTAGAGGCCTCTTGGGCCGTCTTGGAGGCCTCTTTGGGCCATCTTGAGGCCATCTTAACTGTCTTAGGTGCATCTTGGGCAGTCTTGGAGGCATATTGCGGCCATCTAAGCCGTCTTGGAGGAAACATTTGGAGAATTGAGCTCCCGGGCAATCCTCCCGGGACCCCGGCGGGACGGGCCGAAGCCCCAGGGGGAGTTCTTTTGGAAAAAGAACCAAAACCAAAAGCCATAAAATTCGGCACGCCAGGCACCCCTTTGATAAACCAAAAGGGGGCGGCGGATCGAAGACGCCTACGGCGAATCACCGCCGCCCCCTGCCTTTGTGGAAGCGCCTATGTGGCCGAACGTTGAGGCCAGACCTGCCAAGCCATCGGACCATGTGTTCCCCGAATCGGTTTGGAAAGCCTTCGGGGAACACGTGGGCATCTTGAAGGTCATCTTGGCCGTCTTGGAGGCCTCTTGGGCGATCTTTCGGCGATCTTTGGGGGCTCTTGGGCCGTCTCGGGCCGTCGGAAGGCCGAAAAAAAGGAAATGTCAGAATCCGTCAAAAACCGTAGGAACATCTATATTGCGAAGGCCTTACGGCCGGTGCCGCCGACCTTGAAGACGAAGAAGAGGAAGAAGAAGAAGATGTCGGAGGGGGGGCCCTTCTTGGGGGTGCTCTTGGAGGGGGCCTGGGACGTTTTGGAGGCTTCTTGGACGGTCTTGGGGCTATCTTGGGCGTCTTCGGCCGATCTTTGGGAGAGTCGGGGCACTCTTGGGCCGTCTCGGGGGCCATCTTGGGCATTCGGACCTCATTTGTAGTGTTTTCGAGGTTTCGAGGCCGCCCGAGGAAAAACGAATCTGCCTTTCCCCCCCCCCCCAAACCCCCCGGGAACCCCCCCGGGACCCCCCCCGGGATCCCCCCCCCCCTGGGGAAGGGATCAAAGGGAAGGGGCTTCCCTTCGAATCGACAACGGCGTGACGGCAGGAGGGTGCGGCCAAAGAAGACAAAAGGGGGAAGGAAGAGGGGGGGGCGGCGATTCGGACGAGGAAGCCCCTCGCACACGCCGACAGGGTCGGCGGATTTTCGGCCTCTTCTGGCCTTCCTGGAGGCCCTCTTGGGGGCCTCTTGGGCCCTCTTGGGCCAGCTTCGAGCCAACTTCGGCCATCTTGGTGGGTTCCTGGCACGTCTGACGCCGTCGGGAGCCGTCTTGGGGGCCTTTCTGGGCCAACGGGGGACCCTCTTGGTGCGCTTCGGGGCCGTCTTAGAGGCCATCTTGGGCGTCTTGGAGGCCATCTTGGGCGTGTTGGAGGCCTCTTGGGCCGTCTTGGGGCCCTCTTGGGGCCATCTTGGAGGCCTCTTGGGCCGTCATGGGGCCCTCTTGGGTGCCTCTTGGGCGATCTTGGGGGCCTCTTGGGCCGTCTTGGGCCGTCGGAATGCCGAGAAGAAGCACATTCCAAAATCTTTCAAAAACCTAAGGAACATAATGATTTTGGCCTCTTCGGGCCCTCTTGGAGGACCTCTTGGAGGCCTCTTGGGCCGTCTAGGAGGCCTCTGGGAGGCCTCTTGGGCCGTCTTGGGCCGTCTTGGACTCTCTTGGGCCGTCTTGGAGGCCATCTTGGAGGCATCCTGAGGGTCATCGTGGACCATCTTGGAGGCCATCTTGGGCCAACGTGGCCATCTTGGCACCATCTTGAGCCATCTTGGAAGATTTTTTCCCAACCATCCTGTGGTGTTGGGTCCTCGTTTTGAAGAGACGGTGCCCCGCGTCTCCTTCCTCCTCTCCTCCTCCGCCTTCTCTCCCCTCCTATCATCCTCATCGTCATCATCATCATCGTCATCGTCATCATCATCATCATTATCATCATCATTATCATCATCATTCCTCTCCTCTCTTCTCCTCTCCTCTCCTCTCCTCTTCTCTCCTCTCCTCTCCTCTCCTCCTCTCCTCTCCTCCTCTCCTCTTCACCCACCCAGTACACCGTTTCGTGGCCCCATAGGGAGCTCCACCGAAGGCCCCAGTGCCCGCGCCCGCATGCGTCACCCACACCCATTCGGCACACCCCTCACACGTTTCGTGGCTCCATAGGGAGCTCCACCGAAGGCCCCAGTGCCCGCGCCCGCATGCGTCACCCACACACATTTCGGCACACCCCTCACACGTTTCGTGGCTCCATAGGGAGCTCCTCCGAAGGCCCCAGTGCCCGCGCCCGCATGCGTCACCCACACCCATTTCGGCACACCCCTCACACGTTTCGTGGCTCCATAGGGAGCTCCACCGAAGGCCCAAGTGCCCGCGCCCGCATGCGTCACCCACACCCATTTCGGCACACCCCTCACACGTTTCGTGGCTGCATAGGGAGCTCCACCGAAGGCCCCAGTGCCCGCGCCCGCATGCGTCACCCACACCCATTTCGGCACACCCCTCACACGTTTCGTGGCTCCATAGGGAGCTCCACCGAAGGCCCCAGTGCCCGCGCCCGCATGCGTCACCCACACCCATTTCGGCACACCCCTCACACGTTTCGTGGCTCCATAGGGAGCTCCACCGAAGGCCCCAGTGCCCGCGCCCGCATGCGTCAGCCACACCCATTTCGGCACACCCCTCACACGTTTCGTGGCTCCATAGGGAGCTCCACCGAAGGCCCCAGTGCCCGCGCCGCATGCGTCACCCACACCCATTTCGGCACACCCCTCACACGTTTCGTGGCTCCATAGGGAGCTCCACCGAAGGCCCCAGTGCCCGCGCCCGCATGCGTCACCCACACCCATTTCGGCACACCCCTCACACGTTTCGTGGCTCCATAGGGAGCTCCACCGAAGGCCCCAGTGCACCGCCCCCCACACCCATTTCGGCACACCCCTTTCACTCCACCGTGCCTTGCGTGGCACCCCTCACACGTTTCGTGGCCCCATAAGGAGCTCCACCGAAGGCCCCAGTGCCCGCGCCGCATGCGTCACCCACACCCATTTCGGCACACCCCTCACACGTTTCGTGGCCCATAGGGAGCTCCACCGAAGGCCCCAGTGCCCGCGCCCGCATGCGTCACCCACACCCATTTCGGCACACCCCTCACACGTTTCGTGGCTCCATAGGGAGCTCCACCGAAGGCCCCAGTGCCCGCGCCCGCATGCGTCACCCACACCCATTTCGGCACACCCCTCACACGTTCGTGGCTCCATAGGGAGCTCCACCGAAGGCCCCAGTGCCCGCGCCCGCATGCGTCACCACACCCATTTCGGCACACCCCTCACACGTTTCGTGGCTGCCATAGGGAGCTCCACCGAAGGCCCCAGTGCCCGCGCCCGCATGCGTCACCCACACCCATTTCGGCACACCCCTCACACGTTTCGTGGCTCCATAGGGAGCTCCACCGAAGGCCCCAGTGCCCGCGCCCGCGTGGCGTCACCACTGCCCATTCACCCACACCCATTTCGGCACACCCCTCACACGTTTCGTGGCTCCATAGGGAGCTCCACCGAAGGCCCCAGTGCCCGCGCCCGCATGCGTCACCCACACCCATTTCGGCACACCCCTCACACGTTTCGTGGCCCCATAGGGAGCTCCGCCGAAGGCTCCAGTGCCCGCGCCCGCATGCGTCAGCGACGCCCATTTCGGCACGCCGCTCACGCGTTCCGTGGCCCCATAGGGAGCTCCGCCGAAGGTCCCAGTGGGTGTGCCCGCATGCGTCAGCCACACCCATTTCGGCACACCCCTCACACGTTTCGTGGCCCCATAGAGAGCTCCACCGAAGGCCCCAGTGGGTGTGCCCACATGCGTCAGCCACACCCATTTCGGCACACCCCTCACACGTCTCGTGGCCCCGTAGGGGGCTCCACCGAGAAGATAGTCATAATTGCAGTATTCACAATTGCATATGGTTGGGTCCTTCGCCAGGATAATTTCCGGATTGAGCACCTTTCCGGGTGGCCAGCGGGGCGGGCCGAAGCCCCAGAGGGGAGTTTTTTTTTCGGAAAAAGAACCGAAACCAAAACCGAAAGGGTCTAGCACGCCAGGCACCTCTGCGATGAATCGACAGGGGGCGGCAGATCTAGAGGCCTTCGGCCAATCCCGCCACCGTGCCTGGGTTGTGGGTCTGAGGCTTCATGGACGTTCGTCGGGATGTCGCGGGGGGGGGCCTCTTGTGGGCCGTTTTGAGGCCTCTTGGGAACCGTTTTGGTCTCTTGGGGCCTCTTGGGGCCTCCTTGGGGCCTCCTCGGGGCGGGAGCCTTGGATTTTCGATTCATGTTCTCCCTCTTGGGCTCTTCTTGCGGCTGTCTTTGCGCCCTCTTGAGTCGTCTTGGGCGCCCCTGGGGCAGTCTTGGAGCCCTCTTGGGCCGTGTTGGGGCCCTCCTGGGGGCTTCTTGGGCCGTCTTGTGGCGTCGGGAGCTCGAAAAGTCGAGAACACCAAAATCATTGAACAACCAGTGGGCAATCACTGATTTTGGCCTCCTGGGCTTCTGTTGGGGAGGCTCTTGGGGCTCTCTTGGGCCGTCTCGGAGGCATCTTAGGCCATCTTGGGACCATCTTGGGCGTCTTGGGACGGTCTTTCTTTCGGAGCCTCGGGGCCCTCTTGGACCGTCTTGGGGGCCTCTTGAGCCCCTCGTCAAGAGGGCCCCAAGAGCGCCCCACGAGGCTATTTCGATGGCCCCGGAGAGGGGGGAGGGACATCGAGGACCCCCCTGCTTTGATCGATGGTCTCCACGATGGCCCCAGGAGGCGCTCCAGAGCTCCCAAGAGGGCCCCGAGGGCCCCAAGAGAGCCCCAAGAGGGCCGCAGGAGGGCCCCGAGGCGCCCCCAGAGAGCCCCAAGGGGACCTCGAGACCCCCCGCAGAGCCCCAAGAGGGGCACAAGGTGCCCCAAAAGAGCTCCAGGAGGACCCCAACATCTCTCAATACAGCATTGGAGCTCCAAGAGGGCCTCCCCTGCCGCGAAGACAGCGCCCCATAATCCAAAGCCCAATGACAACAAAAAAACGCGGTGCGTCACAGGCTTCGTCCTGCGGGTCAGCAGGAGACACTTAAAAGGCGTTTAATGATTCAACTCTGTTGGGCGTTTGGGATATTTCCGGCGTCGTGTTTGTTCGCAATCCACCGCGGGCCCCCTGGAGCTCCCAACCCCTTCATTGGGGCCAGTTTTTCTCGCTGGGCCGCCGGGCTCGACAGCGGGCCTCCGGAGGCCCAGAGCCGTTGAAACGAGGCGGAGCGATCTTTGTGCCTCCACTGCCGACCCCTGGGCCCGTGCGTGCCGACCATGATTTCGAGGCGACCGCAGCCGTGGCGACGAGGGGCGCCCTGCGGGGGGGCAAGAGAGTCCCCCAGACCTTGAGTCCTCCTCCTCCTCCTCCTCGTCCTCCTCCTCCTCCTCCTCCTCCTCCTCCTCCTCCTCCTCCTCCTCCTCCTCCTCCTCCTCCTCCCCCTCCTCCTCGTCGCGTCGTCGTCGCGGTCGTCGTCGTCGTCGTCCTCCCCTCCCTTCCCCTCGCCTCCTCCCTCCCTCCTTCCCTCCCTCAGTCCTCCCGAGGCGTCAGATGGAGTCTGCCGGCTGGGTGTTCAGCTGGGACGACGACTTCGCGTTCAAGCCAGACAGGGACCGGTATGCCGCGGGGGTGCCACGCCGTCGTGCCGCGGGGACGTCGGCGTCGGGGTCGTTATCTTCGTGGCGGCGGTCGTCGTCGTCGTCGCTTTCGTCGTTTCCGCCGTGCGGATCACCGTCGACGACGTCGTCGTCGTCGCTTCCGTCGTGCGGATCATCGTCGACGTCGTCGTCGTCGTCGGCCGCCGTCGTCGTGGTTGTCGTCTTGATCATCAGCATTGAGCGGGCTGCGGCGGGACGACCTGCCCACACCGCCATTATTACCCGGGACGTACCCGACCCCTTTTCCAGGCCAGGTGACATAAATATATTATCAACGCTTCGTTCAGAAGAACACGTTGCGAGATCTGCAGCAATCTAAAATGCTTCGCCGAAAAACGTCGGGCCACGCGCGTCGCACACATGCGCAACGCAGATCGCAAAAAGGGACGGGGACGGCAACCGAGAGAAAAATCATAGAGCGGGAGACAGAATTCGAATAGGAAAGGGAGTGGGGAGGAGGACGAGGATGGGAGAAGGAAAGGGTGTCAATACTGGAGGGGTAACAACGCCATGCGCCACATCTGTCTGGTTCACCCCTGCTGCTGCTGCGGGCGGCACGCAGCCGAGAAGGGGTGGGGCGACACGCGCCACGTGGCGTTCCAGCGCTCCGTTGGCTCCGCGAGGCAACAGCGCCGCGTGCTGAGTGACAGCCTCCCCGAGGAGCCGCGGGGTCCCGCAGGGATCTGCCAGTGCCTCCCAACTCCGCTGGACCTCCCAGGAGCCCACGAACGTGGCGACAGTTGCGCAGTTTGCTGCCCGCCTGGGATCCGCGAGTCCGGCAGGGATCCGCGTGACTACCCACCCCAGCGGACCTCCTAGGAGCCCACGAAAGTGGCGACAGTTGCGCAGTTCGCAGCCCCAGAGCAGAAAAGGTAGGAGGAGGGAGGCACGTAGGAGGAGGAGTGGGAGAGGAAGAACGAGGAGGGGGAGGAGGAAGGTTCGAGCAACCAGTGCCCTATTCCAAACGCGGTTAAGACCAGAGCGATAGTTGGAAATAACTGGTGATGCAGAAGGCAGGAGATTTGAGGATGGGCGGGAGTAGGTTGCGCGAGCAGGGTTCTATTCGAAGCGAGAACCCACCGCAGGAGGGACGCAAACCCCCAGTTGCAGTTCTTGGGAGGTTAAATTCAGCATCGGCGCTGGTATTTCTGTTGGTGAAAAACTGCCCTAACCCAGCCGACACAAATTTCATCAGGCCTTATTACACGCACTCTGGCTCAATCTGAGCTGCGTTTTGCTTGCAATCGGGCTTATCGTTTCCGCGCAGACATCTTAGTAGTTGTTCCCTACAATTTCGTCGCCTGCGGCGGACGGTTTCACATTGGGTTTTGAGAGCATCGGACGGGGCTAGGACGAAGATGCATCCGTTCCAGAGCGTTCCGGAACGCTCTCAGGGCGTTCCAGAACGCTCTGAGAAGACCGCGACGCCCGATTCTTGCTCCAGAGCCGCCGGATCTCAGGGATTCTCGATTTGTCCCCACCCGAACTTGTCCTCGTCCTGGCACCCCTATGCGCCCCCTCTCGAGCGACCCGCCGGCGGCCCGTTTTCTCGCATCCGATGGTCGCTCCTTCCCCGACGGGCAGCCTGGCCCCTCTCGCTCTTCTGTCCGCGGACTGCGGAGGGTTGCGCGGGTGTTCGAGCTCTCTCGGAGAGGCCCTGGCCGCGGCTCTGGGGCCGTGGACAAGCGATACTCAGAACGCCAGTCTTGGGGAGTGGGTCCGGATTTCCGGGTACCCCGCATTGAAAAAACCTCGCGTCAGCGTCGTTGTCGTCGTCGTGGTGGTCGTCGTCGTCGTCGTGGTCGTCGTCGTCGTCGTCGTCGTCGTCGTGGTCGTCGTGGTTGTCGTCGTGGTTGTCGTCGTGGTTGTCGTCGTGGTCGTCGTGGTCGTCGTGGTCGTGGTCGTGGTGGTGGTGGTGGTGGTGGTGGTCGTCGTCGTCAAGAGGGCGACTGACGACGACACACGACGACCAGGACGACCTCGACGAGCGTCCGAGGACGTACTCGGCGGCGCGCACGCTCCGATGGGGGGGAAGTGAGAAGGATCAGGCCTTCTCAGAAGGCGGCCCGGCTTCTCAGACGCCCTCCAGCCTTTGAGAAGTTTTCTGTGTCGTCGGGGAAGGCTCGTAAGACTTCCCAGTAGGCCGGAGGCCTTCCGAGCCTTCTTAGAAGGCCCGCCTCTTCTCACTCCCCCCCCGCGCTCGCCGCCAACTTTCGTCGCGCCCACGGAGCCTTTTTGGATGCCAGCGTGGGCCATTTTGCGCCAGAATCCTACAAAAGCATGCGCGGAATCAATGATTTGGGCCTCGTCGGGCCTTTTTTGGAGGGCATCCTCATCTTGGGCGCATCTTGAGCCGTCTGGGAAATATCTGGCGGCCATCTTGGGCGCTCTGGCCCCCAGGCTGGGAAGTTGGCGGATCTTTATCTGTCCCAGCCCCGCCCAGAAAGCGGAGCACAGGCGCACCTCCTCCCCTTTCCCCGGCAGAGCCACCCCCCCCATCAGAGCTGAACGTCAGGCTGTAGGTTGCAGCTCAGGCTTTTTGAAACTCACACGCCAAGTCGGCGGATGTTTCATATGAAAGAGAGTGCGCGAATGGTATCATTCGACAAAGGACCAGGGGGCCTCAACACCCAGCCCTCCTGGGATGATCGGATTTCGCGTGGAAAATGAGCGATGGGGCAGACTTGTATGTCAAACGAACTATCGCAGGGCGGGTCTACCTTGACGATTCAGGTAGTGCAGGCTACGTGGTGCAAGGGATGTGGTGCAAGTTAGGCGGTGCAAGTTGTAAAGTGCAAGCTGTGCGGTGCACGTTCCGTGGTGCAACCTACGTTAGGGGAACCAACAACGAATACATACACATAAGACCTCGGAGGTCCGCGCGGATTTCTTGCATCCGCGCTGGATCGCGGCGCCGGAGGCGCCGCCAGGGGGCCCCAGCGCCGATCCGAGAAATTCGCGCGGACCTCCGACTTTGTATGCTTATGCCACTGCTTGCTTGCCTCGCTAGTTGTGTGGTGCAAGCTTTAAGTCGGGCGTGCCCCTCTACAGGAGGAATATTCAGAACTCGTCAAACGACAGCCCAGGGGGGGACTTTCCGACTGTTTTGTTGAGACTGGTTTCGAGTCTGTTTGGGCCATCTTTCCACCTTTCCTCGGACATCCGCCTGTAGGAGGACATGCCCGACCTGATGCAGGCTGTCTGGCGGCACGCTCCCGCGGTGCCGCCTGCGCGGCGCCCGCCGTGCGGCCCAAGAGTTCCCGGCCCGCTCTGCAGGAGCCGTGCGCGCTGCACGCTGCGCCAGGCCGTGCCACGGGCAGGCCGCGGGCAGGCCGCGGCCGGCCACGGGGCGGCCACCACGGCAGGGCTCGCTCCGACTCCTCAGGCTCGGTTCGGGTCGCTTGCGACGGCTTCCGATTTCGATGCGATTCGATTTGGGATTCCGATCTGGGTTCCGGCCTCGTATGGGAGGCGTACTAGCCTCCCGATGTCCGCCGGTTCGACTTTCCCCGACTCGGCTGCCGACTTCCGCCGATCCGATCCATTTCGATCGCGGGTCCGTCTTATCGATTCGATTCTGGGCTGTCCTGCCACGGGGCGGCCACGTGGCTGCCACCAAGCTTGCCTTCGGGGTGCCCACGCAAGTCCTCGGTGAACACGCTTTTTGCGTCGGCGGCCAGGCAGAGTCACTGCGCTGGCGAGTGAGGCGTGGTGGTGTGCACCGAACGCGAATTAGGCCACCATGGAGGAGGAGGAGTAGGAGGAGGAGGAGGAGGAGGAGGAGGAGGAGGAGGAGGAGGGTTAGTGAACACACGCAAGAAAACAAACCTGAAGTGCAAGCATTGCCTGGGAAAGAGCCAACAAGTCCCGTCTTATCGTGCTCTTGTCAAGGCGTGGGGAGGTCAGGGTATGCCTCAGGACTCGGCATCGCTCGGGCGTCTGCGTCTGCTTCCTGGCGGGGACCGTTCAGGAGGATCTGGGACCATCTTGCGACAAGTGAAGCAGCGCACGAAGTCGAAAGATGCACGGGGAGTAGACGTCCGAGTAGTGGCGGGAGGAAGGTGAGCTCTGCTCCCGCGGCCGCGCCGCCGAGGTGCCGGAGGAGTCCTACTGGGGTTTCGAGGACGCTGCGCGGCATTCGCGGGCGGGCCGGCCGTGCGTGGCCGCATGCTCGGATGCCCCCTGTGACGTGCGGGCGCGGTGCCCGCAGCCCCCGTCGTCGGCTCTTGAAGGCCTGCTGGCCTCGGGGTGCCTCCCAGCAGCTGCGGCTCGCCGAGAGCGCTCCCGGGGTGCCCGCGTCGTCCCGAGCGGCCCCCGGGGACCCGAGTCATCGCCCGAACGCTGGACGACGAAGATCATCCCAGGGTGTCAGCGGTTCGGTCGGTTCGGCTGCGTCGCAGTCGGTTGCGTTCGGTTCGGTTCGGTTCGGTCGGGTGCTGTGTCGTCGCTGCGTCGCTGCGCCCTTGTAGGCTGCTTGCGGCCTCTCGGAATTCGGTCATCGCTGTCGGTCAGCGTGGTTTTCGGTTGTGCTGTCGCCGTGGACGGCCTTGGGCATGGGCATTGCTGCATGCGTGGGTGCCCTCCCGTGGGTTTAGGCGGGTGGCCCGTCGCTGCATCCCTGGGCCGTCAAGAAACGGTCCAGGATGAAAAACCGGTCCCAGGGAAGGGGTTCAGATAGTTTTGGAGCCACGCTTTGAACAAAAATGCGACGTCGGAGGACTGGGTTGGTCTGCACGAGCCAGGTGATAGAATACGGTGGGAGCGTTGGTTAAGGAATGTGTCCGGGGGGCTCCAGACCCTGGAGGGTTCCTTGACTGATAAGGGCGGCGGTGATATCCATGGCCGATGCACGATTGGAGTTCCACTTGCTTCCAGACCCTGAGATCCTTACCGAAGGTTTCCTTATTCAATGCCAACACCGTAGGGGGCGGAGGGAAGGGGAAGAGGGCGAGCCGTCGGCGCGCCGAGCGGGCGGGGGCGGCCAGTGGTTTTCCCAGAGCCAGCGCAAGACAGCCCGCCGCGGGCGCACAATTCTTCTCGAAGCGGTGTGCGTGTGCTGTGTGTTGTCTGTGTGTCGTGTGCTGTGTGTTGTGTGCTGTCCGTGTGTTCTGTGTTCTGTGTTCTTTGTTGTGCGTCGTGCGCGGTGTGTGGAGTGTGGTCTGCGTTGTGTGTTGTGTGGTGTGTGATGAGTGGTTGGTGGTGGGTGGTGTGTGGTGTGTTGTGTGTTGTGTGTTGTGTGAGTGTGTGTGTATGTGAATTGTATATGAATGTGTGTGTGTGTTGTGTGCGTGTAAGGGTTGCGGGTGGGTCGTCGCAAGGTTGTGAGGGCGTGGGCGGCGAGGATTTCATGAGCGCAGCTTTCCCCCAGAGCACTGCTTGCACTCGGGTGCTCTGGCCAGTGCCCCAGGGCAACGTGGCCCCCGGTGGCGGTCCGGCCGCCTCGCCGCCGCCCTGTGGCCGCCCGTCGTCGCCGCTGGGCCCTGGTGGCGGTCCGGCCCGCTCGTCGCCGCCCGTGGCCACGTTGCTCTGCGTTGCTCTGCGTTGCTTTGCATTGCTTTGCATTGCTTTGCATTGCTTTGCATTGCTTTGCATTGCTTTGCATTGCTTTGCATTGCTTTGCATTGCTTTGCATTTTGCATTGCTTTGCCTTGCTCTGCCTTGCTTTGCACTGCTGTGCATTGTTTTGCATTGCCTTGCAGTGTTCATTGCTTCGCCTTGCGTTGTTCATTGCTTTGCCTTGCATTGCTTTGCCTTGCGTTGCGTTGCCTTCCTTTGTGTTGCTCTGCGTTGCTTTGCACTGCTCTGCGCTGCTCTGCGCCACATAGATTGCACCAAGCGGATTGCACCACCGGCTGGCCGCACCTTGATTGGCACCACCTCGATTTCACACCATACAGGGCAAGGAATCACTTTGTGGTGTCCACGCTGGCTAACATTTCAATCAAGATGTGGGTGGGTCGGAAGGGGGGTTGTCGGCGTCGCCATGGGAATCGCGTGGCCAGTGGCGAGTGGTCGCGGGTGGTTTGCGTGTTGGGTCGTGGCTGGGTCGCGGGGTGGGTCGGCAAGCAGCGACAGTAGTCTTTGGCCGCGGAACCACGATCCAGTTTTCAGCCGCGCACCCAGGGGCTCTGTGAGACCGTTCGGCCCCCTCACTCTGATGATGGAGTTAGCGGAGAAGGAAGCTGAGGATCAGGGGCACGGTCAGGATGTGACGATGGTGACCAGTGGTGAGCCTAGCTGCGACACAATCACGACGTCGGATGCCTGGTTACGGAGTTCCAGACTTCCCACGTCGTGCTGTTTCACCACGTGGCTCCCAGAGGCCGGCTTTTCATCCAGAGTCGTTTGTCGGCCGGATGGCGATGGGGGTATCAGGACATGGGGGGATGAGTATCCGGTACCGTTCTGTTGGGGTACAAATTGTACCTTCTCTGCGGGTTGCAAGTACAAATTGTACCTTCTCCCCTCCGTTAACATCCTCGCACATGTCGCGGACGTTGTCAAAAGTACAATTTGTACCTTGTCTGCGTGGCGTCGGTACAAATTGTACCTTCTCTGTGGGGCGTAGGTACAATGTGTACCTCGGTTGCGCCTCTCTCCCCCCCTGGACTTATCCCCCCATTTGCATCCCGCCAAGTTTGTGACGGGGTCGGGGCCCGTTGAAGGCCTTGTGGGCCGAAGATGGCAAGACACGTTCGGCAAGGATAGTTGGGTCTCAGCTCGACTACGACATCGTATCCTCTCAGTGGCACCCTCTTGAGGACTCCCACGGCGAGGGCGTCAGCAACGGTGCTGACGCTGCACCAACGGGGATTCCAAGTCAGCAGCACCGCCCGCTGGCCACCCAACTGCCACCGCCGGCAAGCGCACGTAGTTAATCCTGGTGGGATTCTGACGTGGCCGCGGCATCTCCACGCGACTACGACAGCGCCAGCTCTCCATATGACCTCCTGCCCAGAGGATGCACTGGAGGAGGAGGAGGAGGAGGCGGAGGAGGCAGGAGGACGAGGAGGAGGGGTAGGAGGAGGGGGGCTGCAGAGGCTGAGACTGAGACAGACTACAACGGGGGAGCCCCCCCGCTCGCCCCGACGGGCGCATGCACGGCGGCAGCCGCCGAGATCGCGGGCGCGCCCGTGCCGCACGCGCGCCGCTCCGACCCCAAGGGCGAAGACCCTCCGGAGTCCCCCCTGAGCGGCAGCCCCAAGAGGGCCGAGGCGGGCCCCGCACGCGCGGGAGCTGTCCGAGCCCCCCGAGAGGACTCGGCCAACCC
>CAUYUJ010001243.1:26246-43746 GCA_963575745.1 Prorocentrum cordatum
TTCTTTTCGGCACACCCGTCTCGAGGATCGCGGCCCTGGGTCTCGCAGGGAGCTCCACCGAAGCTTCATTTTGGCACTCACCTCTCAACGACGACGGCTCGTAGACAACCCACAGCCCAACGGCTACACACAGCTTGAAGACGGCCGAAGCACGGCGAGATTCGGAGAGAACTTGGTTAGGGTGGATAGGTCCCCCCCTCTGGGCCTCCTCCGCCAGGAGGAGGAGGAGGCGGAGGAGGAGGAGGAGGAGGAGGAGGAGGAGGACTTCCCCAAACGAAAAAGGGCTAGATTGTAGTAGAGCTGGATCCACCACTAATAGGATTGTAGTAGAGGTGGATCCACCTCTAATAGGATTGTAGTAGAGGTGGATCCATCACTTATAGGATTGTAGTAGAGCTGGATCCACCACGAATAGGATTGTAGTAGAGGTGGACACTAATAGGACTGTAGCAGAGGTGGATCCACCACAAATAGGAATGTAGTAGAAGTGGGCTCACCACTCATAGGATTGTAGTAGAGGTGGATCCACCACAAATAGGATTATAGTAGAGGTGGATCCAGCAGTAATTGGATTGTAGTAGAGGTGGATCCAGCACTGATAGGATTGTAGGAGAGGTGGACCGACCACTAACAGGATTGTAGTAGAGTTGGACCCACCACTAATAGGATTGTAGTAGAACTGGATCCACCAGTAATAGGAATGTAAAAGAGCTGGATCCACCCCAGGATCCGAGAGGACTCCGTAGATTCCGGAGCTTCGCTGGTGCAGACACGGCAAAACGGCATGGAGGATGAGTCCACACCCTTAAGCGAGCGAATTCGCCAGCGGAGCAGGGAACGGAGTCCCAGATGGCTGCTTGCTGGTTGTTGGTTGCTGGTTGCTGGGGGGGGGGTCCGAACCGGCCAACGGGGCACAGACGCGCGGTTCCACCTTAGGGAAGAACGCGGGGAACGAGGTTTGGGACCATGGGGCACTCACGCGCGGTTGTTCCTTGTTGTTGTAAGTCGGGGGCCAGGGGCACAGTCTGACGCTCAATATTTTCCCAGATGGAACACCGGGTGCGAGCCTTGGGATCATCACTTCATTTGATAAAAGAAATTTGCCCATTTGGGCACTGGCCAGGGGGGAACCAACAGAAAATATTCGTTCGGAATCAGCATCCACAGCAACAGCGCAACAACAATAGTCTTTGTACGCTTGTTCGCTCTTACCTGCGCGCGTGCCATTCACCAGGAATCTCCCAAACCCTCGATACCCGCCTTCTTCGTCTTCGATCGTACCCCCTTAGGGGTCTATCATTCTTACCTGCAGCAAATATTTCATGCAGCTCCAACGGCAGTGGAAGAGAGGACGGATGGAAGACAAGGACAAGGGGGAGGGAAGAGGATGGAACACGAAAGAGAAAGTAGAAGGAGGGGGGGCTAGAAGCAGAAAGCACGTGGCATAATCAGATGGGCAGATCGGGTGGGTATATCATAACAGCGGGTTGCTGAATCGCGAATTTCGAGCGATATCGCGATTCCCAAAGAATTCGTGAGATAGGCCACAGCGGGAGCGTGATTCGTGAGTGTCGATTGCGCGGCGTCTGAATACATTGCAAGGAATTCCCACGCGAGAGCGCCATTCCTGCATACATCGTCAGGACGTCTCGCGCGAGATCGCGATTTGGGAATAGCTTGTGAGGAAGTTGTTAGGCGGGAACCGTGGGTGTAACTCGGTGGCCAGGGGCTCAATTCTGAGACTCAAGACTCAAGACTTGCCCTTTGAACAAAAAGGGTGAGAGCCCCAGGAAAGGTATTTCAATTGAAAAAGTACAATATGCCCCGGAATGGGGATCAACAGTATTCATGCTTCAGTCGGGAGAGAACAACATCAAAAGCGCAACACACCAACAGCAATCCGCACCACGGAACCGCACTTCAGCCGTGCGCCCAGGGACAGTGAATGACAGTTCGACCCCTGACTCTGGTGAAGACGAGGAGGTAAGAGGAGGAGGAGGAGGAGGAGGAGGAGGAGGAGGAGGAGGAGGAGGAGGAGGAGGAGGAGAGAGGAGGAGGAGGAGGAGGCGGAGGAGGTGGATGTGGAGGTGGAGGTTGGATGAGGAGGGAGGAGGAGGAGGAGGAGGAGGAGGAAGGGTGCGGAAGAGGAGGTAGGGAGGAATAAGAGGGGTAACGAGGAAATAGATGAGCTGGAGGAGGAGGGATGAGGAGGAGGAGGAGGAGAAGGAGGGAAGGAGGAGAAGGAAAAAGAGGAGGAGGAGGAGGAGGAAGAGACGGATAAGGAGGAGGAGGAGGAGGAGGAGGAGAGGAGGAGGAGGAGGAGGAGGAGGATGAGGTGAAGAGGTGGAGGAGGAGGACGGGGAGAGGGAGGAGGAAGGAGGAGGAGGAGAGGAGGTAGGAGGAGAGGAGGAGGAGGAGGGGAAGGAGGAGGAGGAGGAGGAGAGGAGGAGGAGGAGGAGGCGGAGGAGGAGGAGAGGAGGAGGAGGAGGAGGAGGAGGAGGAGGAGGAGGAGGAGAGGAGGAGGAGGAGGAGGAGGCGGACCCCCCCCCAGGAGCACGGCGCCGGTGCGCTGTCGCTGGAGCCCCGCCCTACCGCCCCGCCCCAGGTTGCGCAGGTGTCAGGTGGCATCCGCTCCCCCACGCCTGCCTGAGATCTGGGATGTTCTTGGCTTTTTTAGGTCTCCTGTAAACATCAGATTCGGGGGGCGAGCTCTACTCGCCGGGGTCCCTACTGCCAAGCGGCCAGGCCCCCCGCTGCCAAGCTGCCAATCGACCAGGCCCCCCGCTTCCAACCCCGACGTTGGGAGTGTTTTGCTTCAGGAGGGAAAAATTACACGCAGACGCAATTAATCGTCGATTCCCCAGAAAATATAGAATATATATATATATATATATATATATATATATAAAAAGACAAAAACATATGGGTTATTTGTCTGTCCCAGGGCCCCTTCATTGTCTGGTAGGAAAAACATCAGGATGAGAGTGCGAGGGCCCGAGCGGTCTTACTTCATCCCTGGGCGTGCGTGGCCGTGGCAGACCTGCTTCTGCTCGACGGGGGGCCCTCGGCGAACGCTTTCTGCGCCGTCGCACCCTCGCTCTCCGCAGGTGCGGGGCGCAGGCTGCGTACCCTAGATTCGTGAGCAGAGGGCAGCAATAAAAAGCAGCATCGTCTCGCCGATGCTCATCCCCGCTGGGCCGTGGTATCTCGGCCCCGCCGGCTCCCCCCCCAGGTGGGGATCTGTCCCTTGAACCCCAAAGGGAGAAGCATGCATCCCCGCCTACCAGGGTGTGTCAGCCAACAGGGTCACACAGCTGGCATGGGGATCGAAACCATTGTATTTAAGATTAGACCAATGGTCCATCACACGATTCTGATAATAGCCGAAAGTCAAACATTCAAGGATTTTCCAGTGGCCTCTGGAGGCCGATGTGACCTCCAGAGGCTTCACTGGACCGTTCTGGAGACCTTCTGTGACCAGAGACCTCCCCCAGAGGCTTCCAGAGACCCGGGATTCCAGCGATTCGGAGAAATCGCTTGTCTTGTTGTGTTCTGGGGCATTTCCAGACCCCTGGGGCCAACACAACAATTGGCCTGGCGACGTACCCAACCCCTGCGGGGCACGAGTAGCTTGGGACTCGTTATACAGAGGTGATGACGTGGCATGGGCGCATCTAATTCTGCGAGCGGAAATCGTGAGGCTCGCAGCCCCCCAAGGATGGCGAGGTCCCGCTCAGATCTGCGTGGTGCCTCACTCCGCTGGACCCGCCAGCAGCCTTCGAAAGTGGCGACAGCTTTGCAGATCGCAGCCCCCCAAGGACGGCGAGGTCCCGCTCAGATCTGCACTGTGCCGCATTCCGCTGGACCCACCCGCAGCCCTCGAAAGTGGCGACAGCTTCGCAGATCGCAGCCCTCCAAGGACGGCGAGGTCTTCTCAGATCCGCGCTGTGCCTGGCTCCGCTGGACCCACCAGCAGCCCTCGAAAGTGGCGACAGGGACGGCGAGGTCCCGCTCAGATCCGTGCGGTGCTTCACTCCGCTGGACCCACCAGCAGCCCTCGAAAGTGGCGACAGCTTCGCAGATCGCAGCCCCCCCAGGGACGGCGAGGTCTCGCTCAGATCCGCGCGGTGCCTCGCTCCGATGGACCGACCAGCGACCCCTCAGCAGCCCTCGAAAATGGCGGCAGCTTCGCAGATCGCAGCCCCCCAGGGACGGCGAGGTCTCGCTCAGATCCGCGCGGTGCCTCGCTCCGCTGGACCCACCAGCAGCACTCGAATGTAGCGGCAGTTTCGCAGCCCCCCAGGGACGGCGAGGTCCCGCTCAGATCTTCGCGGTGCCTCACTCCGCTGGACCCACCAGCAGCCCTCGAAAGTGGCGAAAGGTTCGCAGATCGCAGCCCCCCCAGGGACGGCGAGGTCTCGCTCAGATCCGCGCGGTGCCTCACTCAGCTGGACCCACCAGCAGCCCTCGGAAGTGGCGGCAGCTTCGCAGATCGCAGCCCCCCAGGGACGGAGAGGTCTCGCTCAGATCCGCGCGGTGCTTCATTCCGCTGGACTAACCAGCAGCCCTCGAAAGTGGCGAAAGGTTCGCAGATCGCAGCCCCCCCAGGGATGGCAAGGTCTCGCTCAGATCAGCGCGGTGCCTCGCGCCGCTTGACCCACCAGCAGCCCTCGAAAGTGGCGACAGCTTCGCAGATCGCAGCCCCCCCCCCACTGACGGCGAGGCCTCGATCAGATCCGCGGTGCTTCGCTCCGCTGGTCCCATCAGGCTTTCGACAGTGGCGACAGTGGCGACAGCTTCGCAGATCGCTGCATGGCGGCAGTTTCGCAGATCGCAGCCCCCCCAGGGACGGCGAGGTCTCGCTCAGATCCGCGCGGTGCCTCACTCCGCTGGACTAACCAGCAGCCCTCGAAAGTGGCGAAAGGTTCGCAGATCGCAGCCCCCCCAGGGACGGCGAGGTCCCGCTCAGATCCGCGCGGGGCCTCGCTCCGCTGGACCTGCCAGCAGTCCTCGAAAGTGGCGGCAGTTTTGCAGATCGCAGCCCCCCAGGGACGGCGAGGTCTCGCTCAGATCCGCGCGGTGCCTCACCCCGCTGGATCCACCAGCAGCCCTCGAAAGTGGCGGCAGCTTCGCAGATCCCAGCCCCCCAGGGACGGCGAGGTCCCGCTCAGATCCGCGCGGTGCCTCGCTCGGCTGGACCCACCAGCAGCCCTCGAAAGTGGCGACAGCTCCGCAGATCGCAGCCCCCCCCCCAGGGACGGCGAGGTTGGAGACAGACACCTCAGGCCAGATGCATACACAAGAGGTGCGCACGAGGCGAGACGAGACAAGGGAGGCGGGATGCGGGAGGCGGGAGGCGGGAGGAGAAGTAGACGGAGAAGTGGAGACCGCAGTGCTCTATTCAAAACGAATACACAACTCGAGGAGTGTTGGGAATACGGAAAAGCCAGCCTCGGGGAAGGGGCCGAGGGGTCGCGGAGGACTCCGCATTCACAAATTCACGACCTCGAAGGTCTGAGTTGTCGAAATCCTCCCCCAGACGGCACCGATGAGCGTGCAGGGAGAGGGTGTTTGAGGGGAAGAGAAGAGGGCATGCCAACTACGATCCAACCGATCCGATTAGGTATCGGTTCTGGCCGGCCCGATCCGAGTCGACTCCGATGTGCCGACGGCCCGGTGCGGGCCGATGTGTGAGTGTGTGAGTGTGTGTGTGTGTGTGTGTGTGTTCTGTTGTGCGTCTCGGCTCGGCCGATCCGGTTCGATCTCGACTCCGTGCCGAGGCAGCCCGATCAGAAGCACGATCCGATTCGACCTGATTTTACGATTCGATGCTGACCGATCCTTGGAATCACCACCCACCGAACCACCCCAACCCAACCCGAAGGCCACAATTTGACCTCCCTTTCCAGTGTGGGGGGGTCGGGGAACATGGAACAAACCACATCTGGAGCCCGTACCCTTCCCCGCCCCGAAATTCGGATCTTCGGGTTGGGTTGGGGTGGTCTGGTAGGTAGTCAGGATTCTTTAAAACATAGGGACGACTCGGAGGAGGACGCCAGGGAGGCAGAGGAGGGGTCGTCGTCGACGCTTGCCTTGCGCGGTCCTCCGGGCATGTCCCAGGGACGGATCGCCCCATGCGCGCACGCGCAGCGGCGCACGCCTGCAGGCGGCCTCGGGTCCCATGAGAGGCACCCAGGAGGCCCAGGAGGCCCCCGACACGCCCCCGAGAGACCCCAAGAGGCCTCCAAGCGGCCTACAAGAAGCCTCCAAGAGGCTATCAGAAGCCCCTAACATGGCCCCAACTGCTCCCCAGATAGCTCTCAGAAGCCTCGACGAGACTTCAAGATACCCCTAGAAAAGCCTCCAAGATGGGGTTCAAGAGGGAGGAGGGAGGAGAGGAAGAGGAGAAGAAGGAGGAGATGGAGGACGAGGAGAAGGAGCGAGGAGCAATAACGAGGATAACGAGGCTGCGGACAAGACCTGCCTCAGTTCGGCGCCCTGTCTGAACTCGAGCGGGTCTGAAAGTAAAACGCATGTCTGCTGCGCTGCTGCGCTGCTGCGCTGGCACGGTAATCCGCGGAGTTTACCGCAGGCAGCTGGACATTGCCACTTGTTACGGATGGGTGATGCACGTCCCAAGCTCGACGTAGGCTCCGCCGCTCTCCTTCGCTTCACCAGGGCCAACGTTACGTCCTGGGCCGTGCTGGAAAGGCTCCCTCGGCCAGTTCGAGATCCCCCTCTTGGACCCCTCTTGGGGCTTTCCTCTTGGGCCGTCTTGAGGGCCTCGTGAACCATCTTGAGGCACTCTTGAGCTGTCTTAGGGTCCTCGTGGACCGTCTTTGAGTCCTCCATGGGCCCTCTTGCGCCGTCTTTCAGTTCTTTTGGGCCAGCTCAGATTTTCGAAAGCCCGAAAAAGCGTGCATACCAGAATCTTCGAAGCAAGTTGATGAACATGCATGATTTGGACGTCCTTGGCCTCTTGGACGTCCTCTCGGAGCCCTCTTGGGGCGTCTTGGGGACCTCTCAGACTGACCTGGGGGCCATCGTGGGGCCCTTCTGGAGCATCTGGGGGCCCTGTTGGGCAGTCTTGGGACCGAGGCTTACGTCGGGCCTGTCCCTCTACAGGGGGAATATCCCCAAACAGTCCAAAAATAGCATGGGGACTACTTTTTGACTATTTTTTGACATTTTGGGGGGGCAGTTTTGGGGGTATACCGAAAAACAATCGCCCAACATCCCCCTGTAGGGGGACAGGCCCGACCTAAACCGAGGCCTCGTGGGCCGCGCTCGGTAGCGGCTTGGCGCCGCCTTGGCTGCCTCGACCGCGCCCGCCGGGGCCCCCGTGGCGGTGGTGCGCGGCGGTCGCCGCGCGCGGCGCCGGGGGGCTCCCGGGCGGCCGTGCCGCCTGCCGGGCGCCAGCCGCCCCGCGGCAGCGCCCGGCAGGCGGCGGCCGCGATGCCCCGCGGCGGCAGACGTCGGGGGCGGCAGGGACCCAGACCCCCTCGAGTAGTGAAAAAATCATGACGGCAGGTTTTTCTGAGTTTTCGGCCTCCGGGGGCCCTCACCGGGGGCTACCGCTATTTAATTATTTTTTTTTTTTTTTTTTTTTTTTTATTTTATTTTTTTTTTTACTCTTTACTTTTTATTTTTTTTATTCACCAAATACCTATACTTTTATTTATTTTTGTTTTTTCTTTTTATATTTTACTTTTTTTTTTCTTCTATTTACTTTTTTTTTTTTTTTTTTTTCTTTTCTACTCTTCTTTTCTGCTCCTCTATTTTTATTCATTATTTTTTTTTTTTTTTATTTTTTTTTTTTTTACTTCTTTTTTATACCTTTCCTGATTTTTTTTTTTACCAAACGCTCCTACAATATGGGCAGTGAACATATGCTTGCGTTGGTAGTTTTGTGGATGTTTGTGCCTACCAGCATCTAGCTAGAGCTGGCTTTCTTGTGCCGCGATCCGTGGGAGGGCAGTGCACATATTTACAGTAGGTTTGCGTCGTGTCGACCAGCGGCGACCCCAGCTCGGGCGTTCAAGGTTGAACGCCGCCGGCGGCCCAGAATCGATCGATGTTGAACGATCGGACGTTGCGGCAGCGGCCGATCGTTCAAGGTTGAACGATCCCTGCGGTGTCAAAACCAACGCTGGGGTCGGCACGACACGAACCTGCCGTAGTGCGTTTGGTAGGTTTTTGGTGGATGTTTGCGCCTATCCAGAATCTAGCTCGAGCTGGCTGGGAGGGCAGGCCGTCTTCTCTGCCTCTCTCGGCCTTCCAAAGGGGCGGCCCTCGGGCCCTAGGGCCCTCGGAAGCGGATCCGGGGTCCAGACCCGTACTGTAGACGGACCCCGGGAGGGGTCCTCTCAGACCCCCTCGAGTAATGAAAAAATCATGACGGAAGGTTTTTCTGAATTTTCGGCCTCCGGGGGCCCTCACCGGGCCTCGGGAGCGTCAAAAAACGACTCAGGATGCAGAGCCGGTCATGGGGAAGGGGTCGGGTCCTCTGGGGGTCGACGTAACGAAAAAATCAGTACGTCGGGGGTCTGGGGAGGGGGGTGATGACTAGTGGGGGGGATATCATGGCGTGGGCCATGATATTGTAGTGGCCTTCGGCCAGTGCCGCCGATCCGGGGCGCTCCGACTGATGTGATCCTTCTTCGCCCTCGTCCCTCCTCTCTTTTTCCCTCCCCTCCTCTCACTCAGCATTTATCGAAGACGCCTACGGCGAATCACCGCCGCCCCCTGCCTTTGTGGAAGCGCCTATGTGGCCGAACGTTGAGGCCAGACCTGCAAAGCCATCGGACCATGTGTTCCCCGAATCGGTTTGGAAAGCCTTCGGGGAACACGTGGGCGTCTTGATGGTCATCGTCGCCGTCTTGGAGGCCTCTTGGGCGATCTTTCGGCGATCTTTGGGGGCTCTTGGGCCGTCTCGGGCCGTCGGAAGGCCGAAAGAAGGGAAATGACCAAATCCATCAAAAACCTTGGGAAAATCAGTGATTTTGGCATCTTTTGGCCTTCCTGGAGGCCCTCTTGGGGGCCTCTTGGGCCCTTTTGGGCCAGCTTCGAGCGAACTTCGGCCATCTTGGTGGGTTCCTGGCACGCCTGACGCCGTCGGGAGCCGTTTTGGGGGCCTTTCTGGGCCAACGGGGGACCCTCTTGGGGCGCTCCAGGGCCGTCTTGGAGGCCATCTTGGGCGTCTTGGAGGCCATCTTGGGCGTGTTGGAGGCCTCTTGGGCCGTCTTGGGGCCCTCTAGGGGCCATCTTGGAGGACACTTGGGCCATCAGGGGGCTCTCTTGGGGGCCTCTTGGGCGATCTTGGGGGCTTCTTGGGCCGTCTTGAGCCGTCGGAGAGCCGAAAAGGCGCAAATGCCAAAATCCTTCAAAAACCATGGGAAAATCAATGATTTTGCCCTCTTCGGACTCTCCTGGAGGACCTCTTGGAGGCCTCTTGGGCCGTCTGGGAGGCCTCTGGGGGCCCTCTTGGGCCGTCTTGGGCCGTCTTGGACTCTCTTGGGCCGTTTTGGAGGCCGTCTTGGACCATCTCGGGCGGACTTGGAGGCCATCTTGGGCCATCTTCGCGATTTTTTGAGGATGTCCCGAGCGACACGGCCGTTTTTGGGCATTGAGAGATGGGGTTTGGGCAATTTGCGGGTGGCCGGCGGGACGGGCCGAAGCCCACTGGGGAGTTCTTTAAGAAAAAAAACCAAAACCAAAACCTGAATCATCCAGCACGCCGTGCACCCCTGTGGCAAGACCACAGGGGGCGGCGGATCCAGTGGCCGTCGGCCTATCCCGCCACCGTGCGTGGGTGGTGGGTCAGAGGCCTCATGGATGCTGGTTGGGATCTCGTGGTTGGCTGGGACTTCTGGGGGCCTCTTGGGCGCCTCTTGGGGCTTCTTGGGGGCCTCTTGGGCGTCTTGGGGCCACTAGAGGGCCTCTTGGGGGTCTCTTGGGAGCCTCTTGGGGCTTCTTGGGGGCCTCTTCTGCGCCCATTGGGGCCTCTTGGAGGCCTCCTCGGAGCCTCTTGGTGCGGGAGGGGTGGTACTCGAGTTCGGAACCCCCTCGGAGGCCACGATCCTTGTGAGGGGTGTCAAAAAACGCATCCGCCGGAAACTCGCACCCCCCCCCCCCACCCCTCCTTCCCCGGCAGAGCTACCCCGGCAACCCCCCCAGAGGCTGAGGCTCAGCCTCGAGGCTGTAGCTGAGACTCCTTGAAACTCACACGCCGGATCGGCGGATTTCCGCAGATTTCATGGCGCCTCGTCTCATTTCGTTACGTGCCTGGCCCCCCGCCTTGGGCCGCGCACATGCCGGCGGCCATGATTTGCACCCCTCCCCCCTCTTGGACGCCTCCCTCTTGGCCGCCCCCCCGAAGACGCGGGCGTCGGTGGTGCGCCGGGAGGGGTGTCTTGGGGCGGTGCCCGAAGAAGAAAGAACGACATGAGCGTTAATTTTCGACAGTCCGAGATGCTTTTCTGGATCTTCGCTGGGCCCCCTGGCGGCGCTTTCGGCGCCGTCCCTGGCGCGCAGAGCGCGCCAGGGAGATCTGAGAAATCCGCTCGGACAGTTGACAGTTGATGTGTATGCTGTTATCTTTCTCTATGTTTTGGGCGTGATTGTTTTTTTCCCCCCCACATGTTTCGTCGGGTTCTGGTGTTCTTCCCTGCCGCAACGCACCCGCGTCTCACACCTCCCCCCTCCCCTTCTCCTTCTCGCACCAGAGCGGGTGTGCAGGGGGGTGGTCCCTGAGCTCGGCAGGCGTGGCATTTCCTCGACGCCACAGGGGGTGCGCTGGGGGTGGGGGCCCTATGCGCTGCGTGCAACGCATCGGGCCCCCACCCCCCCAGGGGTGCGCTGGGGGTGGGGGCCCTATGCGTTGCAGGCTCCCAGGGCGTGGCAGGCGTGGCATTTCCTCGACGCCACAGGGGGTGCGCTGGGGCGGGGGCCCTATGCGCTACAGGCTCGCAGGGCGTGGCAGGCGTGGCATTTCCTCGACGCCACAGGGGGTGCGCTGGGGGTGAGGGCCCTATGCGTTGCAGGCTCCCAGGGCGTGGCAGGCGTGGTATTTCCTCGACGCCATAGGGGGTGCGCTGGGGGTGAGGGCCCTTTGAGGAGGAGGACGGGGAGGTGGGGCAGCAGCAGCGGCAGCAGCAGCAGCTGCAGCTGCAGCAGCAGACGCAGCAGCAGCAGCAGAAGCAGCAGCAGGAGGAGGAGGAGGAGGAGGACACCGAGGAGGAGAAGGAGGAGCAGCAGCAGAAGCACCGATGGTACACATGGGAAATTAAATAGGTATGTGGGGGTCCTCGGTAACGTAATTTGCTTTTGGGGCGGGGGGTGTTTTGGGTCTTTTCTTACCTCCTCGGCCCTGGGGTCGTGAACAGAAAGGACTCAGCATGAAGAGCTGGTCCCTGGGAAAAGGTGCAGACCTCCTGGGAGCCACGTTGTGCAAAAAACACGACGTCGGATGTCTGGGTCCTTGTCGTCGTCCTCCTCCTCCCCCTCCTCTCCTCCTCCTCCCTCCTCCTCCTCCTCATCCTCCTCCTCTCCTCCTCCTCCTCCTCCTCCTCCTCCACAAGGGGCAACCCAAGTCGGACGAGAGACCATTGTGACAATAACCAGGGCGGCTGATGTCCGGGTTCCCCGCTCCTTCCTCCCCGTCTGCCGGGCAGCCCTCGCCTCCTGTCGCCCCACCCCCCCCACCCCCCCCCCCCCCGGCCGCCCCCCCCCCCCCCGAGGAGCTGCGGAGCCGGGGTATGCTGGCGCTGGACTTTGGGAACTCGCTTGACGACGACAGCAGCAAGGCCTGTTCCTCCTCCCTCGGCCTTCGAGCTGTGGGCTTCGAGTCTGGCCTCACTCCGCGCCCTCCTCCTCTTCCTCCGCGTTCTCTTTCTCCTCCTCCTCTCCCTCCTCGCCTGACCTTCTCGCCGCTTGGGGGCCTCTTGGGGGCCTCTCGGTGGCCTCTTGGGGGCCTCTTGGGGGCCTTCTGGGGGCCTCTTGGGGCGGAAGGCTCGGATTCCTCTACGCCCCTGTTGGGGCGGTTTTGGAGCGTCGGGGAGCCGAAAAGGCGAGAACGCCAGAATCCTTCTAACACTTTAGGAAGATCCATGATTTTGAAGTCTTGGGGTCGAGGCCTCTTTGGGCGCCATGGGGGCCTCTTGGGACGCCTGGGGCTGCGACAAGCCCCAGGAGAACTGGGCCGAAGGGCTCCGAACCTTTTCAACAGGCCTCAGGAGTGGGGGCTGAGGGGTAGTTTAGAGGACCCGAGGACACGCGCCCATTCCGTGCCACCAGGCTCGGCGGCGGATGGCCTATCGTGGCCGGGCAGCGCGAAGGCGGCCAGGCGCGGCCAGCAGAGGCTCGTTCCCCTCTCGGGCGCCCGGCAGGCCTGAGGGCGTGTTGAGAGTGCCAGCACGTCTGCAGACGTGCCACTTCGTCCTCTTAGAACCATCCAAGGAGGAGGAGAAGGAGGGGGAGGAGGAGGAGGAGGAGGAGGAGGAGGAGGAGGAGGAGGAGGAGGAGGAGGAGGAGGAGGAGGAGGAGGTGGGACCATCTCGAAGCCATCTCGGACCTCCTTGGGGCGATTCTGGATTGCCTTGGAGACATCTTGGGCCACCTTGGCGGCCTTGGTTGCCTGCCTGGGCCGTTTGGGCGTTTCTGGTACGAGGGATCGTGGCCTCGGGAGCTCGGACCCAACGGTTTTGCAGCGCATCGCTGCCTCGGGACATGGGGGGGGGTGTACTCAAGGGCACCCTCGAGGGCGCGAAGTTGTTCGCGCTTCGCGGTTCGGCTCCGATTCCTCCTCGTCCTCCTCTTCTCCCTTGGGAGGCGGCGCGAGAGCGCGTTCGCGCTTCGCGCGTCGCGCAGCGCGAAGCGCGAAGATGGGAGCCCTCGTGTACGCACACGCACCCGTCCGCGGGTAGAGGGGGGGGCGTCTTAGGAGACAGCAGCAGCCATGCTGGACAGACGTTGGCATTTTGCCGCGCCTCAACGTGCCAGGGTGCACCGTGGCTAATCTCAGAACCCTTGGAGACAGTCTGTTGAGGAAAATGGCGGAATGAGGAGGCGGAGGAGGAGGAGGAGGAGGAGGAGGAGGAGGAGGAGGAGGAGGAGGAGGAGGAGATAATACGCTGCCTCAAACGAGGGTTGCCTCCTCTAAGGCGCAGCGCCGATCGCCCGCGGGCCGCGGGGCGCTCAGCGCAGCGCGTGGCGGCCACCCACCATCTCGGCGCCCCGTCGCCGAACGGCCACCGGGGCAAGCCGCCCGAGGCCGCTGCTGTGGCCTACCCCCTCGCTGCGCAGGGGTGATGCGGTGGCTCAGGGAGGCGCCAAGCCGGCGCCTCCGTGGCCTAAGCTTACCCCCTCGCCACGCAGTGGCCGCGCCGCCCGAGGGAAGTCACGTCCTCGGCCACTGGCGCTGTACTCCTCGTAGTACTGCCAGCTCGACCATCTCGTCGGCGTCTCTCGCTGGTCGCCCGTGGCCCTCATCGCACTGCGCCTGGCCTGCCCTCTCATCAGAGGTACCCGTCCAGCCAGTCGCTGCCTGGTAGAGTGCACACAGGCCGGCCTTCCCGCGCCGCCCAGGGGAAGGCACGTCCCTGGCCACAGGCGCTGTCGTCGCCGTGCCGCCGCTTCCGCGCCGCCCAGGGGAGGGCACGTCCCTGGCCACGGGCGTCCTCGTCGCGATGCTGCATCTGCCGCGCCGCCCAGGGGAAGGCGCGTCCCTGGCCACGGGCACCCTCGTCGTTGCACGGCTTCTGCCGCGGCGCCCAGGGGAAGGCTTGTCCCTGGCCACAGGCGCTGTCGTCGCCGTGCCGCCGCTTCCGCGCCGCCCAGGGGAAGGCACGTCCCTGGCCACGGGCGTCCTCGTCGCGATGCTGCATCTGCCGCGCCGCCCAGGGGAAGGCACGTCCCTGGCCACGGGCGTCCTCGTCGCGATGCTGCATCTGCCGCGCCGCCCAGAGGAAGGCACGTCCCTGGCCACGGGCACCCTCGTCGCTGCACGGCTTCTGCCGCGCCGCCCAGGGGAAGGCACGTCCCTGGCCACAGGCGCTGTCGTCGCCGTGCCGCCGCTTCCGCGCCGCCCAGGGGAAGGCACGTCCCTGGCCATGGGCGTCCTCGTCACTCTGCCGATAGGAACGCACGCGCCTTCGGTACCAGCGGATGCCCGGAGACGATAGCGTCTTGAACTGTTCCATTGGCCGTAGCATCTGCACTTATGCAACCGCCGTCGGCTGCGGCGCGTCGCTCCCCCCTCTCCCTGCCACCCCGCTTGGGTAAGGGTACGGGTATCTTTCGCGCTCCAGAATGTCGATTCCGTGCCGGTGCATACCGATGCCACGCGCATTCCGGTTCTACTGGGCTTTATATTAGATTTGATGTTGGTGGATCCTGTTGGGTAAGCTTGGAGAACTCTTCGGGGGACCCATTCCTTGCCACATCCCTCGTCTTCCCCTCCACTGCGCCTCATCGCCCCGTTGGCAGTCATAGGCAACAGCGTGGTGACCCGAAGCAACCGCGAGGGACATCCGTGGCATCATAATCGGCACAAGCCGCAGTATGATCATTTGGAGCGGTGATGAGGATAACGGTGTTGATGTTGTTGCCAAGTGTGTAGGGAGTGCGCCCCAGTTTGTCCCCTGACGCCCGTCGCTGCGATTCGTTCGACGCGTGGGCCTTCAGACTTCTCGACCCCTTCCGTTCAGTCTTCTCGACCCCTTCTCTCGAGCTGCTCCCAGAGGAGGAGCGCCTCCTCGTCAGCGAGGCGACGCCGTCCTGTGCGCGGGTTTGAGGCCATCACAGAGGTTGATGCAATTTGTAAGTGGAATAATCAAACCAGGCAGAAACCCCAAGCACTGGATGGTTCGAAGATTCGTGATCAGGATATTCAGATCGATAGTGAGATCGATAGTGCGGTCGATCGTGCTGACGATAGTAACGTCGATCATGAAACGAATAGTGAAGTCGATTCAGTGAGATCGATAATGAGATCGATTGTGAAATCGCTCGTGCGATCCATGGTGAGATTTATTGTGAGATCGATAGTGGATTCGATTGTGAGATCTATCGTAAGATCGATCGAGAGGTGGTTGGTAAGATCGATGGTGAGACTGATCGATGAGGAAATTGACCATGACTTCGGGGACCAGGACACCCAGGAACCCCGCCGCCCGCCAAAATCGGCCCAGAGCCAGCAACCGGGAGCTGGGGAACCCGGGAAGCCGGAACCGGGAGCCCGGGAACCCAGCCGGCCACCGATATCGGCCCGGGACTTTCCGCCAAATTCTTCACTATCCGATAGGGCCCCTTCAGTTCAAACGTTGGTCTGGGAATAGCCGCTAAGACCCCTTCAGTGCAAGCCCTGAGGGGGGAAAACCCTTTCCTGGGCGTTGTATATCCCAACCAGTTTTTTGACGGTCCCGAGTTCCCAAGCCAGCATCCGGATGCCGAGGGTGGCGGCGGACCGGCCGCCTCTTTTGTTTCCCCCAGGCGCCAGACGTATGGGATCCAACCTTTTTGACTCGATCCCTGGATATACCCTGCGGTGCTCTCTGGCCAGAACATCTAGGGCCACTACGAGAGCGCTTTCAGAAAGGGGCGCGAGTCCCTCATCCTGTTCGGGTGGGGCGGCGCGAACACGCGAAGGTAATCGCGTTTCGTGCGGCGCGAAGCGCGAAGATAGTTGCACTAGAATATATCCTGGTGCGCGTTCTGGCCAGAACTTCGAGCTGATCGGATGGGGCTTGGACGAGGAAAGACTCCGTTCCAGAGCGTTCCAGAATACTCTCAGCGTTTTCCCGAACGCTCTGGGAAGGCAGCGGCGCCCGACACATCTTCAGAGCCGCAGATCTCAGAGATTGCCGATCCTCGGCCCAGTGTATCCTTGTCCTGGCTGCGTCTCCTGTGACGAGGAGGCCTGGAAACTACTCCAAAAACGTTCAGCCCTCAACGCCTAATGCCTTGGAAACAGTCGCGACCTGTGCGGTCGGACGCATCACAGGGCTGGACCTGAACGCTGTTTTGCTGGACATCGGCTGTGTTTTGTTTTTCATTGTTGGGATGGAGGTGCAAGAACTCAGGTAGAGCAAAACGAACAACGAAACGAAAACAAAACGAAACACAACGTTTAGCTCCAGCCCTGGCGCATCATTCCAGGCCGCCCACATGGGTTCCCAGTGGATGAAGCCGGAGGATGGCGCCGCATCCCCGATGCATCGCCCATGCGGTTCGGTGTGGAACCAGATTTTCTCCGCGCGGGCGTCGCCGATGCACCGCCGACGTCGCCGTTACCTCGGCGATTCATCGGCGATGCATCGGCGCTACATTGAGGATGTTGAAACGGCGGGGTTGGTGACGTCTGAATTATGTCCGGCGGGCGGCCCTTTCCGCACGTACACGTGCTAGACCCCCCCCCAGAGGTATTCAGGTTCGTTCTTGCCCCCCAAAACGATTGCATCGCTAGAGCCATGGCCGCCTGCGCAAACAGCAACAACATCATCTGCCTGGTATCCCTCTATATAAAAAAAACTCCCCCCTCAGCCTCGTATCCTTCCTTTTTCCCTTATCAGCTTGCTATCCCCCAAGCCAGCCATCTCATCGCCCTGGCGCCGACTCCATTTCAAAAACTATCCTTTTCAGCCTCCTTTCCTTCATTATTTCCTCCTCCTCCTCCGATGTCTCCCCTGCTTCCTGCCCGCGCGCTTCTCGATTCCTCCAATCTCCACCCGTCATACTATTTGTCAGCACCCCTCTCTCCCTCTTCTCACGTTAGGGTATCAACGCTGTCTCCTTCTTTCTTTCATCGTTATGTCCTCCTTGCTCTTCCCACATCCATCTTGAATGTGCTTCTCCTTCCCCAGCCTGCGCATTGCCTGAAGGCCTCTGGTCCAAGTGCGCCCCCCTTCCTCGCTCTCGCCTTCTCGATCCCTTCCCTTCTCCGCTTCTCGATGCCGTGGGGTGGCGCGGCGGCGGCGGCCCGCGCGGCGGCGGCGGCGGCCGTGGCGCCGCCGGCGGCAGCGCCCCCCGCCGCGGCGGCGGCGGGCGGCCGTGGCGCCGCCGGCGGCAGCGCCCCCCGCCGCGGCGGCGGCGGCCGCGGCGCCGCCAGCGGCAGCGCCCCCTCCGCGGCGGCGGCGGCGGCCGCGGCGCCGCCAGCGGCGGCGCGCCCCGCCAAGGCGGCGGTCGCCGCGGCGGCCAAGCGCCGCAGGCGCGCCGCGTGAAACGCACGATAGGAGGGAGGATCAGGGGGCGAGCGAAGATCAGGGAGAAGGATGGGGAGGAAGGAGGAGCCAGAAGAGAGGAGCCAGAGGATGGGAAGATCAGGGAGACGAAGATGATGGCGAGTGATGGGGAGGATGGAGGATGGAGGAGCCAGAAGATGATGGCGAGTGATAGGGAGACGAAGATGATGGCGAGTGATGGGGAAGATGGAGGAGCCAGAAGAAGGGAACTCAGGAAGGTGGGGAAGGACCGCGTGGACGCGATGGAAGAGCAGGAAAAGGAT
>CAUYUJ010001243.1:48746-76246 GCA_963575745.1 Prorocentrum cordatum
GAGAGAGAGAGAGAGAGAGAGAGAGAGAGAGAGAGAGAGAGAGAGAGAGAGAGAGAGAGAGAGTGCATGGCCACCGCCCTACGATTGGTGGGCGCAGCACTGGCCGTCCGTCGCCCGTGACCCGAGGTGTGCAAGACTGGCCGCTCGGGCTGCCTGCGCTGCGCGAAGTGCTGCGTGCGCCGGGACTGGGGGGAGGCTGCGCGGGCTACGGCAGCAGCAGGGGCCGACGGGCGATGGGGGGGCGAAGCGAGGGGGCGAGAAGAAGGCCAGGAGGTATAGGGGGATGAGAAACTTATATGACTGCAATGGAACTGACGACGGCGGGAGAATCCAATATGCCGAAGAGGAGGTGCAAGCAGGGGGCGAGAGGGGAGGGCTCGAACAGGGGCAGCAGAAACAACTTCCACGCGTCTCTTGATCCGCCCTTCCCCTCTTCCTTCACCCCCTGCCCCGCCCTCTCCCCGTGGTATCTTCTGTCCTCTCATCCCTTCTTTCCCCCAATGCGCATTTCTTGGGGGCCTCGCTGTCGCCCCCCTCTCTGTCTCTTCCAGCCCGTTCGTCAGATCTCCCCGTTTGAGCGCCAGGCCCCAGTGGAGGTGGCCGGTGACTCCATCGGATATCTGGCGAGCAGGTTGGACGAGGTGCAGACGGAGATCGACTGCCTCAGGTGGGGCGCCGCGTTCGACGAAGCGGGTGTCCCCGCAGTCGATGAGGTTCAATCTCCATTGCTCCTCCTTCTCGTCATCGTCGCCCTCCTCCTCATTCTCCTCCTCGTCCTCGTCGTCGTACTCCTCCTCCTCGTCCTCCTCTGCCCCCGCCTTCTCGGCAAACATCATCGCGGGCGTCCTGATCGACATTCCTCGCGCGCAGGCGAGCATGGAGGAGGAGGATGAGGGGGGCGTGGACTGGCCGCTTTGGAGGAGGAGGATGCGCGGGGCGCAACCTGGGCGGGCCAGGGAAGAGCAGCGGGAAGGCGGAGCGGGCAGCAGGGGAACCGGAAATGGATTGCGGGCTCTCCTCAGCATTTTCCTGGCCGCTGTCCCCTTCCTCTGGGCCACCCATCATCCCCCGCTTTCTCTGCCCCCCTCTCTATCGCTATCTCATTTTCTCTTGCGCCTCCTCTCTCCGTCTGGATCTCTCTCGCTCTCCATCTGTGCCTCTCGCATTCTCTCCGTCTGTCTGTCTGCCTATCTGCCTGCCAGGCTGTATATATACGTATATATGTATCACTTTCACACGCTCTCTCTCTCTCTCTCTATTTCTCTTTGCCCCTCTGTTTCCCTCTCCCTCGCCCCCTCTCTCCCACTCCCCCCCTCTCCCCCTATATCTCGCTATCTCTCTTTATCTATTCTACATTGCGCGCGGGGAGGGAGGGGGGGGGGCGGGGGTGGGCGGGCGGGACATGAACGACAAGGGCCCGAGCCAGTACGCCTTCAACCAGCACGCGAAGACGCCGCTGAGCGAGCTGGCCTGGTGGTGCATCGAGGACGAGTGCTACCCCTTGCGCGGCGGGCTGACCGTGGTGACCGACGGGTCCAAGTACGCCCACGGCGTTTGGGCCCCCGCTTGCTGCCAGCATCCTTTCGTTGGCTGCGCGTTCGTGCGCCAGTAGGTCATGTCTTGTGTGTATTGCGCGCCCTGTGAGGGCGCGGGTGGGATGGCAGCCAGGAGGGGGGATAATGGAGAATGGAGAAGGGGGAGGGGGAAGGGGTCGTTAGAGTGGAGCGTGCTGCATGCTTGCTGCTACCAGGGAAGTGCAGGCATGCTTGGCCCTTCGAGCAGCTCTCGCCTCGCCCATGCCTTGGCCCTTCCAGCAGCTCTCGCCTCGCCTCGCTCTCCGCAGTTTCCGCCCAGTCGGCGAGGTGGGCGCTGCGCACTCGGGCGTGTGCAGGGCGCGCGATTCGGCGCCCTGGGCGGTGGCGTCGCGCGCGCACGCGCGCCCAGACTCACGCGCGCACACGCGGGCAGAGGACAGACACGCGCACGCACGCGCGCAGACATGCCCTGAGTCGCAGAGAGCTTGCTGGCGAGCGCAGGGCAGTGCCTGACCCTTGCGTTTTGGGGGGCAGCGCCGCCGGCCACCGGGGTCCGAAGGCTGTCCTGGGATTTCAGCCTTCTGTTAGGGGCGCGGTGGTGTGGTGGGGGCGGGCGCGCCTCGCATCAGATCAGAGCCTTGTCATTTTGTCGGACCCCAGTTTTGAAGGGGCGGTCGATCGGGCCCCAGCCAGCTACAGCCTCGGCGACGTTGCCCCTCGATTGTGCGTTGACGGATATATATATATATATATATATATATATATGTACATATGTATTCTGACTGACGCGCTGACATGCAGTTGCAGCTGCAGTTCCGGAGTAGCCTGCAGCAGGTGGGTGCGTGAGGGCGCCAACGGGGCTGTGAGGGTTGCGGGGAAGTGCATGGACAGTCGGGGGGGGGGCGGGGCGGGGGGGGTGGGAGGGCAGGGGTGGAGTGGTGCAAATGGGCGAATGGCGACTGAGAGGGAACAGAGGGTGTGCGGGATGGGATGCGGAGATGAGGGATGGAAGTGAGCGATGTCGTAGCTCGGGGAAGCTGGTGATATTGGCGCGGCAGGGCCCAGGGGCTATCGGACTGGCGAAGTCGCATCGAGGGCGCGCGCTTGAAATGGGGCGGGAAATTATGCATTCCTCGCAGGACACGGTCGTGATGCAATCGCTTGTTGAGCTTGTCAAGGGTCAGGTCTGATTCGCTATTGATGTGGCTTCTCATCTTGCGCCGCTCTCCTTCACGTGCCCGTGGCGAATGCCACAACTAGGCCAAGGGCTCCCACGAGGGCGCGAAGTTAGTCGCGCTTCGCGCTTCGCGGTCCTCGTTCCTCGCCCTCCTCCTCGCCCTCCTCTTCTCCCCTGGGGTGGGGGGCGGCGCGAAGTTATTTGCGCTTCGCGCTTCGCGCAGCGCGATGCGCGAACTTAGGGGCCCTTGTAGGCTCATTCAGTGCGCAGCCGCTTTGGATAGGTTGGATAGGGTGCCAAGGGCCCGCGCCCGGGCGCGCGCTCGGCCGCCTGCAACGTTGGGCGGGAAGTTCCTGCCTGGCCGCATCGGGCTGGAGGAGCGCCGCCGCCGCCCGCTTCGATTGCATCTTCGTCTCATTGTCACCCGCCTTTGCATTCTAACACTTCCCGCCGTCCTAACCCCCTCTCCTCCTCCTCCTCCTCCTCCTCCTCCTCCTCCTCCTCCTCCTCCTCCTCCTCCCCGCAGCGCTCCTCCCTTTGCATTCTCGCGCTGCCCGTGTCGCCGAGCGACGGCGCTGATGGCGACGACCGTCTTCTGGGGGAGGTGGCGACGACGTTGGGGCGATGGGGGTGGGAGGTGGACTTGAAACGCGGTGTGCTTCTCATTGCTGCCCTGGGCCATCGTCCTAGCACTGACCTCCAGGTGGCATCCGTCAACTCGCCCCGCCTGCAGTTGCCTGTAGCTCCAGGGCTGGCTTCTTGGGGCGGGACCCGCGGCCCTCAATCAGCGTCTCTCCGTTAGCAGCCGAGGCCCTCAACCAGCGGCTCTCGACCAGCGGCCCTCAAGCAGCGGCCCTCAAGCCGCGCCCCTCCCTTGGGACAGGACCCGCGGCCCTCTCGCCCTTGGGCCCTGGGGGTCTTGGGGCCATCCTCGCCCTCGCCGCGCGGCTGCCACGTGCTGGAAGTAGCTCGTTAAACTCCTGTATGCCGTCTGTCTGTGTAGATCTCATGCCGGTTTAAGTTGCTCAGGAGTTGAACTGTCATGCCACCGTGATTGGGTCCCCTCCATTGAGCTAATCATCTAACGGGTGTCGGTTTTCGGCCCCACTCACAGCGGTATGAGCCTTTTATTCACGTGGGCGTAGAGCCGCGCCCCCTTGCTGGCACCGCAGACAGGTGCATCAGCCCGTGCGCTCGAGAGCGCCCGTGAAAGCACGAAGTGTGAGCTGTGATGTAGTCTAGCTATTTCAAGGAGGAAGGGGGGGGAAGGAAGGGAGGAGGAACAAGTGATGCATTATAGCTATTTCAAGGAGGAAGGGAGGAGGGGGGTTCGAACGAACGGACGAACAAGGAGGACGCTGGGAGGAAGGGCCGCCCGCGGAGGCGGAGGCTCGGGGTGGCAGTCGTGCACTGGTGCACCACGGCGTTAGAACGCTCGAAGGGCACCGCGGCAGTCGGGCGCCGCGGCAGTCGGGCACCACGGCAGTCGGGCGCCACGGCAGTCGAGCACCGCCCATACTATTCCACTTCAAGCAATGATCCGCAAGCAAACCAAACGCGCACTCACGCACCACCCTTCACTACTTCACACACACCCACCCACCAAGTAACATCCTCCAGCACCGCTCGCACACATTACCCAGCACCACCTCGCCATGGTGCCCGACTGCCGCGGTGCCCGACTTGTCACCGACGGTGGGAGGGCAGCAGGACAATGAGGGCGACGAAGGGGATTGCCGAAATCAGGGGAATTGGGCGGCGGGGGACATCAAGGGGAGGGGGGCGGGAAAACTGTTGCATCGATGACGGAGACGGCGGCAGCAGCGACAGCACCTGCCGTGGCCTTGCGGGCCCCAGTGCAGTCAGCAGCAGAAGAGGGCGTGGGCGCTGCCAGGCGAGCGCGTGCGCCTTCTTCGTCGTGATCACTGTCGAGGCGTCCTCGACCATCTTCCAGTCTCTTCTGGCCGGGGGGCGGGGATTGGGGTTTCGCATTCCAGAGTGAGGGGGGGAGGTCCTCGTAGCTCCAGCACCGTTTCGCATTCCAGAGCGATAGGGGAAGGTCCTCTCACCGTAGGGGGAAGGTGGAAGTGGTAGGAGAGGGAGGGGGCGGTGATGAAGAGAGGGGGAGGTGTGGGAGGGTGAATGTAGAGGTGGGGGAATGGGAGGGAGTAGGAGATGAGGGAGAGGGGAGGAGCGGGTGAGAGGGTGTGGGGAGGGGTAGGAAAAGGTAGGGGAGTAGAGCAGGGAGGAAGGAGGGACTCTGCCTGCACTTTACGCTGAACCCCTTCGGTGGCGAAGCCTTTGATGGGGGCCTCGCGCGTCCATGTGCATCGTGTGGCACGCGTGGTACTGTGCGTTGTATGTGTCCACGAGTCATATGAGCGTGTAGTGTATGTGCCATTGTGATGTAAAGTGGGGTATCGCTATACATATGACCAGCTGTGTTTGTGAGACACATGCTTGTGTTATAGGTTATGTGTGCGTGTCTCAGTAACTACTTATATGCACTGCGTGATGTGTGCTATATACCCGACTGCGCGCGTCGGCGAACCATTGTGCATGCGTGCGTTTGTAGACCCTGGTGGTAACGAAGTAGTAATAGTATAAGAAGGGCTTCGCCTCGAGAGCACCTGGCGCACGGGAACGCGCCCGTGCATGGCTGCCGCTGTGGGAGACGTCCCAGGCCAGGCCGAGGGCAACACCTGCAGACTCCTCTCTGTGCGTGACCCTCAAGGCGCACGCGTCTCTGTTGGGTGTCCTGCGGCCATGCGCCCTATGCAGGCGCCATCCCACAGGGGTGGGTATATCAGACTGGTAGTATTGCCCGATCATCCCTCTCACAGCCGCAGGGCCCGGGGCCACAGGTCCAGCACGCATGGCCGACGCACGTAGATGATGACAGCAGGCGAGAGAACAGTTGCGTGCATAATGCACGGGTAGAAGGTCATATGTGCAGACGCGCCGCATATGCAGCACGTCGGAGCAGCATTGCATCATCACAGCAGTGAACGCATTCACGTGAAAGCAACGCTGCAGAGGTCGTGAGTGGGAAGAAAAGCAGGAGAGCAGACTTGGCACATAGCCAGCATGTGATGGCATACATGCATGAAGCTAGCAGTGAGCACGTGCGCGTGTAGTAGAGCTACAGAGAAAACGATCGGTAAAACCGCGCCCCGAGATCTGGGCGTCTTTATCCTCATGGCGTCTGATGGCCTCAAGAATGATATCGCCAACTTCCTCATCGACAGAAGGATGATGTCCGGCCTGTGCCACAAGGGCGTCGTGGCGTACGGAGATGCAGCCGCTTTGGTGCTGCAGATCCTCGGGCGCGCAGACTCGTCGGGCCCCTTGTCCAGGAGAGGGATGAGAGAGTCGGTCCGGAAGCGCGCGGCGACTCTCGCCGCCTCGCGGCCCGACGTGCACGACCTGAGGATGGAGGGCGGGGCTTTCGAGGTGGACTTGTTCCCAGATGTTCTGAACCATTTCACGAAGTCCAGCCTCGCCGCGCAGGACATGGACGAGATCAATGAGATGGTCGGTCCGCCTTCGCGGCAGCCGACGCAGAAGAGGCGCTACGTGAGAACATCCCTTGCTACTGGGGCCGCGTCGTCGTCGCAGGGGCTGGTCGGGGCCATTGAAGACGCGCCAGCCGACGACGAGGGCGTTGTCGCAATCCCTGCACGCCCGCCTGCGGCGGAGCCCTCATCACTCGTCCCCTTCGACCGCATGGACAGGGGCGCCCTGGCAGTTCGATTGGAACAACGGGACGAGGAGGTTGCCCAGCTGAAGGAAGAACTCAGGAAGGTGAGGCGGAGCAGGGTGTTCTACATGCAGAACGCCGAGGGGCTGGAGGTCGACCTCTACGAGGCCAACCAGGAGATCGTGGCCCTGAAGGCCCAAGCCACTTTCCGCCCAGTGCGCAACGTGACGGCCTACGGGGGATACTGCCTCGCCGTCAGAAGGAACGTTGGACATGCTTCCGCTGCGGCAACCGCCTTGATGGTGACGGGTGAAGGCGAATGGGGGCGTCAAGGACAAGAACGCAGTGGTGAGCTATGAACACCGCGCAGCTGCTGGCAAGGTCATACGATCCAAGGTCTTCTACTCCGAGCCAGAAGGGGTCGACCTGAGCCAGCAGCTGGAGATCCACTTGCTGAAATGCGACGGGACAAACTCTGAGCTCATCCAGGAAAAGAAGGTCCACGTCTCCATGGTCCACAGCTCCCTCTGCGACGTCTCCGAAGCGGCGGCCTGCCCTGGGGGCGTTGCCCCAGCGTCCGTCGCCGGGCACGTGGAGAGCCAGTCGGTTTCAGGAGACTTGCTCGCTGTCACCAAAGACAATGGCCCCGAGGTTCACGCCTTCATGCTGACCCACTTGCAATCCGTCTACTGCCCCACGTGGAAGAGCAGGGCGTCGGCGTCCGACGACCAGAAGTTCTTCGCGTCCGTCTACGTGTTCGGCGTCGACGCTGGACCAGGCAACCAGTGGGCCTTGAAGCAGATCAAGGAGGACCTGCGGGGCTCCTCCGCCCGCGTAATGTTTTGCGCGGTGTTTTGTTTCTTGCATCAACTGCATCTCATCGTGGAGGATCTGCTAGATCGCACGGAGGGGTTCGACTGGGGGCCGCTGATGGAAGGCAAGCGCTACTGGGGCACAGTGGCGACGGTGGCGAATGTGTGGCGCTCGTGCGGGGCCCCGGCGCGGATCTTCCAGGCCGCCATCGACGTTCCTGGGGGTGGCCTCGATGTGGCGCACAGGTATTTCAAGCAGATGCCAGGGCGCCCCCTGCGCGGCCGCTGGGGAAGCGTCGCCGCCGTGGAGAGGTTGATCATATCCGCCAAGACCTTTATCGGTGCAGTGTTCAAGCGGGCCTTCGGCAAGGATGAGGCTGGCCCCGCGGGGAGGGCCAAAGCCAAGGCGAAGCCCAAGGCGAAGGGCGCGGCCAAGGCCGACGCGCAGGCGAAGAGAAGGGCAAAGGTTGGTGACGACGAGGAGGCTGAGCACAGGAAGCAGCAGGGGGATTGGAGGGGGACCGCCGTGGCCATGACAGGCGATTCGCTGTGGCTGGCAATGGTCCACATCTCTTACATCGTGAAGCAGCCCCTCACCGAGTATTTGTACTCCTCGCAAAAGAAGAAGGGGGAGTACGAGAAGCAGGTGAAATCAGCCGAACCAAGTGCGTTCCTGGGACAGACTCCCCTGTCACAGCTGGTGGCCGAAGATGGAGGGGGGGGGGGGGGGCGTGTGCCGCCAACTGCAAGGCCTTTTTACGGACGAGGCCCAGGGCGCTGGCGGGGCGTGGGCGCCTGTGTGGGGGCTACTTCCTGCTGGCGCCGAACCGCGCGCCCGACTTCTCATCGTCGCGCTGGGTCTGCGGGCGTTGGCGGGATGGGCGGCCAGGATTCTGAAGCGCACACAGGACTTCCCACTTCTGCCCCTCCGTGTCCTGGATAAACCCTGCGACGAAGACTCGGGCGACCGCAGGGCCATTGCGCGGACGTTGTTGCGCAAGGACAGGGGCGACCTGGTAACCGTCAACGGCGACTTCGCAGCGAAGGCCAGGGAATTGTTCATGGACGATTGGCGCGGCATGGAAGCATCGGGCCAATGCAGCGCCCAACTGTTCGTCTTCTTGCTCGTCTGGCGGAGTAAGCTCCCGCATGGCACGCAAGACTTGGAAGGCGCGAACTCGGTGCTGCAGCGGATGGCCAAGCTGGCGCCGAATCTCCACGTTCCCTTAGCCTCTGACCGCCTCCGCCTGAAGCTCGGGGCGCCTATTCGGGCCAACGAATGCGTGGACCTCCACCCCGCGATCATGAACCATTTCTCCAATCAGGAGTTCCACGACCGCTTTGAGCCCGTGGTGGTTGCAAGGGAACCCGCGGGCGCGGCTCCACCTCCGCCGCCCGCGCTCCCGCGCTACAACGCCGCCGTCGGGGCCGCGGCAAGGTGCGCCCACGCAGCGGGGCCGTTGATGCCGAACTACATGGAGAAGGCGTTCACGTTCGGTCTCGATGCGGCCCAGGAACGTCACGCCTTCTTGATGTGTTGGAGCTACCACCAGAAAGTCTCATGTGCCACGGGCAAGCTGCGCCCGATGGGCGGTGGCCACTGCATATTCCATCTGGACAGGCCCGTCCGCATCATCTCGCTGACGGAGGTCGTCGGCGAGATAGCGATGGCGGGCAAGGGCAAGGGCAAGTTGGGCGCACGGCCCCCTTCTGCCACTGCGCTCGGGCACCCTCGGCTGGCTCTCGTTGGACCGCGCCACGTTCAGCGATGAAACGGAGCAAGAGGTGGTTCCGAAGCCGCCGAAGATCGGCAGGGGCGGAGAGCCCGAGGACGATGGCCTTCGGATTTCGTCGGCGCAGCAATGGGCGATGTCATGGAAGATGATGAAGGCGAGTACGAGGGCCCCGTCGGCGGGGGCGAAGGCGAGGGGGGCGGCGGTGATTTGGCGGGCCATCCCGCGGAGGAGAACTTGGATGAAGAGGGCGCCATTGTCCCCGAGCCAGAGGAGTTCGACCCCGTTGCAGACGACGGCGGCGACGTGGGCGTCAACTCGGACGACGGCCCCGATGAGCACCCTGACGGCCACGGCCCCCACGGCCATGGAGGTCCGCACCCTGACGGCACCCAGCGACGGGGCGACAGCCCCGTCGCTGGGCCTCCGCCAGCCGCCCCAGCGACGCCCCCTCTTGCCAGCGTGGCAAATGAGGGTGGGATTCTGGTGAGGCAGTCGCTAGCGAAGGCGGAGCTCGAGGCTGCGCACCGAAGGGCCGAAGAGAGGAGGGGCGCGCCGATGAGTTACGGTGCGATCGGCATGGTTGCAAAGCCAGACGGGTCGTGCTCCTTTGTGCCCTGGACGCAGCCGACCAGGCAGAAGGCCAGGCCCGTGCGAATCGACGGGGAAGGGCGGATCATGTCCATGGTGCACTTCGCGCAGCCTGAGACCGATTACGCGGACGTCGAGGTCATCATCGGGAACGCGGGTTTGGTCCAGCCGTACGCGCTGAGGAAGCACGAGAGACCCGCCGTGGACGCTTGGCTATTGCTCCTTCAGATGGAGAGGAACACGCGCTTCTTCCAGGGGCCACTCGCCCTGAAGGACAACAACCCCAGGCAATGCGTGAAATGTGACATTGTGGGGCCAGAGGACGCAGGGATCGACCTGGCCGACCCAACCGATGGTGGGGATTTGCAGTTCTACAGATGCCAGCGTTGCCTACTCATCTGGCATAATCGTTGCGCCTGCGTATACATGGGATCAGACGCGGACTTCGGCGCATTCGTCTGCCCAGTGTGCTCTCTTTGAGCACTGCCGCGGGCCTGCCTTGAGCGGCCGACCTTGCTAATGCACCCCCTGTGGACGAATGTGGTCTACTTCTTCTCGCGGTCTCCATGAGTGGACTTCACCGCCACTTGGTTTATGTATGCGTGTGGAATTTGTCCCAGCATGGTGCCGTGCTGGCCCGCTCGGCATCAGCCTTGGTAAGTACTGGCGACGTCGCCGCGGCGTTGCTAACATGGGCGGGCGGGCGGTCGCGCAGGGCCCGCAGTGCCAGTGCGAGGACCATCGATGAGCGCTGCTCTCTTTGTATTTGTTGAGTGGGGCTGAGGGAGGGTCCCAGGGGTGGTAGCGGGCCAGGGCGGGCGGGCGGTCATCTAGGCTTGTGCGTTTGCATGCGTTCGGTACAGGGAGAGGGGGATGAGGACTGCGCGTCAGGTGCGACGGAGGAGGGCACGCGGATGTTCCATGAGGATGGGAGATGGTGTACCGCACATGTCAGGCCAGAACACTAGGGAATTGCGATGACGCCAGCTCGTGGCGTGGACTGCGTAGTGGTGGGGGGGGGGTGGCTGCGGGTGGGGGTGGGGGTGGGGGGGGGAGGGGGGGGGGGGGGGGGCGTTGTGTGTGTGTGTGTGTGTGTGTGTGTGGGGGGGGGGGGGGCGCGGTGGGGGGGGGGGGCTGCGTGGTGGCGGTGGTGGTGGTGGTGGGGGGGGCGAAAGCATCGATGTATTAAGTTACAGGCAACCCCGTTCGTCTCTTCATGGTGACGTCGCCCATCCCCTATCCCCATCGCCTCGTTCGTCGGTGGGGGGGGGGGGGCGAAAGCATCGATGTATTAAGTTACCAGCAACCCCGTTCGTCTCTTCATGGTGACGTCGCCCATCTCCTACCCCCATCGCCTCGTTCGTCACGTCACAGCTCCCCCGTCTTCAGCACGCTTTACTTATGGCCGCCCTCTCTGCGCGATTCATCTCCCCCCTCCTTTCGGCCACTTCGTAGGATGAGCTCATCGCGCATCTTCTTCCCCATCCCCTGTTTGTTCCCGGTGCCCTCGCTGCCGCCGCCCCTTGGTTATTTCGCCCGAGAGTCCCTTTACCTTGTCCCATCCGTTTCGGCGCGCGTAGTTCTACCCTCTAACGTGTGCCAGTGTCCGATTCAGCTTGACGTCTCCTGGGCAGGTTGCTCCAGTCTTTGTATCGTGTTCTCGCGCCCTTCCCTCTGCCCTCCGCGCTCGCCTGTGCTCTGCATTCCCCTTCGCCCTCCTCTGCATTCCCCTTCGCCCTCCTCGGTCTCCCCTTTGCCCTCGCGTCCCTGGCCAGCTCGACCGTCTCCCCTTGCCCCCGTTCGGGATCGCTTCGCTCCTCGCGGGTAATCAGCGTGCAATGTGCTCTTTGCCTATTGGCGTGTCTTGGAAGATCGGCCTTGCAAGACCCATGGGATGCTCGAGTGCGTCTGTCATGGTAATCAGGCGCGCAAGCACGCTTTCATTGCGATGACATGTTGCGCCCCAGCAACGTTCATAGGGATCGCCTGACTCGATGCTCCCGAGTGCGTTTCGCTTCACCTCATCGCCTCTTCTTGCCCTTTCTTTCAGCGCCCCTTTCCCGCGCGACTCTTGCAGGAGCGCGGTGTATCTTCCTCTCCCAGGAGGCCTTCATGGCGCAGGTGGCCTGCTTCAACCACGATGACAGATCGGTCGAGGAACGCTCTTGCACTTGTTCGGCCCTTTCGTTCTGGCGAGCGCGCGTTTGCTCTGGCTCTGACCCCTTTCCACGCGTTCGCGCGCTCGAGCTCACTCCCACATTGATCGTTGACATCGCGCGTCGGTGGCGCGCGCGCTTTCGTGCCCGGTCAGCACGGCGCGACGCGCATGTATTCGAGTGGCAGTGCCGTTCATGCAATTGCACGCGTGCCGCACGCGCGCCCTGCACTCATGCGCGTCGAGGGGCGGGGGGGGGGTGAACGTGCGCGTCGCAGTCCCATGTGTGCATTTGTGATTCTTGCTTGCCCAGCGGTCTCGCGCGTCTTTTGTGTGCCAGTTCCAGGTGCGACGCGCGGGCATGCATCATGGGCTCGTGCAGGTGGTGTTGCGCGCGCGTGAGCCGCGCGAGTGGCGTTGCGCGCGATGGGGGCTGGCGTGCCCGCCCGACTCCGCGGCGTTGGCTCCTAGGGGTGCCCTTCGCTTATCGCCGATGGGTGGGCTCGTAGCGCTGCGCGCGTCTGCCGTGCTTGGGGGATGTCATGCGCACGCTTGGGCAAGGAGGGCCCTTCGCTGAGTGGTGAAGGGGCGGGGCAGCTGCGCCGATGGTGTCGCGAGTCCTCCAGCGCTCGCCGAAGAGCCTCGCACCGGGCAGCGTAGGTGCAGCGCGCGCTTCACGGATTGGTGAAGGGCGCGCTCGCCCATCCCTTCAGCGATCGGTGAAGGCGGAGGTCGTTCCCCTCGGCTATCGCTCTGGGAAGGGCGTGCCCCCTACGGCACATGGTGAAGGGGCATGCCTCTGCCCTTCGGCACTCGGTGCAGGGGGTTCGCGAGATCATCGTCGATCGTCGATGCAGGCGCCAGGGTCCTTCAGCGAATGGTGAAGGGGGGTTGCTTTGCAGTCGACGGTCGTTGGCGCAAGCGCTCGGCCCCTTCGCTGATCAGTGAAGGGGGGGCTCGCAAAGTTAGCATATCTTCACCATCTGGTGAAGGGGCCAGGGCCCCCTTCACCGTTTGGTGAAGGGCTCCTCTTGGATGAGAGAGGCCTTCGCTGTTCGGTGAAGGGGGGGCCGGATTTGGTATTCTTTCGCAGCTTCAGTTGCAAAAAAATCAGTTTGATCGGTTGTATTTTTAATAAATAAGTAAAACACATAAAAACAGAATTTTCGCTAAGTGCCTCCTAGGGGTCCCGAGTTTGCGTTTTGCGGTTTGCGGTGCGGGGGCAGAAAACATGCATAATTTAGGTTTGGGTGGGCATGGCGCTGCATGGCGGAATCGTGGCCGCCCGAATGGCACTTTGTTTGTTGTTTATTTGTGTTTTTTGTTTTTAATATTAGGGTTTTGTTTTCAGACTGAGGTAGTGCTATTGCGTGTTGGGAGGTGCGCGCGATGGGCGAGAGTAGTTATGCCGCAACACAAGTTGTTAAGTGCGTGAGTAAGTGTGTGGAGCCACATCTTTCCACCCTCGCGGACGAGGCTTGTTAGGGGCGCGTCGGCGTCGCCGTGCTCTTCATGCTTCTAGGCGCAGCTTTCTTCGAGCAACTGCGTTGTATCCCCAACTGCGCCCCCTCGCGCTGGCAGGAAATGTACGGCGAAGGCCTCAGCAATATCGAGTACATGGATAAGATCGACCACGACTACGTCATCTCCACCGACACGACGGTGGCTCTCACCGTCAAGGGCCAGTTTTCAATCGTGGGGATGGGGAGGGGGCAGCGCGAGTGAAACAGGCGGCCTGGGCTGTTCGCCGCAATCCATCGTGTCGAGTCGGATGCGTGGGTCAAGGGTGTGCGCATCGTCCCAGAGCGTTATCCGCCCGTCTTGTGTCTTTCGCAGCGTTGTCGCGGCGGTGCGAGAGTCGTGGGCAGATGGGCGGATTCGGGGGCCAGGGCAGATGGGGGGATCGTAGCGCTCCTACTGGGAACATTCTGGGGTCGAGGTGCTAGACATCACATCGCATGGGCTCAGGAGTGCCAGCAGTGTCCAGTCACCGTTGCTCCGACCAGGTCTACCCCCCCCGTGCCTTCATCCAACCACCTCCACCTGCTCGGGTAAACGCGGCGGGGCAGGAGAGGCATCCTTGGAATGATCGAGGTGATGAAGCCAGTATTCGTGACAGACAGGCCAGCGTGGAGACGTTTGGATTGATCTGGGAAAACAAAGGAGGAGCGCAGTTGATTCAACTTGAAGACGAATCCAAAGAGGTGGGCATGGGGGGAGCCGGGGGAGATATGTCGCAACGCAGTAGAGCCCATGTGCGTCGTGTCTGTGGGGGGTGTGCGCGTCGTGCCTGCATGATACGCTGGGCCGATCTCGCGCGCGTGTAGCGCTTCAGTCAGAAAGCCTTTTGCATTGCCAGATGTTTGGTGTCGAGCATGTGCGGGGATCTGCATCGAGGGCATGGGGTAGCTAATTGGCTTTGGCATGTGACGAGAGGGTATGAGGTCGTCTGCGTGTACTGGGGTATGCCATCTAGCATCTGCGCAGTGCGTCAGCGGCGTCAGCGGCCTTAGGGGAGGGATTCTGGTGGGCAATACATGGGGCTACCTTGGCCGAGGGCATGAAGAGGGCTTGGCTGGCTGACACGGGGAAGACAAACCGTAATGTCCAACGGCAGGGGGGGGATAGGGGAGCCTTGTGCGGCGTTGTTGCTTGCTTGCTGTGTGTTTGCTTACCAGTGCTTGAGTAGATTGGCTAGGTGTAGCTGGATGGGTGCTTCGATCGCCCCGACACATTGTCAGCTGAGCACATGTGACACGCCTATCTGTGAGAAAGGTTTGGGGCGGGGTGACAGAGCAGTTGGCCGCGATGCTGTTGTATTGCAAGGGGGGGAGCATGCAACGGGGGTGGGCTCACTGCAAGCTGTGCAAACGAAATATGCAGAAGAAGTTGGTGGCGTTCCTTAAGGAGCTCGGGAACGAAACGAACAAGGCCAACACCGTTACCACAGTATTGGAGAAACTAAGGGCCATAGACGACTTGGAGATTGGATGGGATGCGATGAAGAACAAGAACAAGGGATGGACGTGGTCTGGCTTGGGCGCAACAGAGTTTCGCAACAAACGTTTCCTATATGTGGAGGCGGGAGGGGGGTAGCATAGTTGCACGGGTGCGGGGCTTGTGTAGCATATTGCACGTGCTCATGCTTGCTGGCCTGGAGTCGAGGTTTTGGCGGGGCATGTATCTGCGTCGGTTCAGGGTGTCGGGCCTGGTGAGGGGTCCAAGGCTGGCCGGGGTAGGCGCGATCGGAGTTAGTTGATGTGGAGGTTCAGGGGGGGCCTACATCGAAGAGCGGACGGGCCCTGGAGGCGAGCTCATGCCAACGGTGTGTCCAGGCGAGTTGCTTGTCACAGCTAGGTAGTCGGTAGATCACCATATCAGGGCGAGGGTGGGGCAGACTCGAAAGCCTGGGTGGTTCGGCGGCCCGATCTTGTACGAGAACGCGGTGAGCTTCAGGGCCACGTCTGTAACCCTGATCATAGACCCCGAGACCAGGCGGACAGTCTGGGATGAGCTCGAGGCTCGGGTCATGACGGAGGTGGACGTGCCCAAGCTTGACCCGGGCTCCCACGAGAGGGTCTTCAAGGTGCTGGCCGCTACGCAGCGGGTGCCAGCGCGGTTGTCATTCAAACCAGCCGCATCAGTCTAGTCAGGGTGTGCCTGGAGCTCAGGAATGATGATGAGGGGAGGGTCTGCGAGGAGTTAGTGGGTCATTCGGGGGAGGGGCATGGGCAGCATGCTTGTTGGTGCATGTTAGTGTGACGTGGGGCGTGGAAGTGCTCGAATGGACGTGAGGAGGGAGGGAGAGGGGGAAGCTGGGATGATGGGGACCACGCCTGTGTTGCCGCTTTGTTTCCCGCGCTTCATTGTCTAGCGCGCTGGCGGGCAGTGCTGGCAGTAGCGAGGAGGGGCGCTGCCCGACAGGTGCTCAAGAACAATGGGAAGCCGGCGCACATCGTGGACATAGGGCTCCTGTCGTGCCCCCGCTTGGACAAGGCATGGGGTGAATGCCCGCTCCTGCCAGGTCTGCGCTTCTCTTTGCAGTTTAATGCTATCATATCTCCTTGCAGCGCGAGAATGCGTTAGGTCCAACATGCCCCTTTGAAGTTTGGTGCCATCATGTCTCTTCGCTGTCGAGGTGCAACAGTGTCATTCTGCATAGCTGTGTGCCATGTAGTGTCATCATATATCTTTTCCTTGCGCGGTTTGCACCCTACTGCTACATGTGGGTGGCCGTGTGAGCGTGAGTCTTTAGGTGAGGGCGTCAGTGCGTGGATGGGTGGGCTGGTCAGTGCGGGGGTCGGTGAGCTAGGCGGCGCGGGAGTAGCTCGGCGATTATTCTGTGCGCGCCGTTGGCGGGGCGTACTGGGATCCTCTCAGCGACTCGGCGGTCGCGTGAGCATTTAGCGTTCGGGGCCCATAGTGCCCAGAGTGGTTTCTAGTGTATCTCGGGGGCCCCTTGGTGGCCCAGCCCGATAGGCGCCGCTGCATTAAATTGCCATGAGCGGCCTGAGGTGGGTTGCCCCTCCTCAAGTCAGTGTCCGACCAGCGCTTGCAAGACATGTGCGACGAGTACGTTGAGAAGCAGGAAACCACGGAAGTGAAACGAAAGCTCGCTCGCCAGAAAGCAATTAAGAAGCTAGAAGCGAAAGCACAGGCCCACGAGACAAAAGTGGCACAGACTAAACGGAGAGAGCAAAAGAAGCAAGCCAAGCTCGAAGAGGCCAGCCGAAAGAGAAGCACGGCGGTCAAGAGCAAGCTCCCTGCGAAAGTAAAAACACCGCAGCTGAAGAAACAACGGGTGCCATTAGCCTTGGTCGACAATGATAATATCGGGAAGAAGACTGACTACTTTCAGCACATCGCGAATTGCATCCAGTACCTCAGGAAACTGAACCCTAACCTTACGGACATCTTTGAGTCGCTGAAGCAGTGTGCCTTGTACATGGGCGCAAGCGGGCCACCGTGGGAGGGCCCTCCCCCCACTGGCGGTGAGCCATATGTAGCGCGAGGATTCAGGAGGGGGTACAGGAGCGGGCGGGCGCGGGGTGGACCGAGGAGGGGGGTAATTGATCAGGGGAGACGGCGGAGGAGGAGGAGGAGGAGGGAGACAGGCGGAGCGTGGATGAGGAAGGGAAGGGGGGTTGTAGGGCCCTCAGGGGATGGCAGGGGCCGACGTGAACTGACCACCGTGCAATGCGCATCTTCCATCCTGCCCCCCCGCTCTCCATGCTCTTGGGGCGGGTCCCTCCCCCCGCTGGACTAAGGGCACCCTCTTGGCATAGCCTTGTATCTCGGCTCGCGAGACTCAGCGGGGCCGCATCGATACTTCGAGGTCCTAGATCGCCCTGCGCCCCGTCAGCCCCCTCTACTTTCCACGTCCACCCTATCCTTTCCTGCACTGCCGCCCTTGCCTACCGCGCTCCAGTCCCCTCCCCCCCCCTGGGTCCAGCAGTCGGGAGGCACCGTCCCGCATCCTGCCTGCATTCCTTCCATGTCGGTGCCCTCCATCCGCCCTTGCCTGGTCACCCCTGTCTGAGCCTCTGTCGTCAGCGCCCTTGCATGGCATGAAACGCTTTTGGGATAGGGCCCCTGGGAGGACTGACAAGCTGACCCTCACGACCAAGACCGGCACCAAGGACTGCAAAGGCTGGGCGGCCTTGAAAGTCCAATTCAAGGTGTACGTGTACAACTTCAGCAAGTTGAAGCCGAGGCTCCATGACCCGCCTCCTCTCAGTGGGGGGGGGGGCGTCGGATTCACGGGGGAGGGCTTGCCCGTGCATTCAGGAGGGGATGGGGGCAGGAGGATAAGGTAAATTAGGGAGGGGAGTTGAGGGGAGTTGATATAGGAGGGGAAGAATCCATGAGGAGGTTAGTAGTTCAGTGTAGCGTAGCGTTCACGGGCAACATGAGTGCAATTGCCCTTGCTCGCACGTCGGCTCACCCCCCTCCCGCTGTGCCAGCAAGCATCGTCCGCTTGTTTCCCCAGGGACTCGGACCCCGATGCCTACGATCTCTTGGACCTGCGCGGCGACCAGGCGGACCAGGCGTGCGCCATGACCGGTGCGGATGCTATTGAGCAGCTGGCCGCTGCTGCATCGACGGCATCCTCGCTATTGGAGGGCTGCTCGAAGACTTCATTATACACAGTCCCTTTCCAGGAGGGGGCGGGTGTCGTCGGGGCTTCTGCATGTTCTTTGTTGCTCATCCTCTCCTTCCGCGTCGAGTCCGTTCATGGGCATCTCGTTGGGGTCAGCGCATCTTGTGAGCCAAGCTAACTGTGCGTATATGCAGGCTGCGTCGTAACATTGTCCGCCGCCTTTACCAGCACGCGCGGTAACTGCTGCAAGAGGGGAGGCGATGTCTGACGTTGCGGCGGCAGCAAATGAGATGATCAGCGGCCTCGTCATGGCCGCAGTGCAGCTTGGAGGCACATGGCCATCCGCCGAGGCCGCTCACTCGGCCTTCATTGACGCCGCGATCTCCCGAATGAGCGCCCTTGTGCCAACCACGTGGGATCCTGCCTTAGAGATCATGAGTCAGGTGGTTGAGCATGGGAAGACCGAGCACTTCAAGGGTACGCCGTTCGCGGCGCTCATTGATGCTGGGATTAGCCGCAAGTTCATCTTTGTCGTGCGCTTTCAGTTGTTGTGCTATTTATGTTGTCACATTGGTAAAGTCATGGTATGCGTCATGAAGGATGGCGCGGCTACGGCTGCATCATATGTATCCACGTTCAAGGCGCGCATGGGGGGGTGGGGGGTGGGGGCGGGGGGCAAGTGTGCACCGTGATGTCGTAGAGGTGTCGTGCGGTCGTCAAGCAGTAGCAGAGGGGGTGGAGCGACTCCAGGGTAGGGTGCTCGCTTGCATCTCGTTGTGTCCCGCCCTCCTCAGCAGCGCGTCTTGACTGAGCTAATGGGCGTCCTGGTGACGAAGCCTGAGGTCAGCGTGCCAGAGTGGCTCTTGCTCGACATCAAGGAAAAGGGGGGGGCGTTGCGGGGCGGCGGCGACGGATGGCAGGATCTGAAGGGAAAGGGGGGAACGGTTGGAGGAGGGCGCGGGGGGCCACGAGGACGCAGCTGGGGATGGAGATGAGGAGGTGGAGGAGGAAGGGGAGCACGGGTCGCGGTAGGTGGTGGGGAGGGCACGGTGGGCATTAGTTAGTTGTTGCATCCCCTGGTTTTGGACTCAGCTCAAGTGTCAGGCCAACTCCCCCCCTCGGATTCCACGGGCCCAGCCGCGCCCATGAGCCTCATGGTCGTCAGGACCTCTCCGCTCTGTCTGGTTGCCCCCGCCCTGGAGGGCGAGAAGGGGGTGAGTACACGCGTGGACGAGCAGCGCACCTTCAGATATTTCAATGAGCAGCTCAGTGAGCTCCAGAGAGAGGCGCAGCTCGCTGATGTCGTGGAGTACAAGATGACGCTTCAGGATGTGACCAGGGAGCCCATGGAGTGCCACAGTGCCGAGCAGCTTCAGGGGGTGCGGGAGGGGGTGTTGTGGGGGGATCACAGCAGCGAGCTTGAGCGACGGTGTCTTACGCGAGTCTCTGGCATAGTGCGATGGGCCGAGGGCAGCGGTAGATGACATCGGCATGAGGGTACGCATGAGCAGCGATCATATGGTGCACGGGGTAGGGGCAGGTCGCAACCAAGCACGCTATAGAGGTCAAATTCAGTGCTGACGTCGGCCTCTTCAGAGAGAAGCGCGAGGCTCAGGTGGCCCAGGCTTTGGACGCATGGCGCAGCTCCAGAAAGCGTGAGGAGTGGGCGGTCGCCATCGTCGATAACCCCCTGGACGTGATGAGGGGCAAGTTCATGGCCGCCTTTGGGCCGCCTGTTCAGGAGGCATCCGCTTGTGGGCATTGGGAGCAAGTATGCGATATAACGTGCATTCTGTTTCGTCTCAACCTCTCGTGTCAGTGCCTCCTCGACTTATACGAGTCAGTCCATCTGCGTTGTGTTGCCCATCTGGCTCCACGCGCCCGTTTCTTCGTTTGCGTTGGTAGTCAAGTGGCGAGGGCAAGGCGTAGTTGTGGCCGTCGCGGTTGTCAGTTGCAGGCTAGGTCTTCCGCGTGCCCCTACTCGTGCCTCGCAGGGGATGCAAGAGAGCGGTTGGGCGAGCGGGCCCAGCTGGGCCTCGGGCTTAGGGCGCGCGAGGGCGGGCAGGTAGAGCTGCAATCGGGCAGCACTGGCAACGCGGGCAAGAACGCTGAGAAGACATTCGACCACCTCGTCGATTGCTTTGAGTGGCGGCAGCGGTTCCTGAATGCGGAGATGGAGAAAGACGGCCACCAGATGTCCACCTCTCTTGCTAAGCAGGCAGGGTAGGCGGGGCAGGCGAGGTTAGGAAAGGGAGAGGGATAGAATCAGCGAGAAAGAGAGAGAGAGAGAGAGAGAGAGAGAGAGAGAGAGAGAGAGAGAGAGAGAGAGAGAGAGAGAGAGAGAGAGAGAGAGAGAGAGAGAGAGAGAGACGGCCGTCCTCTCCGACTGGCCGACGGCGCCATGCTCCTTCGCCGGTATGTGCAGGCAGCCGCCGTGCAGCATCTTCCTGATCGACATTGCGAGAGATGGAGACAAAGAGAGGGCAATCCATATATATATATATATAGAGAGAGAGAGAGAGATAGAGAGAGAGAGATATATAGAGAGAGAGACATAGAGAGAGAGAGAGAGGAGAGAGAGAAGCGATATATATATATAGAGAGAGAGAGAGAGAGAGAGAGAGAGAGAGAGGGAGAGAGAGGGGGAGATAACGAGAGAGAGGGGGAGAGAGAGAGCCTGAGAGAGACAGGGAGAGAGAGAGAGATAGATAGAACGGGAGAGAGAGGGCGATATCGACAGAGAGAGAGAGAGAGAGAGAGAGAGAGAGAGAGAGAGAGAGAGAGAGAGAGAGAGAGAGAGAGCGAGAGAGAGAGACAGAGAGAGAGAGAGAGAACGAGACAGAGAGACCCTCCTCCTTGCTCCCCACCTCTCCCTCTCGTTCTCGCTCTCTCTCTCTCTCTCTCTCTCTCTCTCTCTCTCTCTCCCTCTCTCTCTTTCTCTCTCCTCTCTCTATCTCTCGCTCTCCCTTTCCCGCTCTCTCCTCTCTCTCTCTCTCTCTCTCTCTCTCTCTCTCTCTCTCTCTCCCTCTCCCTCTCCCTCTCGACATAGCAGACGGCCACTGGCCTTCCATGCGTGCAAAGCGCCACTGGGCTTACTCGCGCGCACAGCGCCACTGGACTTACTCGCGCGCAATGCGCCACCATCGCACCGCTTGAATTCCCTGCGCGCGACTAGCCAGCATGATCACCACCGTCATCAGCGCGCATCCTCGTGCTGCCACCATCGTCGAGCTCCTGCCGTGCATCTCCCCTTACCCTCGGGGCGAGAGGTGGCGCTGCGATGAGGGTGCGAGGGTGGAGGGCGGCGAGGGCGGGTCACATGTCGTGGTCTTACACTCTCTCCAGGGTGCGCTGAAGCTCAGGGGCCCGCCTAATCAGCCAGGCCCAGAAGGAGAGGGATAGGGGCGGAAGGGGGGGGGGGGGGGAATATAGGCAGAAGAACACGTGAGGGTCATGGTGATGGTGATGATGAGTATTATGGTGATTGCAATGTTGATGGCGATTGTTCATTGTGGTAATCATGGTGCTCATGATAGCCGTGCTGATGGTGCTGATACTCTCGATGATGGCGTTGCTGGTGATGGGTGGAGGTGATGGTTAGGATGAGGAGTATAGCGCGTAGGGGGGGGAGGTGGAATTGGGGGAGGATGTGGGGGATGACGGGGTTGGAGGAGGCGGAGGAGGAGATGGAGAATAAGGATGAGGGGGGGATCCAGGGAGGAGAAGAGGGGGGCACTGTGCCGCTGGCTGGTCGCACTGTTAGACCATGGAAGGGGAGGTGATGGACAAGCTGACCATCATTCTACGAGGTGCTCCCAGGGGGGGAGGTGCAGGGTGCAGGGGATTTGAACTCGAGCAACACCCTGTCCCCCCCTTGTCATGTCCTGTATTTTCTTGTGATGTTTTCGTTGTATTATCCTGACCTGTTATGCCTCCCCCTGACGTCGTCGCTGTCCCTCTCGAGGTTGTCGACAGTTGCCATGCCGAAGGGGTAGTCGCACCCCTCGTCGCCGCTGCGCCGTAGCCGCTTCGCCAGCGAGGGGCGGAAGGGAATGCCTGGCTGTCCGTCGAGGGGCCAGCGGGGAGGCTGACGTGGGGCAGGGCAACCCCCGATGGCCGTGCATAAGGGGATAACAGGGCGACGGCGGCCACCTCCGTAACGCATGAGCGGTCAGACGTGGGCCACCTTCGTAACTGGGCAATGGCCACCTTCGTCCGTAGCCATTTGGGCCCAAGCAATGCTGGCTCTTTGGCTTAGATAGGGCATGCCGCCATTCCAGGGCGACCCCGACACGTCGCACATCAAGATTGCCCCCCGCGTCAAGGCCTCGTCGAAGAAGAGGCCAAGAGAGATCTCGCCGCAGGAGAAGAAGCGGCCCAAGCCCAAGCCGCCCAAGCCCAAGGAGAAGAAGCTACCAGCAGCACACCGCGCCCAAGCAGAAGCGACCTGCTCCAAGCAGACCAGGGGCTGTGAAGCTACCAGCAGCACACCGCGCCCAAGCAGAAGCGACCTGCTCCAGCATCAGCAACAACTCGCAGCCGCTGCACCTGGCGTCCAGGAGCAGGTGACCATGCAGGAGAATCCCCAGGACGCGGCGGGCCTGGGCGACGTGCAGGCGAATTCGGCAGCGGGGGCGACGGCGAGCCAGCAGCCACATCTGAGGCAGCAAGGGGACCTTTCCCGATGGCCGTGGCTGCCAGGGAAAAGCGTGTGGTTCTAGCTCAGGGCCAGGAGTCGGGCGCGGGCGGCGTGTGCGGATGGAACGGCAGTCGGTGTCCATCGTCGTCATCGCGGCTATCGCGACAAGCGTCGTCATTGTTCATTGCTCGGCTCCCTGCTCAGGTCGCAGCGGGGGGAAGGAAAGGGGGGGGGCAGGAGGGGGGCGGAAGGAAGTGGTCGTAGGAGGAGGATCGGCGAGGACAAGCAAGAGGCCAGTAACGATCGATGAGCATTGAGTCCCTTTGAGGAGCACTTCGCACAGGCGTGTCAGACGGCAACGGGGCCGGGAGACCGGGAGAGGGGGATAGCAAGGTGATGAGCAGGTGGAGGGGGAGGCCGACGAGGAGGGTGAGGTAGCAGGGGGCCAGGAGGACGAGAGACAGGAGAGGAGTTGGAGAAGGATGGCGACGAGGATCAGAGCCGAGAAAAGTTGAGCAGCGAGCTCGGCGGAGCTGGCGGATGGGGAGGTGAACACGAGATGGCCATGCAGAAGATGAAGGGCGGCAGCGCCAACCTCTTCGTTGAGGAGATCGCGTCGCCCGAGGGCAAGAAGTCCTACAAGCTGCACAGGACCACCTGGGGTGAGGTGAGAGGGCGAGAGAGGACGAGGAGGGGGAGGAGGAGGTGGGGGAGCGGGGAGGGCGAGGGATGGGGAGTAGCAGAGGAAGGAGGACAAGTATCAGCAGGAGAAGGAGTGGGATGGCGAGGGGCCGGAATGAGGACGAAACGTGCAACGCAGCCAAAACGCGACACAACAGCTACATCGCACTTGTGAGAGCGTCATGCGACGCATCGCATACAGAAACTGCAATGGAGCAACATGCATCGCAAGAACATGCACCGCAGCAACCGTTTCCCTGTCTCGCGTGTTAGCTGCAGCACAACTGCAACGCAGCCCACGTGCCAGGCGCGGCGCTTTTCACGCTAGCATCTCTCTCTCTCTCTCTCTCTCTCTCTCTCTCTCTCTCTCTCTCCCTCCCATTCTCTCTCTTCCTCTCTCTACGTATGTAGTGGCGTCCCTCTCATCGTTACTTCTCTCTATCTCCTTCTCGCTCTCTCCCCCTCTCTCTTTTTCGGGCTCGCCCTCTCTCTCTCTCTCTCTCTCTCTCTCTCTCTCTCTCTCTCTCTCTCTCTCTCTTCCCCCCCCTGTCTCTCTGTGCCTCGCTTTCACTCTGCTGCCTGGGCAACGCATGCTTGGGCGAGGGGATGGGGGAGGAATGCGGTCGCGAAGGCTGACAGCCTTCGCCTGCCGTGCTTCGGGCGCGTCGTTGACGAGGCGACAGCGTCGAACCTTAACAAGTCTTTCATCATGGAGATTCGCCCGCGCGTCCCGCCTGCTTCGGTCTCAGATGACCCAGAAGAAGAGGTGGCTCGGATGGCAGAGGAACTATTTGACGAGGGGGCGGATGTCGGAGCTCCTGAGGCTGAGGCCGCCATGGCGGGGTCGGGCGGTGAAGATCCTTTGGGCGGCGAAGCTGCTCGGGCTTCAGGCGGGGGCACGGGGGAGGACGAGGGAGAGGAGGAGAAGGAGAAGGGGGGAGGGCGGGCGTCGGAAGAGTCGGATGCGGGCGACACGGGCGAGAGAGGGGGGGCCGGATGAGGGAGAGGGAAGAAGGGGGGGGCAGGAGGAGGCTGGGAAAAAGGAAGTGGAGGGCCCGCGGCCTCAGGGGGTTGAGTCGAGCTAGCGAGGATAAGGTTGTAGCTGGCCCTGCTGCTCATAGCAGGCATGCCCGTTCGTGCCATCTGCTTCCTCTCTCTTCCTCTAGTCTGTGCCTGGGTTGCACTCGCAGTCCTACGGCCGCGAGCTTCTCTGGGTTCTCCAGCTCTAGACACGCGGGCGAATGGGGCGGCGGACGGGGCGAGACGAGGGCACGGGGTTTTGATCAAGGAGGGAGGTTAGGAACCTTCGCATTCCACCATCTCCCCTACTCCTCATCATCCTTCCCATCATCCTTCCTCCTCCGCTCCCTTCTCCTCTTCGTGCCCCCCCCCCCCAGCGACCTCGACTCGACTCTTCCATGCTTGCTCGCCCCCCCCCCCCGCTGGCCGCCCACTGCAGCGGGGCCTCGGAGGTGCTCCAGAAGCTCTTCCTCTCCAGCTTGGATCTGGCTCTGGCGGGCCTCGTGCGCACAGGGGCGATTGGTTCTGCGAGGACAGCGACGACGCCGATGAGGACGACTACGAGGATGGGGGAGGGTTCGGGCAGAGCGCGGAGCTACACTGCCAATTAGATCGCATCCCGCGCGGGGCACCGCCATGCAATCGTTGGGATGTGGAGGCGATGGCAGGGAGATGAGGGGCTGAATTAGGTGTGAGGGTACTGCGAGGAGGAGAGTGTGAGGCGGAGGAGGAGGAGGATCAGGAGGGAGGCCGCTCTTCCCCGTCAACTCCCACTCCTTCGGTTTGCTGGATGGTCCGGGCGGGGGCAGGATGTAAAGACGTTTTACATCGACGGCGCCCACTTCACGGGGAACCTTGCCAAGGGCGAGCTGAGCTGCCCCTGGGTGGTGCAGCCCGAGAAGGTGAAGGAGCCCAAAGACGACGACAGCGAGGACCTGGGGGCAGGGGAGGGGGCCCGCGGCGGGCATGCTGTCGGCGGATGCTCGGGGGGCGAAGTTGCGCGCCGATCGAGGCGTGGCAGGCGGGTGAGGGGGCGACAGGGAAAGAGCGCTGTGCATGTATGCATACACAGTGGCATGTTGAAGTATACACGGAGACGGAGGGGGAGAGGGAAGGAGGAACGAGGAGGCGGGGAGAAAGTGGGAGAGAGAGAGGGAGAGAGATAGCGATGGATATATAGGTATGCAGACGTATGCACATATAAGCTACATACATTCATACATACACATCCCTATACAGCAATGTGTGCACATACATGTATACCTACACGTGTATGTATGGAGATAGACAGTTGTAGGTATATGTATTTGGCTACATCGACGTATCCATAAATGTAGACACGTGTGTTTAGCCGTACACATGAATGTTCACAGTTGGCCATGCATATTTTCGGTGTAATACATACCTAGGTAGGTAGGTACGTACATGCACATGCATGTATACAGACGTGTGTATGTATACATCTATACATCGAGGCGTGGATCAGGAGTCCTGCCGAACGGGGGCGACGAGCAAACTGTGGGAGAAGTGCAGAAGGATGCTGATGAGAAGGAGGATGGGGTGACCTGGCACATGTGCCTCTCTGATTTCGGCGCGCGCCCTACGATTGACTTCGGCGCGTGCTCCTCCTCCCCCCCCCCCCTCTCCCTTATCCTGCCCCTCTCCTTTCGGATGTGCCGTCGGCCGTGCGATGGGCTTCGGCCGACGAGGATCCGAGAGGAGAAGAGCAGGATAAGGGAGAGGGGGGGATGTGGAGGAGGAGCACGGGGGGGGGGGAGAAGGCGGAGGTGGAGGTGGCGGGCCTGCTCTCTGCGTTCATCTCAATCGAATACCTCGGGCAATTGGGTTCTGGGCAGGATGGCGACTTGGGCGACGACGGCAAAAAAAAAAAAGAAGCAGCGCAAGGTCTCGGAGAAAGAAAAGTTGTACCAAGCTGCTGTGGAGACCCACCAGGTCCGGTGGAAAAGGGCCCCCGTGACGGCGCAGACTTCGGCCGACGACGGGCGCGAGTGGACGTGGGCAGGGGCGGGGGGTTCAATGTGTCTTGCCACCTCCTCATTCAACTTCATTGCTGCCTTATCCTTGTCCCCCTCCTCCCCCTCATTCGCTCCTCCTCCTTCTCCTCCTCCTCTCCTCTCTTCTCCTGCTGCTGCTGGCTGGCCTGGCTTCTCCCCTTCCCTTTCCCTTGTGGCCCCGCTGCGCCCGCCCTCCTCATCCGTGCTCTTTGCTATGGCCTTGGCGCCGAATTAGTTCATCACCAAATCAGGCTGCGGGGCTTCGGGCTCGGGCGCGCCGCGCGCGCGACCAAGGGGGGGGGGGGGAGGTACTGGTACAGGATCCCCTTCTTGTGCGACATCCTGCCGCTGGTGGACCCTTCCACCCAGGGCGGCCTGCTGTTCCGCCGGCGCATCCGCTTCGACGACCAGCAGCTCGAGAAGCAGAGTAAAACGAAGCGAGGGGAGGGGGGGGCCGCCAGCCTGGGCAGGGGGGCAGGGCGATGAGGGGCGCAGAGGGGGAGGAGGAGGAGAGGGGGCGGGGAGGGGGAGGTAACCGAGGAAAGAGAAGGGGGCGCAATAAACAAGAGACAGGAGGAAACGGATACTATGCCTGGGAGCAGGGCGAGGAGGAGAAGAGGGGGGAGGGACGAGGACAAACCAAACGCACGATATGGGGGGGGCTCAGGAACGAGCGTGATGTAGCTCGAAGTGCGTCGGTTCAGGTGCTTCAAAGCGCCGTGTCGTTCCGTGCCCTCGCTCATGCATATGTTCGCTCGGTTGATTCAGCTCCCGTCCGTCCGTCCTCGCTCTGGGTCTTCATGCACTCCGCGCATCGCCGCTACCATCAACGCCGCGATCGCCGTCGTCATTCTGACCGCCCTGCTCCGCATCATCATCGCCCGTCACTTTATAGCTCTAAGTGCCGTCGGTACCTCAATCAACCTCGTCATCATCATATTAACCATCACCTTCAGACTTGCCGTACACGTCGCAATATCATGTCAATCTGCTTCGGGATATTATTGATCGTCGGCCGTCCTGGTCTCTGGAGCCCGTGTCCGTAGCCAGTGGGTTCTAGCGGCTCCGAGAGGCCGCGGGGCGCCAAGGGCGGCCCGCTCGTCGCGCGCGAGGCTATGCGTGCCATAGGTCTCGACATTCCAGACACCCCCCCGTGCGTCGCACCCAGCGCGCGCCGCGCGGAGTGGCGCAAGCGCATCTTCGACGCCCCCTACTCGGGCGCCGTGCCCCCCACCAAGCCCGACCCGTGGTTCGAGCAGACGTCCGTCTTCTTCCTCAGTACCCCCATCAAAATAGCACCCCGTCCGAAGTTCAGGATTTGCGAGGCGAACACATGGCTCCC
>CAUYUJ010001243.1:81246-101246 GCA_963575745.1 Prorocentrum cordatum
CTCTTCTTTCGGCAACGACCGTGGACGTGAGGGGGTTGACCTTTGCCTCCTTTCGCCATCGCTGAGCTCGCTGGTCCAACGTGTTCGTCCTCGTCGAGCCTGGACGGGGCCTGCGTCGTGTCGGCGGTTGCCGCTTTGGCTCGCAGCCTGATCCTCGCGCCCTGTCGGGGGCGCGCGGTGCCAAGGTATAAGCCCAGAGGCTGCCCTTCAACCCCATAGATCTGGCGCGTCGATATAATCGAGGCGACAGGTTTGTCGCCAACTGTCGTTTTTTTCGTTCTTGGCGTTGTCTGGGTCGCCTTGGGATTGTGACGGGAACGCACCCCAGGACAGGTCCAAGGGTCGAGCTTCAGAGCCCAGATCCCAGACCGCGGTGCGAGCGAAACGGTGTTTTGGCGACGTCGTGGACAGTTCTCGTTCTGATTCCGTTTTGCAGCAATGGCGGAACGAAGGCAGGACGAGGGAAAGCATTGTTTATTAGCCACGCGCATAGGGGGGGGAGGAGGGAGGGCTTCCTAGAAGCACCCCTGCTTCCAAGAAGCCCTCCCCCCCCCCCCTCCACCCCCTTGTGCGCGTCGCCCAGTTCAGCTCGCGCCCCGGCCCAGATATCTGGCGCTCTGTGACGCCGCGGCGGCCGGCCTGTCGCCCTACTGTGCCATGCGGAGGCCGGCTTCGGGCCCCGGGGTCGTGAGCACATGGCTCGGGGTACAACAAGGAAAGTGCCCGGGGGAAGGGGTCCAGAAGTCCTGTCGGGGGCGGCAAAGGGGGGGGTGATGACTAGGGGGATTCATCGGATGTGGACATCATGGCGGGGGCCTCTTCAGATTCATGGCGCCTCTTCTTATTTAATCGCTTCGCTCATTCCGCCGGCCCTCGAGCGCTCTATGGGGCCTCTTTGAAGCCTCTCGGGGGCCTCTTTGGGGCCTCCTAGGGGGCCTCTTGGGGGCCTCTTCTTGCGGCTCCTTGGCGGCGTCTTGGGGCCCCCTTGGGCCTCTTGGGGGCCTCTTGGGGGCCTCTTGGGGAGGGGTAGTCGAGTGCACCCCCCTCGGAGGCCACGATCCTCGTGAGGGGTGTCGAAAAAAGGCACTCAAAACCATCTCTGGGTAGACTCGGGATAAAAACAACATTGCCCTTGGGAAGGCGTCGAGATGTACGGGGGTCCACGTATCAAACACATTGAAGCGAAGGATGTCAGTTCGTGTTCGAAGCAAGGCACCACCGTATCCCTCGGTTCTGAGCATCCCTGGTATGCTTTTTCGTTTTCTCAGTCCAACGTTCTTCTTGACGGTCCTGGCGTCTTTTTCCTTGCTGGCGCGTTCTAGGCGCCGTGTCATTACACTTCATTCCCCAAACAGCTTGCTGAACGGGGTGCTGTTGTGATAGAAGCTAATTCCGGCCGAGGGAAAGCTAAGCAGAGACATCCTCAAACAAATGTGGTGGTCCAGCCCGTTTCGCCTGAGACATCCTCACAACTCTCGTTTCTGAGTTGTCCGGGATTGAGCGTTTCGCCTGAGACATCCTCCTAAATCTGAGCTCTGAGAGGCCGCGCGAGAGGTGGTCCGGGCCGTTTCGCTTGAGACATCCTCGAAACTCTGAGCTCCCAGATGCCGCGCGAGAGGTGGTCCGGGCCGTTTCGCCTGAGACATCCTCGCAACTCTGAGCTCCAAGATGCCGCGCGCGAGGTGGTCCGGCCCGTTTCGCCTGAGACATCCTCGAAACTCTGATCTCCCCGATGCCGCGCGCGAGGTGGTCCGGCCCGTTTCGCCTGAGACATCCTCGAACTTCTGAGCTCTGAGATGCCCTGCGCGAGGTGGTCCGGCCCGTCTCGCCTGAGAAATCCTTGCAACTCTGAGATCTGAGATGCCGTGCGCAAGGTGGTCCGGCCTGTTTCGCACAAGATATTCTCGCAACTCTGAGCTCTCAGATGCTGCGCAAGAGGTGGTCCAGCCTGGGGGCCCAGAAGGCCACATGTTACATATCCTCCATGGGACCCTGCGAGCCTCAGGAGGCCCCAGAGAGGTCCAGGAGGCCGCAGGACGCCCAGGACAGGCCCCAGGGGCCCCCAGGAGATTCCCAGGAGGCCCCAGGAGGCCCTCTATCAGAACGTGTCAAGTTAATACACATCCGGTGTCGATTCGTTGATTTTTCCTGCTCTTGTGCCCCCCCCTCCATTTGGAGAGGCCCAAGCGGCCACAGGTTAGATATCCCCCCTGGGAGCCCCAAGATGCTTCAGGAAACCTCAGGTGGAGTTCAGGAGGCCACAGGAGGCCCAGGAGGAAGCTCCAGGAGGTCCCCAGGAGGCCCAGGAGGCCCAGGAGGCACCAGGAGGCCGCAGGACGCCCAGGACAGGCCCCAGGGGTCTCCAGGAGATTCCCAGGAGGCTCCCAGGAGGCCCCAGGAGGCCGCTTATCAGAACGTGTCAAGTTAATACACATCCGGTGTCGATTCGTTGATTTTTCCTGCTCTTGTGCCCCCCCCCCCCTCCATTTGGAGAGGCCCAAACGGCCACAGGTTAGATATCCCCCCTGGGAGCCCCAAGAGGCTTCAGGAAACCCCAGGTGGAGTTCACGAGGCCACAGGAGGCCCAGGAGGAAGCTCCAGGAGGTCCCCAGGAGGCCCCAGGAGGCACCAGGAGGCCCCCGCAACTCGGAGCTCTGAGACGCCGCGCTCGAGGTGGTCCAGCCCGTTTCGCCTGAGACTTCCTCGCAGCACGTTTCGCCCGAGACATCGTCGCAACTCTGGGGTCCGAGATGCCGCGCGCGAGGTGGTCCAGCCCGTTACGCTGGAGACATCCTCGCAACTCTAGGCTCCGAAATGCCGTTCGCGATGAAGAGGAGGTGGAGGAGGAGGAGGAGGAGGAGGAGGAGGAGGAGGAGATGGAAGGGAGAAGGAGGAGGCGGATGATGTGCATGAGGGAGCAGGCAGGAGGAGGGGGAGGTCCCAGAGAGCTTCAGGAGGCCGCAGGACGCCCAGGACAGGCCCCAGGGGTCCGCAGGAGATTCCCAGGAGGCTCCCAGGAGGCCCCAGGAGGCCCTCTATCAGAACGTGTCAAGTTAATACACATCCGGTGTCGATTCGTTGATTTTTCCTGCTCCTGTGGCCCCCCCCTGTATTTGGAGAGGCCCAAACGGCCACAGGTTAGATATCCCCCCTGGGAGCCCCAAGATGCTTCAGGAAACCTCAGGTGGAGTTCAGGAGGCCACAGGAGGCCCGGGAGGAAGCCCCAGGAGGTCCCCAGGAGGCCCCAGGAGGCACCAGGAGGCCCCCGCAACTCGGAGCTCTGAGACGCCGCGCTCGAGGTGGTCCGGCCCGTTTCGCCTGAGACTTCCTCGCAGCACGTTTCGCCCGAGACATCGTCGCAACTCTGGGGTCCGAGATGCCGCGCGCGAGGTGGTCCAGCCCGTTACGCTGGAGACATCCTCGCAACTCTGGGTTCCGAGATGCCTTTCGGGATGAAGAGGAGGTGGACGAGGAGGAGGAGGAGGAGGAGGCATGTTTTAACATGCCATGCCAGCCCGCACTAGGCGGGCACGCAATCGACCTTGGAAACCGCAGTGGGTCTAAAAACCCTGTTTGGGGATACTGCACTCCGGCTATAATTTTTATGATTGGATCTGATTGTGAAATATGTCCAGGCCAATGTCTCTTGCTAGGTGGCGGATCCTATGAATAATCTGGGCGCCTGGGGTCCCCCTGGGCCCCGAGTCGCCTGGATGGCTTGAGGAGGACGCAAGACCAAAGGGGGCTTCAGCTCCATGCGGAGGATGTTTCCACATGCACCGATGTAGAGTCGTTCTTTCCCTTGACTTTTTTCGTTGTGAAGAAAACGCGAAGGCAAGGTTTCGACCATTTTTGGTCTCGGGATGGACACTGGCCCAAAACGACTGGGCGTGGAGAGGAGAGTCAGTCCCTGGGGAGACGTTCAGACTTTTGGGCAGCCACGTTTTGAGACAAGCACAACGTCGGATGCCTGGGGAGAGGAGGAGAAGGAGGAGGAGGAGGAGGAGGAGGAGGAGCAGGAGCAGGAGCAGGAGCAGGAGGAGGAGGAGGAGGAGCAGGAGGAGGATATGGAGGAGGATATGGAGGGGGTATGGAGAGGGAGGAAGGGGGATATTCCTTGTCGTCGCGAGGCAACACGCTGGCGAAGCTGATGCAGATCCCTTTCAGAGACGGCGACCTGATAACGATTGCACAGGACACTATGCGCTTTGCTACAGGGTCATAGCGACCATGCAGAAAGTTTGAACTGAATGCCCTCTTGAGCTTTGAGTGCATGCAGTGGTACAGTGAAGGCTCTTTGTGAACACTGCCTGTCCGCACGCGCGCTTGAGAGTCGATTGAGTGACTGCCGACACTAACGACAAGTTGCACGCCGTCATCGCGCCATTACCTCACCTCTGCGGTTCTCTCCTGCTTTCGCCACTCTTTTTGTTGCCGCTTCTCCAAGGGTACCTGGAGGTCTCCCGAGGCCTGAAGATAGTCAGAACTGTAACATAATTCCGGGCGAAGGACCCAACCATATGCAGTGGTGAGTGCTGCGGTTGTGAGTACGGTCTTCGGTTTGAGCTCCCTTTGGGGCCAATGCAAGTGTGAGGGGTGTGCCGACATTGGCGCGGTGGTGCCATGCGGGCGCTGCCGCTGGAGCCTTCGGTGGAGCTGCCTATGGGGCCGCGAAACGTGTGAGGGTTGCGATGAAATAGGCGCGGCGGTGCCATGCGGGCGCTGCCACTGGCGCCCTCGGTGGAGCTTCTCATGAGGCCGCGAAGCGTGTGAAGGGCGTGCCGAAACGGGAGCGGCAGTGCCATGCGGGCGGGCGCCCTCCCTGGGGCTTCAGGTGGAGCTCCCTATGGGGCCACGAATCGTGTGAAGGGTGTGTCAAAAAACTGGGCGCGGCGGTGCCATTTGGTTGCTGCCACCAGGGCCTCAGGTGGAGATCCTTAATGGGGCCACGAACTGTGTGAGGGGTGTGCCGAAATTGTAGGCACACAAACTCGCTTGCTTGGCGGGCACAAGCGCGCGCGCCGGCGAGCGGGAGCGCGGGGGGTCGGCGGCCGTGTCCGCCGACGAGCGCGACGAGTAGGGAGAAGTGGGTAGTGAGTAGTAAGTAGCGAGTAGGGGTTAGCGAGTAGGAGGTAGTCAGTAGTGAGTAGTCGGTAGCTCGTTGTGATTAGTGCGTAGTGAGCAGTGCGTAGTGAGTGGTGAATAGGGAGTAGTGAGAAGTGAGTAGTGAGTAAAGCGTAGCCAGTAGCGAGTGCGTAGTGACTAGTGAGCAGTGAGGTGTGAGTAGTGAGTAGCGAGTAGGGCCAGGGTGTACGGATTCGGAACAAGGTTTCGGACTGGGGCATGGGGTTCGGGCGTAGAGTTGGGCTTTAGGGTTTCGGGCTGTTGTTGGGGTCTATGGTTAGGGTTAGGGGTAGGGTAGGGGCTAGGATTAGGATTAGGGGTGGTAGGGATCGGGTTCGGGAGCCAGGGGGCGGCGTGGCGACAGGCGGGGGAGGGGGCGGGGTCCGAATTTGGAGTCCATTAGGCGGGTGTCCGGACCCCCCCTATCTTTCCAAAGGTAGGAGGGGTCCGCCGACGACGGATTGGAAAAGGGGGAGGGAGGAGGGAAGGTTCTGCCGACGCCTTCCGAAACAACCAACCAAACACGCCCTCGAACGTTGCGAGATCCATGGACATCTGCAGGATGCTTCTGATGCTTCTGTTCTTCGGCCCTAAGGGGTTCTGTCTGGTTGTGGGTCTAGTCCTGGCCCCTTCGCGGGCCAGGCTGACCATGATGCTCTCGCTTTCCCTTTCCCCATCCTCTCATCCAGTTGCTCTCCTGTCTCCTCTACTGGGTGGGGAGGGCGACATCCCTAACGTTTTCCTGCCACTGACAGAAGCAGGGGGCCAGCCGACATTGTGGCATTCACGTCCAGTACCTGCTGCTGCTGCTGCTGCTGCTGCTGCTGCTGCTAATCCAACTTCTGGTGCGTTCGTGTCCGGGTGCACGTTACTGGATGCATTCTGATCAGCGCCCGCGCGTTTCGCGTTGTTTGGCGTCGACCGCGTTCCTCGCTGATGCTCGCGCCCAAGATCCAGGGGGAAACCAAGACGTACCAGTACCGCTGCTCCCTGGACCTCTCTTTGTTCTGACCAGAATTTCGAGGCGCATCCAGCCGTGACGAAGAGGGCCTCCCAGGAGGCCTACAAAGGGGAAAACGAGGCAAAGGTGGCGGTATCGGCACCGTTTCCTCTTTCGAGCTGAATCCGATGCCTGTCCCCTTCCTCCCTCCGACGTCCATCTCCTTGGAGTAGTGCACGGAATGATTGTGAGACTAACTGATGAGAAAGACGACCCTTTTTTACCTAACAGCGAAGACTGATAGGTTTCTAGTGGGCTCAAAAGAGAGAAGAGAGCATTTTGACTCCCCAAGGGGGTCTTGGCAGATGCCGGACGGGTGCCGCGGGAATCCGGGGACTCCTTTTTTAGCCAACAGTAACGCACTTCGTGGTCTTCGAGTTCCCAGACTTCCATTCCTGGGCATGATTTTGAATGCCCGGAGCCAACTGTAGGCCACTTCGTGTTCTTCGAGTTCCCAGAACTCCATTGCTGGGCATGATTTTGAATGCCCTGAGCCAACTGTAGGCCACTTCGTGGTCTTCGAGTTCCCAAAACTCCATTCCTGGGCATGATTTTGAATGCCCGGAGCCAATTGTAGGCCACTTCGTGGTCTTCGAGTTCCCAGAACTCCATTCCTGGGCATGATTTTGAATGCCTGGAGCCAACTGTAGGCCACTTCGTGTTCTTCGAGTTCCGAGAACTCCATTCCTGGGCCACATTTTGAATGCTGAGGCTGGCCGATGCTGAGGCTGAGGCAGGCTGAGGCTGAGGCCGAGGCTGAGGCAGGCTGATGCTGAGGCAGGCTGAGGCCGAGGCTGAGGCTGATGCAAGCTGAGGCTGAGGCAGCTGAGGCTGAGGCCGAGGCTGAAGGCAGACTGAGGCTGAGGCTGAAGCAGGCTGAGGCTGAGGCTGAGGCAGGCTGAGGCTGAGGCTGAGGCAGGCTGATGCTGAGGCAGGCTGAGGCTGAGGCTGAGGCTGATGCAGGCTGAGGCTGAGGCAGGCTGAGGCTGAGACCGAGGCTGAAGGCAGACTGATGCTGAGGCTGAAGCAGGCTGAGGCTGAGGCTGAGGCTGAGGCTGAGGCTGAGGCTGAGGCTGAGGCTGAGGCTGAGGCTGAGGCAGGCTGAGGCTGATGAGAGGCTGAGGCTGAGGCTGAGGCAGGCCTGAGGCTGAGGCGAGGCTGAAGGCAGAGGCTGAGGCTGAGGCTGAAGCAGGCTGAGGCTGAGGCTGAGGCAGGCTGAGGCTGAGGCTGAGGCAGGCTGATGCTGAGGCAGGCTGAGGCTGAGGCTGAGGCTGCAGGCTGAGGCTGAGGCAGGCTGAGGCTGAGGCCGAGGCTGAGGCTGAGGCTGAGGCTGAGGCTGAGGCTGAGGCTGAGGCTGAGGCTGAGGCTGAGGCTGAGGCTGAGGCTGAGGCTGAGGCTGAGGCTGAGGCTGAGGCAGGCTGAGGCTGGCTGAGGCAGGCTGAGGCTGCAGGCTGAGGCAGGCTGAGGCTGAGGCTGAGGGCAGGCTGAGGCTGAGGCAGGCTGCTGAGGCTGAGGCTGAGGCTGAGGCTGAGGCTGAGGCTGAGGCAGGCTGAGGCTGAGGCTGAGGCTGAGGCAGGCTGATGCTGAGGCAGGCTGAGGCTGAGGCTGAGGCTGATGCAGGCTGAGGCTGAGGCAGGCTGAGGCTGAGGCCGAGGCTGAAGGCAGACTGAGGCTGAGGCTGAAGGCTGAGGCTGAGGCTGAGGCTGAGGCAGGCTGAGGCTGAGGCTGAGGCAGGCTGCAGGCTGAGGCTGAGGCAGGCTGAGGCTGAGGCCGAGGCTGAAGGCAGACTGAGGCTGAGGCTGAAGCAGGCTGAGGCTGAGGCTGAGGCAGGCTGAGGCTGAGGCAGGCTGAGGCTGAGGCTGAGGCAGGCTGAGGCTGAGGCTGTGACTGCGACTTCCGTTGCCACTGCGACTGTCATCGCGAATGCGACTACGACTGCGAGAACAGCAGAATCCTACAACTGGATTCTCATCTGAATCTTAAGGGGAATGCTTCCAGATATGCTCTTACACATCGCTGTTAGGTTGCTTTGCCGGGATAATCTGCCACAGGCGCAGTCCTTACATTTGCGACGGATTTGCCCAAATTGCCAGCTAGCATTTGAGCGCAGGCGGCTTCACGTGAGGCTCGACAGCAACAAATGGCTTGGGCCAAAAGTGACAGCGCGCTGGCATTCCCCCCTCTGTAGCACAACTCAGGACCGGCAGTCTGTTCACCCAATGTTTTCGGGAGCCTTCAGACGGGGGTCAGTGCAAACGGGGGTCAGCCAGAACGACTGATCTTGCAGGATCTTGCAGAGCCAGGGTCGCATTGACCCAGGCTTGGGTGCAGGATCCTGTAGGATCTTGCAGGATCCTTCGCATTGACCCGGGTTTGGGTGCAGGATCCCGCAGGATCTTTCAGGATTCTGAAGGCCTGACTGACCCGGGTCTGGATTGACCCGTGTCAGGAGATCCCCGATGTTTGCCCCCGCGCTTCCGAATTTGGCGCTCTTCAGGTCTGGGTGGGGCTCTGGCTCTGGCTCTTGGTCTGTGCTGGGCGGGCCTGGCGCCCCACGGCAAGCTCGGGCTCAGGGCTGCGTTCCCCTCCTCGCTCCGAGGGGTGGCGCGCGGAATAAGAGTTACGTTTTTCTTTCGGCTCACGGTGTGCGGGTCCTTCGAATCTCGGCGTCCGCCCGTGGTGGTGCCCGCGCCAGAGGGGAGCACAGAGAGCAGATGGTGCCGTTGTGGAGGGCCCTTTGGAAGCCGAAAAAAACGGCTCTGGCTCACGCCTTGACGTGACGACGTGGGCCCTGTTCTTGGACATCGTGCGACTCGCTCCATCTTGAACGATCTTCGCTCTCGGAGGTCCCCAGAGGCTGCCGACAAAGTCCTTTCTGCTGATCCCGTGCCGCGCGCTGCTTCCTGCGGGTGCCAGGGCGCCCACAACTGACCGAATGTGCCCGGCGACGCGCGCGTCGATCGGCGACACCGACGGGGGACTGCTCCGCCACACCCGAACGCCAAGGCCTCCGGGCCGGTGAGCCAGCGCCCGTGACCCCGGGGTCTGTCGCGCCCTCTCTCGCCCGCGCGCCTGCTCCGGGCCACCGCCTCCCGTGCCGCGGGCCTCCCGCCGCCCCGGCGCGGCGGGAGGCGCCGGGGCGGGCAGCCGAGAGGGAACGCCCTGCTCGGGGGTTCGCAGGGGGGGGGTCAGGGGCAACGGCAGGGGGGGGGATACGCCTATAGGGGGAGATGCATCGACCCCCAAGCGCCCATTGATCGCCCGATAGGGGCCCGGTAGCCCCGACCCGCCCAGGAAGGTGCGGACTCCCTATTCGGGGCCTATCGCCGATCTATCGGCGAAGTATCGCCGATTCCAGGTCGATGCGTCCCCCCCTTATGCCAGTTCCCCCATCGTTGCCCCCCAGGGTTGTCCCCAAGGCGGGCTTAGGGAACGAGCTCAGCTGGGCGCTCACATGTCCTTCTTCCAGAAGCCGTTTATAGCGATGTTCCTCCCAGCCGCACCTCTACCCCTGCCCCACGTCTTTACATCCCCCCGATCTGCGGTTGGGCATTGAGAGAACGCCCGCCAAGACAGGTCGACTGAGTAAGTCTGCGCCGGTTCACTCGAGGCAGTAGTATTCGAGTGTGCCAGAGCAGTCCCCCGTCGGTGTCGCTGATCGACGCGCGTTTCGCCGGACACATTCGGACGTTTTTTGGCGTCGACTTGCTTCCCCGCTGCCGAGCATTCGGAATGAGGTGACGTGCGCAGAGTGCCCCTGGCAGCTTCCACTAAGGGGCGTTTTGCTAAAGGGGGTTCTGTCCAACCCCGATGCGAAGGAGCCTTCCTTGCAGCCACAGGAAGTAATGCGCGGCACGGAATCAGCATGAAAGACTTTGTCGACAGCCGGTTGGGACCTCCGAGAGCGGAGATCGTTCAAGATGGAACGAGTCTCACGGCGTCCAAAAACAGGGCCCATATCGTCACGTCAAGGCATGAGCCTACCGTAGATCCGTGTGACATTCGCTCAGGAGTGAAAGTTCGTTCGTTTTGTCGTGGGTGGACCAACCTTCGCGAGTTCTGCTCTCGTCTATATGCACCTAGCGCGCATTATTTGGAAGGAGATGGGGGGAGGTGAAGGGGGAGGGTGCAATCACAGACAACCATCTCGCTCGGCAATGTGATCAGCGCGGAAATTCCAAGAGCAGAGCGATACGATTTTCCCCTCAGAGTGAGTTAACGCGACAGGAATGGAGAGTAACGCATTGTCTGTTAGGTCGTATTGTATCTCCTTTGACCACAGTTCTGTCCAGGCGCCCACTGGCGTGATCGTGATTAACAGCATAGTGTTCAGATGCACGGACCGCCTTCCCGCGTTTGCCTCTGACGCGTCCTTGTTGGAACCGTTTGAGTACATGGGGAAAGAGGCAGAGGAAGGCGACGGGGAAGCGGAGGACGAGGATGAACATGATGAGAAGGTGGAGGACCATGATGAGGAGGTCGACGATCCAAGACAAGAAACTATAACAGAGGGAGGGAGCAACGGGGAAGAGATAGTGAGAGGGACGACAGGATAAAAGGGGGAGGATGAGGAGTAAGAGCAAGGAGGGAGGAGGAGTGAGGGGAGAGGTGCGGGTTGAGAGCTGAGAGGAATAGTTGTGTTTTGCATCGGCGTTCCACCCCTTCAGTCTCCCTCAATGAACTCCCCCACGATAGCCAGGATATGAAGGAGGGGAGAGGAAGAGGTTTAGGAGGAGGAGGAGGAGGAGGACCAGCAGTAGCAGCAACAGCATCAGTAAGAGAGCCAGAAGAAACTGGATGAGGAGGACGGAGAGGAGGGAATGGGAGGGGATGGCAGTATATGTAGCAGTGGAGAAATGCAGGGCGGAGGATACGGAGGAAACGGTGGCCGAGGAGGTGGGATGAGGAGGAGGAGGAGGAGGAGGCGGAGGAGGAGGAGGAGGCGGAGGAGGAGGAGGAGGAGGAGGAGGAGGAGGAGGAGGAGGAGGAGGATGGCGTATGGATGGGGGTGGGGGCCAAGTTCCTGACGCATGGAACCAACGCTCGGGATGAGACCGAGCAGACCCGGGAGTCAAACCAACATGCCTCTTCGGATCTTTCGATCGTGGAGGTTTTGGTAGCCTTCTTGGGCCGTTTTGGTTTGGAAGCCTTCGGGGCTTTTTTGGGGTCTGCTGCCATTGGACGCCCTCTTCGAGCCATCTTGGAGGACATCAGATAAAGAAGGGGTTCTTAACTAGTACCCCCTCGTCAGAGGCAGAGGGACCGTCTACTGGGGCACTCTTAGGCCGCTCCTGGGGCCCTCCTGGACGCTCTCGGCGCCACGTTGGAGTCACCTTAGGCCCTTCTTTGGGCTCTCTTGGGCCGTCGTGGAGCCATCTTGAGCCCCGCAGCCACACAAGCCTTCAGAGACCCGCGAGGAGTTCTTGGGTCGGCGCTGGACCCCGCCCTGGCTGGCCGGGGCGCGCTTCGCGCGCGTGTCCAGCGCCGGCCCGAGACATGCGCGCGGACATCCCAAACGAAGAGGTCTGAGAGCCCCATTTGCGGCCCATCCCGCCACCGCGCCTGGCTTGCGCGCATGAATCCTATTGAATGCTCGTTGGGATCTCGTGAGAGGCCTCTCGGGGGCCTGTTGGAGGCAGTTCGGAGGCCTCTTGGGGGCCGTTTTGGGACCTCCTGGGGCTTGCGCTTCTTGGGCCGTCTTGCGGCACTCTTGGGCCATTTGGGGGCCCCCTTGGGGGCCTCCTTGACCGTGTCGGGGTGGTCTTGGGGGCCTCTTCGGCCGTCTTGGAGCGTCGGAAAGCCGAAAAGGCGAGGTTGAATTTCCCTGAATGTCGAACTCATCATCGGCGCTGGTAAGCCGGCCTGGTCCAGCCGAAGTCTGTTCGATATGGCATGATATTTTCGACTTCGTTATAAGCTGACTTGATATTATGGCCTGATGTTTGGTTTAATCCGGATTGATAGCTCCCTACTCGGGCTTGGTGGTCCATAGGTATGGAGCCCTTCTCGGCGACCGTCTTTCCATGCCGACCGCTTTCTTACGGTCCCAGGGCCCGGTGAGGGCCCCCGCAGGCCGAACACGGGCAAGTGTTTACCGTCGTATTTTTGTTCACGACGCGAGGAGGTCAGGGTCACGCGAATACCTTCGAGGAGTTGACTCCTGAGGAGGCTACAGTGGGGGCCCATGCCAAGAACCACCCTGCTTGCCTCCAGGGTGCCCTGGGTTTCTTGGGTTTCGATGGCCTTGCCATGGAAAGCGTGACGTGCCCACACCAAAAATCTCAGCGGACGTCCTGGGGTCTCAGGGTTGGGTTTCTTGTGGAAGGTTTCTGGTGGACTGGCCTCCACTGTACAGTCAACCCGCATAGCAAGGATGGGCAACCTTCCCAAGGGTACCCTTGCATCCTTGCCTCCTCGCGGTCCATCCTTCGCCGCTCTCGCTGGCCGCGCCCCGCTCGAACAGCTTCGAAATGGGCGTCCAAGGCCATTGCATCCTTCTCGCGCATCCTTACTGCACCGGTTGACTCTGCGGGAACACCTCCGCGGGGACCCCGTGGGCACCACCGCATCGAGGCTCGCCAGCCCGCGCTGGCCCGGGTGCCTGCGACGCCTGCCCTCGGCGTGCCGTGGGTGCTGGCCGCGCCCACATCCCGGGCAGCCGTCTTGAGGCACTCGACGCTGCAGAAGCAGGGGGCGGCAAAGAGCGGGAGTGGCCAGGACTCCTCTTGAGGGGTCCCGGTTAGTGATAGGGCCAGAAAGCCAACACATCGTCGTAAGGTCTGCTTTGATGTTCGCGGTGGCGTGCGCAATCAGCATGTGCATCGGCCGTCATCTCCCAAACCACTCGAAGCGTATCTTCCTCAGATACCCTCGTTCGTCCTTGCCTCTTCCGCTTCGTCATCCTGTCCCCCCCGTTCAGGGGGCGGCAAAGATGGGGGTGATGACTAGGGGAGGGTGGATATTATGGCGTGGGCCATGATATTTCCCCAGATATCATGGCGCCTCTTCTTATTTCATGACGTCCCTGGCCCCCCAAAGGGCCGCGCACATGCCGCCGGCCATGATTTGCACCCCCCCCTCTTGGACGCCCCCCATTTGGTCACCCCCGACAGAAGCAAGGATCAAGGTTTGAGCATTGAGGGCCGGGGTTCGGGGCTCGATGGTCGAGGGTGGAGGATCGTGGATGGAGGGTCGAGGGGTCGAAGGTGAAGGATCGTGGATGGATCGATGGTCGAAGGTGAAGGATGGACGGTTCAGGGCTCGATGGTCGAAGGTCGAAGGTTCAGGGCTCGATGGTCGAAGGTTCAGGGCGCGATGGTCGAAGGTGCAGGATCGTGGATGGAGGGTTGAGGGTCGAAGACGGAGGTTCGGGGATCCGGGATCGAACATGAAGCTTTTTGAATGTCTCTGGGCGCTGCCCGGGCCTCCTCGTGGCCACGGCTGGGTATGCCTCGAAGTTCTGGCCAGAGCGGATAGACGTTTCACAAGCTTGCCATTCTGGCCATGAAGAGAGAGCAGTTCTAGAGTTCAGTCGTGCCTGTCCCTCTACGGGGGGAATATTCAAAAATAGTTTCAGAAATAGTCAAAAAATAGTCAGGGGAGTATTTCCCAACCATCCTGTGGTGTTGGGTCCTCGTTTTGCAGAGAGCGCCCCGCGTCTCCTTCCTTCCTTCCTTCCTTCTTTCCTTCCTTCCTTCCTTCCTTCCTTCCTTCCTTCCTTCCTTCCTTCCTTCCTTCCTTCCTTCCTTCCTTCCTTCCTTCCTCCTCCCCCTCCTCCCCACCCCCCCTCCTTCTGCCCGCATGCGTTTCCTCCACCCAGGGCAGCGTTTCGTAGCCCCATCGGGAGCTCCACCGAAGGCCCCAGTGGGGGTGCCCGCATGCGGTTCCCCCACACAGGGCAGCGTTTCGTGGCCCCATAGGGAGCTCCACCGAAGGCCCCAGTGGGGGACCAGTGGGGGTGCCCGCATGCGGTTCCCCCACCCAGGGCAGCGTTTCGTAGCCCCATAGGGAGCTCCGCCGAAGGCCCCAGTGGGGGTGCCCGCATGCGGTTCCCCCGCCCAGGGCAGCGTTTCGTGGCCCCAAAGGGAGCTCCACCGTAGGCCCCAGTGGGAGTGCCCGCATGCGGTTCCCCCACCCAGGGCAGCGTTTCGTGGCCCCATAGGGAGCTCCACCGAAGGCCCCAGTGGGGGTGCCCGCATGCGTCTCCCCTACCCAGAGGTACCGCCACCGAAAGCGATATTCATACTTGCGGTATTCACAACTGCATATGGTTGGGTCCTTCGCCAGGCTAATTTTTTGAGCATTTTTTGGCCATTGTTGGATATGTTTGGAATATATCGCGTTTTTCGTCCAAAATCCCCCTGCAGGGGGACAGGCCCGACCTAAGCGTAAGGGCCACCCGCATTTCGGACAGGCATCGCCCTCCATCTTTGAAGCTGTTGCAGGCGTTTGTTGAGGCGGATGTGCGCGGCGCCCGGGCAACGGCCCCGATTCGAAAAGGAGCCGCCCTCCACCCCTGTAGGGGTAGCAAGCGTTCAAGGGGAACATGCGCGGCGGTGAGGCGAGGGCCCCACTGCAAAACCACCCCCCATACATCGTCTGATTGCTGCACGCTTGTAAGACGTACGTGCGCGGCGCTGAGGCGGGAGCCTCAGTCTGACCACCCCTTGACTAATATCAACTGCGAGCCTCTGATGCGGTGGAGCGCGGCGCCATGGCGAAAGCTCAAGATTGAAAACGCCCCCACATGAATCCGTGTAACGGTTGCAGGCGTTCCGGGCGAGCATGCGCGGCGCCGCGGCGAGGTATAGCTCAATGTATAGCACCGCTCCTCCAGCCGTGCAGCCGCTCTAGATTCGAGGCCCTCGCGCCCTGGTGCTGAGGCCGTCTCGGGCGAAGCGCCCAGCACGCCCCGCCGACACGTAGGGGGGGGAGGATCTGTTTGTGAGGGAAGGAGAGGGGGGAGGAGCAAGGGGAGGAGGAGCATCGGGTGGGGGAGGGGGGAGAGAGAGAGAGAGAGAGAGAGAGAGAGCGAGAGAACGAGAGAATGAGGCAGTGGCTGCAATGCGGTCGGCGTTTTCAGATCTCGCCCCGCGAGCACACGTCGTGACGATGACTGTTGCTGCGGCAGCAGTTTTGCTCCAGCTCGCCGGTGCTGTGTCGCCCGCCTGCAGCGCCCTCTACGGCGACGGCTGCGGGTCTGACGTCCGAAGTCTGGGGCGACGGTCGATCCTCGCGCTCCGCTGGAACCCTCCCTGTCGTCGTTTCAGGGCTTCGGACGATTTCGTCGCTTCCGGGAGGTCTTCCAGCCTCGGGATGCTTTCCTGCAGCTGCGCCTCGCCGAGATGTTTCTGGAGGTACCTTGATCGTCTCGAACTGCTGCCAGTGACCCGGGCTGTGACCCAGAAGCTTCGCTTCGTGAAACAAACAAACTATGAGTGTCGTTTGCTGTTCGCACACTTCTCAGCTTCCAGGGCCCCCTGGACTTCAAAAAGCGACTCGGGATGAGAAGCTGGTCCCCAGGAAGCGTTCAAGACCTCTGCATGGGGAGCCACGATGTGACAAGATCATGACATCGGAGGTCTGGGAAGCAGGCGTCGGCTCTTGGGACCCCCGTTCTCGCCACTGGCCCCAGAGTTGGCCAAGAGGGGGGGAGTGAGGCCGAACCCGCTGAAAGTCTGACCTTTAGACCCCATCCCGGGGTCCAGCCGGTGCAGCTCTTCACCCCAGATCAGTTTTTTAAGGTCCCGGGGCCCGAGGACGACCCCCTGGGAGCTGAAAAAGTGAAGAAACCTTGCCGAACCCAGCACGTCGAACCTGCCCGCCCTTCCCCTGCTGGCCAGAGCCACTTCTGGGCCTCCTTAGTTGGGCGTTGGGCAATGGGTGTGCGACAAAGGGAGGGGGGGGTGAAGAAAGGTCCACCTTTTGTGCCCTTTGTGCCCTGAAGGGGCCCTAAAGGGATTCGCTGGGGCCCAAAAGGGGCACGAAAGGTGCACGCTTCCCCCCCGATGCATCGCCCGCCCACTGAAACAACACCCGACTCAGACCCCCATGCGGCTCCAGACGCCAGGGTCCCAGGGAGCCTCGATGCGGGGCCCCGCGCGCATCGGAGAGGCCCGGAGCCCCGCGCGCAGGGGGCGGCGGAGACCTCGACCTCGACGACGAGGCCGGCGGCTGCGGAGGCCCCCCCCCCTTCAGCTCTAGACCTCCCAGATGGGGTCCAAGTAGACGGGGTCGGGGGATCGCTCGCGCCGCATCGCCGATGCATCGGCGATGCAGCTCGATGTGGAGCCCGTTTTTCTCCATGCCGGCGGCGGCGATGCATCGCCGACGTCGCCGATGCATCGCCGATGCATCGGCCATGCGGCGCGATCCTTCGACCCCATCTACTCAGACTGCATCCAGGAGGCCTCCAGCAGCGCTCCGCGGTGCTCTAAAGGCCTCCCAGCTGGGGTCCGAATGCGACAGGGTCGCGTCGTGTCGACTGGCGGCGACCCCCCCGTCGGCGTTCAATTTTACACGCCGCTGGCGACCCAGAGTCGGTCGATGTTGACTGATTTGACTTTTCGGGAACGGCCGATCGTTCAGGTTGAGCGATCTCCGCGGTGTCAGAAACCAACGCCGAAGTCGGCACGACCTGAACTTGCCGTAGATGAAGTCGAAGGATCGCGCCCAATCGCCGATACATCCACGACTGGGAGGCCTCTAGGTGCCCTCCGGTCTGCGGGTGCCTTTCACGTGCTCTCGTGGGCGCTCTGGGAGAGAAGTTGGGCCCGAGGACGAGGGAATTGTTCGGTGGCAACTGCCGTCGTCGTCGTCGTCGTCGTCGTCGTCGTCGTCGTCGTTGTCGCGTCTTCTGCCTGCCTCCTCTCCTCTCTCCTCCCTCGCCTGGTCGCAGGAGACATGGCAGCAGGAGAGCGGTGAGTGTGCGGACGACGAGAATGCTCTTTATCCTCCGGCGCGTGACGGTCGTTACCCACACCCTACCCCTCCCCTCCCTGGGTAACGTTAACGATCGTACGGGAGGGGTCAGGGGCAACGATAGGGGGGGATCGGCATAGAGGGGGATGCATCGACCCCCAATCGCTCATTGATCGCCCCGATAGTCCCAGCCTGCCCAGGAAGGTCGGATTCACTATCGGGGGCCTATCGCCGACCTATCGGCGACGTATCGCCGATTCCAGGTCGATGCCTCCCCCCCTCTGCCAGTCCCCCCCTATCGTTGCCCCTCAGGGGGGGCCGGACCCCCCTCCACGAGCTAGTGCTCGCGCGCATCTTGTGGCGATCGCAGCGCACCCACGCCCTGGCGTGCCCCATCCCGCCCGAGCGTTAACCGTTGCCCCGGGCTCCACTCGGCCCCTGCCCGGCCCCCCAGTAATTACGACCGTTCCCCGTGACAAAGCCGATCCTTCTCTCCCTCTCGCCTCCTGGCTCCCTCCCGCTCCTCCTCTTCCTCCTTCCTCATAAGGACCTGTCTCTGAGAGTTGTGCCTCCTGTCTCTTTTGGGGGTGCGGTGCCGGGTCCCAGGTGCCCTGGCGAGATGTCGCTCCCCGGCAGGAACCTGCAAAGAAACGTCCTGATCTGCACCGCACCCCGCCAGTTTTTCGCCACTGCTCGTACGACCAGTACGCGGACATCATAACGCGTTAGCCAGCGTGGACCCCAAGGGGTGTTTTTTGAATCTCTGCGGTGCAATCAAGGCTGTGCAATGTAGGTGGTGTCATCCATTTGGTGCAAGCTACGTGGTGCAAAGCAATGCGAAGCAGTGCAGAGCAGTGCAGAGCAATGCAAAGAAATGCGAAACAATGCAAAACAATGACATGCAAAGCAGTGCATTGCAATGAGATCTTTTCTTATTCGTTGTTTTGCCGATCGTCGCGGGCCCTCGCCCCAACAGGCGGAGGAGGAGGAGGAGAAGGAGGAGGAGGAGGGAGAGGATGAGGATGTGGAGGATGTGGAGGAAGTGGAGGATGAGCAGGAGGAGGAGGAGGAGGAGGCTAAACAATGAATAACTGAACAGGGAAGATGAAGATTGAGAGAGGGAGCAGGAGGAGGATGAGGAGGAGGAGGACGAGGAGGGGGAGGGGAAGAAACAAACAAGGGATCCAGAGGGGAGAGGAGGGAGGCGAGAGGAGGGAGGAGGAGCAGGAGGAGGAGCAGGAGGAGGAGGAGCAGGAGGAGCAGGAGGAGCAGGAGGAGGAGGAGGCAGAGGAGGAGGAGGAGGAAGGAGGGAGGAGGTGGAGGAAGGAGGAGGGGGGTGAGGAGGAGCAGAAGGAGGAGGAGGGAGGAGGAGGAGGAGGAGGTGGAGAAGGAGGAGAAGTTGAAGGCCGTGGCGGAGGAGGTGGAGGCGGAGGCGGAGCCGGAGGCGGCGGCGGAGGAGGAGGAGGAGGTGGAGGAGGAAGAACGGGGGGGGATGAGGGTGGGGAGGGAGGGGGGAGGGAATATTGAGGAGGGAGGATGGTAATGATGATATTGAGGAGGAGGAGGAGAAGGAGGAGGAGAAGGAGTGGGAGGAGGAGGGGGAAGAGGAGGAGGAGGAGGAGGGAGGAGGAGGAGAAGGAGGACGGGGAGGAGGAGGAGCAGAATGAGGGGAGGAGGAGGAGGATGAAGGGAGGGAGGGAGGGTTAGGAGGATGAGGAGGAGGCGGGGGACGATGAGGAGGAGGAGGATGAGAATCAGGACGAAGAGGAGGAGGAGGAGGATGAGGGTGGGGAGGAGGTTGAGTAGGAATAGTAGTCCAGTAGCACTAGTAATAGTAGTAGTAGTAGTAGTAGTAGTAGTAGTAGTAGTAGTAGTAGTAGTTCGCAGTAGTAGTAGTAGTAGTAGTAGTAGTAGTAGTAGGAGTAGTAGGCGTGCTAGTGGTCGTAGTCGTAGGAGTAGTACCAGTCGTAGCAGTAGTAGTAGTAGTAGTAGTAGTAGTAGTAGTAGTACTAGTAGTAGTAGTAGCAGCAGTAGTAGCAGTAGCAGTAGTAGTAGTAGTAGTAGTAGTAGTAGTAGTAGTGGTGGTAGTCGTAGTAGTAGTAGTAGCAGTATTAGTAGTAGTAGTAGTAGTATATTAGGAGTAGCCCAATAGTAGTATTAGTAGTAGTAGTAGTGGTAGTAGTAGTAGTGGTGGTCGTAGTAGTAGTCCAGGTCGTAGAAGGGGAAGTAGTAGTAGTAGTCGTAGCAGAAGTCGTCGTAGTAGTCGTAGTAGTAGTAGCAGTAGTAGCAGTAGTCGCAGTAGTAGTAGTATTAGTAGTAGTAGTAGTCGTCGTCGTCGTCGTCGTCGTCGTAGTAGTAGTAGTAGTAGTAGGAGTAGTCCAAATAATAACAGTAGTAGTAGTAGTAGTAGTAGTAGTAGTAGCAGTAGTAGTAGTAGTAGTAGTAGTAGTAGTAGTAGTAGTGATACTAGTAGTAGTGGTGGTAGTAGTTGTAGTCCAGGTCGTAGAAGAGGAAGTAGTAGTAGTAGTAGTAGTAGTAGTAGTAGTAGTAGTAGTTGCTGTAGTAGTAGTAGTAGTAGTAGTAGGAGTAGTAGTAGTAGTAGTAGTAGTAGTAGTAGTGGCATTAGTAGTAGTAGTATCAGTCGTAGTAGTAGTAGTAGTCGTAGTATTAGTAGATTGGTAATAGTAGTCGCCGTTGTCGAAGTAGTAGTAGTAGTCGTAGTAGTAGTAGTAGTAGTAGTAGTAGTAGTAGTAGTAGTAGTTATAGTTGTAGTTGTTGTTGTAATTGTAGTAGCCGCCGTCGTCGTAGTAGTAGTCGAAGGAGTAGTAATAGTAGCAGTAGTAGTAGTAGTAGTAGTAGTAGTAGTAGTAGTGATAGTAGTCGTCGCAGCAGTTGTAGTAGTCGTAGTAGTAGTAGTAGTAGTAGTAGTAGTAGTAGCAGTAGCAGTAGAAGTAGC
>CAUYUJ010001244.1:2500-5000 GCA_963575745.1 Prorocentrum cordatum
GATTGCTTAAACAAACCAAAAACATGATTGGTGTTAGACGTGCCCCTGTGTGGTGCAGCACCCTCTGCTGGGCAAGGCCCCTCCCAAAGCTGATTTAAACAAACACATCCTTCTTTGCCAGACGTGCCCCAGTGCGGTGCAGCACCCTCTGCTAGGCAAGGCCACTGCCCAAGCTGATTAAAACAGCATCCTTGGTGCTGGACGTGCCCGCCTGTGGTGCAACACACTATGTTGGACAAGGCCCCTTCCCCAAGCTGCTGCAAAAAAAAATGATGATAGACGTGCCCCACTGTGGTGCAGCACCCTCTGTTAGGCAAGGTCCCTTCCCAAGCTGATTAAAAGAACAAAAAAAGCATCCTCGGTGCTAGACGTGCCACAGTGTGGTGCAGCACCCTCTGCTGGGCAAGGCCTCTTCACCGAGCTGATGCTCAACAAAAACAACAAAGAAATACGTGGTGTTAGACGTACCCCTGCTTGGCGCAGCACCCACTCCTAGGCAAGGCCCTTCCCCAAGCTGATTCTAAAGGGAAAAAATGATACCAGAGAAAAAAAACAATCAGGTGTTTGTTGGGGCTGTGAGGCTATAGGACTACAGGGCTATAGGGCTATGGGGCTATAGGGCTACATGGCTATGGGGGTATAGTGCTATAGGTCTATTGGGCTATGGGGCGATAGGGGCTATAGGACTACAGGGCTACAGGGCTATAGGGCTATAGGGCTATTGGGCTATAAGGCCATATGGGATATATGTGCTATTGGGCTACAGGGCTATTTGGCAATAGAGCTATAAGGCTATAGGGCTACATGGCTATAAAGTACCTGGGCACCCCTGGGCACCTCTGGGCCCCCCCGAGCACCCAGGCACCCGGGCACCCACGGGCACCCGGGCACCCGGGCACCCGGCCACCGAAATCCTGGGGCACCGGGCACCCACGGGCACCCCCGGGCACCCGGGCACCCGGCCGCCGGCCACCAAATCGGCGCCGCACCTCACCTAACCATATGAATCCGCCGAGACCCCTACAGAGGCAAGCTCTGATTGGGGAAAATCCTTGATGCTAGACGTGCCCCTGTGTGGTGCAGCACCCTCTGCTAGGTAAGGCCTCCCCCCAAGCTGATTCTTAAAGCATCCTTGATGCTAGACGTGCCTCTGTTTGGCGAAGAACCCTCCGCTTGGCAAGGCCCCTCCCCAAGGCTTTTTCCAATACTAGACGTGCCCAACTGTGGTGCAGCACCCTCTTCTAGACAAGGCCCCTCCCCAAGCTGATTAAAAAATCATCATTCGGTGCCCCTGTGTGGTGCTGCACCCTCTGCCAGGCCACGCCCCCCGCCAAGCGTTATATATATATATATACATATATACACATACATACATATCTATTTATTCATATACATACATATATATATATATACAGTATGAAAATACATATATATATATACAGTATGAATATATATATATATATATATATATATATATATGTGTATATATACATATATATATATACATATATATGTATACAAATACATGTGTAAAAATAAAATATCCGTCCCTGCCCCCTCAGAACAAATTGTGTATGACGTGCCACACTGTGGCGCAGCACCCTCTGCTAGGCAAGGCCCCTCCCTAAGCTGATTTCTTAACATCCTAAACATCATTGGTGTACCACGTACCCGTGTGTGGTGCAGCACCCTGCTAGGCAAGGCCAAACTCCAAGCTGATTCAAAAATCATCCTTGGTGTTAGACGTGCCCCTGTGTGGTGCAGCACCCTCTGCTAGGCAAGGCCCCTCCCCAAGCTGATATATGTATATATATATATATATACACATATATACACATATACATATACATATATACACACACAAAGATAAAGGAAACATATATTTCAACACAAAAAAATCCTTGATGCTAGACGTGCCCCTGTGTGGTGCAACACCCTCGGTTAGGCAAGGCCCTTCCCCAAGCTGATTTAAAAGCATTATTGCTGCTGGACGTGCCCCGCTGTGGTGCAGCACCCTCTGCTCAAGGCCCCTCCCCAAGCTGATTAAAAAAGCATCCTTGGTGCTTGACGTGCGCCGCTGTGGTGCAGCACCCTCTGCAAGGCAGGGCCCCTCCCCAAGCTGATTAAGACGTGAGTTTAAACAAGTTCTTTGGTGCTAGACGCGCCCCTCTGTTCCACTAGCTCCCCCCTGCCAGGCAAGCTTCAACGCCAAAGTAAATTAAGCCAACTCTGTGTTGCCAGACTCTGGTCGCGGTCGGGGTGCACTATCAGGAGAATGCCGCGCAGAGACAGTGACCAGTACCAGTCTTGGGCTCGGGCATGGAGCGGTCGGGGCACATGATTGCAATAGCTCAATAAACATGCCAGTCCGCGACCGCGACCAGGACCAGAACCAGTCCTGATCTTGGTCGCGGTCGGAGTGCATGTTTGCATTATGAAGACTACCAAAAGTAATGCCGCCACACGACCAGAACCAGGACCAGTCCTGGTCACAATTGCG
>CAUYUJ010001244.1:10000-20000 GCA_963575745.1 Prorocentrum cordatum
ATCCTCATCATCATCCTCATCCTCATCCCCCTCCTCGTTCTTATCCTCCTTCTCATCATCATCCTCAGCAGCCTCATCATCAGCATCACGTCATCAGCATCGGCATCATCAGCAGCATCATCATCAGCACCATCATCAGCATCATCATCAGCATCGTCATCAGCATCATCATCATCATCAGCATCATCATCATCACCATCGTCATCATCACCATCGTCATCGTAATCAGCGCCACCACCACCACCACCATTATACCCGACGTCATCCGCACCATCAGCATCATCATCATCATCGTCGTCGTCGTCGTCGTCGGCAGCATCATCATCATCAGCATCATCGACATCCTGAGCATGATGATCATCATCATCATCAGCAGCAGCAGCAACAGCATCAACCGCAGCAGCCGAATCATCAGCACCATCATCATCACCGTTATCAGCATCAGCATCAGCAGCAGCAGCATCAGCATAACCAGCGTCCGCATAATTCGCATCATCTGCATCATTACCACCACCACCACCATCAACAGCATCATCATCAGCATCATCATCAGCAGCATCACGTCATCAGCACCATCATCATCGTCGTCAGCATCCGCATCATCATCATAGCATCAGCATCCTTTTCATCAGCAGCAGCAGCATCATGATCGTCATCCTTGATATCAGCAGCAGCATCATCATCAGCATCATCATCAGCATGAGCATCATCAGCATCAGCAGCAGCAGCATCATCCTCCTCCTCGTCAGCATCATCAGCATCATCAGTATCGTCATCATCACCACCACCACCATCATCGTCAGCATCGTCATCAGCAGCTGCAGCAGCATCAGCATCATCAGCATCATCAGCATCAGTGTCCGCATCATCAGCATCATCAGCATCAGCATCATAATCATCATCACCACCACCAGCATCATCATCAGCATCATCAGCAGCATTATTATCATGATCATTGACATCACCACCACCACCAGCATGCTACACTTCCTCCTCCCCCTCCTCCTCCTCCTCCTCCTCCTCCTCCTCCTCCTCCTCCTCCTCCGCCCCCTCCTCCTCCTCCGCCTCCTCCTCCTTTACCTTCTCCCCGTCCTCCTCATTTTCCTTCCCCTCGTTCTATCTCCTCGGCTGGACCTCCCGTCCTCCCTCCTCCTCCTCCTCCTCCTCCTCCTCCTCCTCCTCCTCCTCCTCCTCCCCCTCCTCCTGGCCCTCCGCCCCCTCCTCCTCCGCCGCCTCCTCTTCCTCCTTTACCTCCTCCTCCCCGTCCTCCTCAATTTTCCTTCCCCTCGTTCTGTCTCCTCGGCTGGACTCTTCCTGGCCCCGGAACATCATTCTGCCTCTGCCCCCGTGGGCGGGCGGCGGGCGGTGGCAGAGGCACGCGGGTATCCTTCGCTCTCTGCGGGGCGTAGCCCTGCTGGTCCTTCAGCTGCACCCAGCCGTCGCCCAGCGACTTGCCTCGCAGAGGGGAAGCGGAAGGATGAGCAGGAGCAGAACGGTCAGGAGGGCACGCGCGCAGACTCTGGCACATGCTAACATGGATTACGGATCCGTGGATCTGGCGCGTGGGCGCCATCATCCTCCTCCCCCTCCTCCCCTCCTCCTTCTCCTCCTTTTCTTCCTCCTCCTGCTCTTTCCTTCTCCTCCTTTTCTTCCTCCTCCTGCTCTTTCCTTCTCCTCCTCCTCCTGCTCGTGATCCACCATCTCTTCCCCGTACGAACAACTCCAAGGTCCCTGGGTCGGGGAAGATACCCCCAATCTGGCGACTAGTGTGGCGCCCTAATTGGGCGCCCAGTTAGGCGCCTAGATTGGCGCCTAACAGAAAGCGCCCGACACAAAGCGAGTGCCGCCGGATTTGGCGACGCGGCGCGTCGTGTCGGTGTGAAGACGGGACCCGTCGTTCGTCTTACGCTTCCTCGAGAGACGGAGGAGGATGGGGAGAGTTGGAGCTGCGTGGCAGTATCCCCCTAATGAGTATTGTTGAACCACTCCCCATCCCAAGCGGCGTGGCCTGGGCCCCACTGGCCGATGTCTCCCCCTAGATGGGGGATATAAGTCATTCCCTTCGGGTTTCGAGGAGTGTATTCCCAGCTGGGGTGGTAATTTGGTGGGGGTCTCGAAGGGGATGTGGATGGGGATGGGGATCGGTCAAACGATACCGACCCGAGGCCCCGCCGCGACTCCAGCTGCGTGGAGGCAGCAGCGCCCCCCCGGCGCCCCCGTCGCCCCGGCCGTCGCACGCTGGCCGTGGTGTCAAGTCGGGCGCGTCCCCCTAACAGGGGGGTTTTGGCCAGAAGATGAATCAACCGAGAAACATGGGCAGAAAGACCCACATATAGTCACACAATGTTTGATTCGCGGGTTGAGAGCGCACCTCTTCCGGTCGAAGCTAAGCGCGCCAGCGCGAAGCTTGAATCAACCAGGGATGGGGGAGGAAAAGGGGGGGCGCAGCCTCCGAACGAGGCCGGGAGGAGGCAGAGCCTCGCATAGAGTCGCACAAAAGCCGTCCCCGGGCTGGGTTCCGACCCTTTGGGAGCAGCCCTCCCGGCGAGGGACGCGCCCGACTGCGCCGTGGTGCCAGGCTCGGCGGGAGCCCGCTCGGGGCAGCCGCCGGGGCGCGGGGCCCGCGCGCCCCCGCAGCTGCTCGAGGCTGCGGCCCCAGCGACTCTCTCTGTTCTGCCAGCAGGGAACTCGAGAGGGCCAGCAGGGCCCAAGGACACACCAAGAAATACACACGGGTAAAAGAACTCCCCATACTTTCCCCTATTTTCTTGGTTTTGTGTTCCCCCCCACTTCCCGTATTTTCCCACATTCTCTGGGAGTCGACGATTAATTGTGTCTGTGTGTTCCTTTCCCTCCTGAAAGAGGGCCAGCAGGGTCCCAGGGCCTTGGACGAAGAACGACAACACGACCACCGCGGCGCAATGGCCCACGCCACTCCAAGTGGCGTGCCCCATTGCCCCGCGGCCGAGTGACTTGGCCGAACAGCGGCGAAGAAACGAGGCAAGGGACCCAGTGGCTGCCCAGGCCGGGCGGCACGGGGAGGGGACGAGGTCGGACGGACGCTCCCCAGCGGGAGGGCGTGCACGCCGATGGGTCGAGAGGCCGCAGGGCAACGACACCGACGTCTGGAGGCCCGAGACAGGGCGGCGACGAACCGTGCGGTGCCTCGGGATCCCCCAGGACCTCACCGCCCGGTCCGTCAACGCACAGCCTGGGGACCTCGGAGGCCCCAGTCGCCCGAGGCGTCCTCGGAGAACGACCCGAGTCCCAAAACCGTGCGGTGACCCCGAATCCCCACCGACTCACCACGCGGTGTGGTCACCACCCCGTTTGGGGGCCCCCGATGATTCAGAGGGCTGGCGGGGAACGCTCAAGAGGCCAAGGGACTCTTGGAGGACGGAAGGCCTGAGCCTTCGATCCGCCAGCGAAGCTACCGTGCCTCGCTCCCAGGAAGAAGCAGAGCGCCCACATTGGGTATATGCAAAGGGGCCCGGGGCACACAACCAAACATGCACGAATCCCAGGAGCCCCCCCCATCTTCCCAGAGGTCCTGGGCTCTCGTCTCCCCCCCACACCTCCCGTGGTTTCCCCTGCCTTCCTGGGAAATCGACGATCGGGTGCGTCTGTGTGTGCGTGTCCTTCTCCCCTCCCGAGCACAGGCCCTCGAGGGCCCGCGCAGACGTTTTTTCTGTGGCGATCGGCGCCGGGCCGCCCCCCGTCGCGGCCGGCGGAGCGGGGGCGCCCGACGGCCGGGGAGACGTCGGGCCCCCGTCCCGACGGCTTCGCGGGGCCTGCGAGTGGAGCAAAAAGAAAGTTCGGGGCGGTGCGGCGTAGGGCCAGGGAGCAGGACGCCGGGGGCCCGGGGCAAGGGGAGACTGGCAGCAAGGGCGGGGGGGGACATCGAGCCGGAATCGGCGATGCCTCGACGGCAGATCCGCGATGGGACCCCAATGGCGAATCCGCACGTGACTCACGCCACCGATATATCTATTTTTATATATATATACATACATACATACATACATACATACATACCTACCTACCTACCTACCTACCTACATACATACATACATACATACATACATACATACATGCATACATGCATACATACATACATACATACATACCTACCTACCTACCTACCTACCTACCTATCTACCTACCTACATACATACATACATACATACATACATACATACATACATACGTACATACATACATACATACACACATACATACATACATACATACATACATACATACATGCATGCATGCATGCATGCATGCATACATACATACCTACATACATACATGGGCACCCTCCGACGAATGTTGCATGTACCTTCAGGGAGGGCGGCGGTGTGTAGATTCGCTGGCTCCCAGTGGTGATTCATACACCGCCGCCCTCCCCCGAGGCCCAGGAACGATGCAATTCTAGGGCGCCTGTGTACATGTTTGGTGGCGAACTCCTGGGCGGGGTGGGCGATCGGGGCCGTCGACGATCCGTAGGCGAGTGAAGCCCAAATGCATCCCCCCCCGAGCCCAGCACCCGCCTCACGTCGGCCTTCGGGTCACAGCTCGGGTCTTCGGCGGCCGTTCGGGACGAGCTGGGCACACCAGGAAATCCCCGAGGCGGGAAAACCTCCCGGAGCCAACGAGGACGTCTGGAGCCTCCTGGCAAGGCTCAGGGTTGCGCACCGACAGCCCCCCTGGGTACCGAATGGTATTTGTTGCGGGGGGGGCGCGTGAGTTGTGACAGGTGTGAAGATCTGGAAACGTCAGCCCCATACCATCCTGAGTACAGATTTGAGACAATCTAACGATCAGCCATGTGGCACAGCGTCCGATGTGTGTTCAAGGGATCGCACGGAAGAATCGCAACCTAGACACGACCTTGAACCGGCTGGGGCGGCGCGTCTGGGTCACAAAGCTCAAAGTGTTAGAGATTCAGGCCGGTATGGTTTGGGTTCAATGGTGCTGTTCGAACGCGGGCGTCAAAGTTAACGCGCCAGAATTCGGTCGCCAGGGCTCGGGCGCTCGCAGCCGATGTCCACCAAATGGTATGTTTCGCCAGGGATGGCGTGCACCGAATTGTCATTTGATGAGGGGGCACGAGGATTGGCCTCCGCAGACGCGCACCGATTTGTATATGCTTTGCAAGGGGTCGAGGTCTGGTGGGTGTGAAAATCAGAGAATGCATCGGGTACGCATTGCTCTGGTTGCCTTGGAAGCGCCAGGGAGTCTTGGAGACATGGGAGCGCGCTGTGAGGATCGCCCGATATCCACGAAGTGGTATCTGTTGCCAGGGATCGGCAGCGTTGGATAGATGCGAAGACGAGCAGATGCGCACCGAATTGTATATGGTCAGCCGAGTTCTTGCAGGAAGAGGATTCTCGAGGGCCGCGGAGGCCTCCCTTCGCGGATTCGTCGACTCGTCGATTCGTCGATTCGTCCCGGCTGCTCCGCGCTCCCGCCGCCCGAGTCCGAGGCAGGGCAGGAAGCTTCGGCGCGCGCTCCCGAAGGAGCTGTCATGCTCCTCCCGCCGGTCCGACCGCCTCGCTGGGGAGCTCGCGGCGGGCTGCTCTCTCGCTGCCGCCGAGGCGCGCCAAGACCGCCACGACTGCGCCAAAGTACGCGGATTCGCGCGCGCGCTCGGAAAAGTGGGGCGTACACGAGTGCACGCCTGAGCAGGCAGAAGCGTAGATTCTAGAGGAACGAAACATTACCTCGGAGGTCCGCGCGGATTTCTCGGATCGGCGCTGAGGCCAAAGGTGTCCCTGGCGCGCGGAGCGCGAGCGCAAAGGGCGGTGCCGTGCGCGAAGTGACGCGCGCGCTTGGAGGCGCAGAAGCGCGCCGCAGCGCGCAGGGCGCGCAGGTGCGCCGAGGCCTGCGGTGGCGCGCAGATGCGCAGAGGGAGCCCTGTGGCTCCCGGGGGCGCCCGGGCGCCCACGCGCGCAGACGCGCGCGGACGTGCTCAGCAGCGCGTCGCGCCGCGCAGCCGTGCGCACGCGACGAGGCGCGCGGGCAGACGCGCGCAGAGCAGCGCAGGAGCGCTTCCAAGGCAGGCCCGCCTCGCACCGGCCTCGCCGCGGGCGCTGGCGGGGCAGCAGCGCGGGCGCGCGCAGCGTGGCCGCGCCGCCGCGCTGCCGCCCGCGCGGCTGGCGTTGCCCACCCGCCGTCCCTGAGGTGGTGCGCCTCTCGAGTGGGGGGATCGCCTGCAGAATTGCTTTGCACCAGAGTTGATGTCTCCGTGGGCTCTACGAACGAGTGAGTGTTCGTAGATACAAGCGAGGCTTCCTACGCAGTTCCCGCAAAAAGTCGACGGGGAAGTCAATGTTGGGGCAGATCAATTCTGTAGTCGATCCCCTAATCGAGTCTAGTGTTCAGTCGGGCGTCCCCCTACAGGGGGATTTTCGACAAAAAATTGAAGATACCCAAAAAATGCCCCAAAATGGTTTAAAAATCTTCAAAAAATAGTTCCCAGGCTATTCTTTTTTACTATTTTTCAATATTCCCCCTGTAGAGGGACAGGCCCGACGCAAGCCTAGGTCCTCGGAGTCTGTCGAACTCCCCGCCGGGCCGCGCTCCTCGCGCTGCCCGGCGCAGCGCACGGGAGCGCCGGGCACCTCCACGGGAAGCGGACCCGTCGGGATCTTCGTGCCAAGGATCGTGGGGGCTGGGTCGTTCTGAAGATCAACATATGTGAACCGGGTGGTGTCTTGCGCAGGGGATGGTGAGCATCACATTTGCACCGAGTGGCATTTGTTGCAGGGGATGCTCCACGTTGGCATCAGCAGATGCGCACCGAATGGCTTTTCTGTTTTGCCAGGGATCGCATGAGTTGGGCACATGCGAAGAGTAGGAAGTGTCCACGACATACCATTATGCGCATAGATCAAGGTCAAGACGAAACGATATTACGAAAAGTCGACGCGCACCGCGTCCCACTTTTTGCAGCGGATCGTAAGAGGGATCGCGGCAAGCTGTCGGTTTGGGGTCGGTGGGTGACTGGCCAGAGGCGGGTGCCAGGGCTATACGATTAGAGGATTGCGGACTTAAGTCTGCAACGTTAAAGCTAGGGTTAAGTCGGGCCTGTCCCCCTACAAAGGGACCTTCGACGAAAAAAAACAAAAACAAATGTCCATAAATAATCTAAAAAATAGTCTGGGGACTATTGTGGACTATTGTTTGAATATTTGTTTCCCATTTTGGGTTAGTTGTTGTGTATGTTTTATGTTTCGTCGAAAATCCCCCCTGTATGGGTGACAGGCCCGACATTAAAGCTAGGGTGCCCGGACAGGATCTGGCCGTCAGGGTTCGGGGCCGTAGACACACGGCAGGCGCGAGAGGCTGGGAATCGTGCATGGGGCTCGGGCGCCAGTTTTATATGGCCACAGCGCTGGGGCTCGAGCATCCGGGTGATAGCCTTCGGGTGGTAAAGAGAGAGAGGGAGAGAGAGAGAGAGAGAGAGATCGAGCGCTCGGATCACTGCTCCGATGCCTGCCTTATGATTCCCTGCCCCGCCCGCTCGACCCGACTCGCCCGCCGAAGCACGGGCCGCCCGGCCAGCTCGCCCGTTCCCGCCCGCCCGCCCGCTCCGACCGCACGCCCTGGCGCTCGCGCGCGAAACCGACTGCGAGTCGAGCTCTGAAGGCCCGCCCGCCCGACCCGGCCCGCCTGGCAGGGCCCGCCCGCCCGCCCCGCCCCCGCCCCGAAGGAGGGACGAGGAAGAGAAGGAGGAGGAGGAGGAGGAGGAGGAGGAGGAGGAGGAGGACAAGGAGGAGGAGGAGGAGGAGGAGGAGGAGGAGCGGGCGGGCAGGCCCCGGCCCCGCCCGCCCGCCCCAGTGTGCTCTGCGATGGTCCTCGCCGAGGAAGACCGCACGCGCTCGGAGCCGTCCCCCCGAGGGGGCGGCCCCTTCCAAGGAGCAGCACCCGCCCATCGGACGTGAGGGCCCCGAGGCCCCTTCCCCGAGGGGCCTGCCCCTCCAAGAGAAGCAGGCGCCCTCGGATACCACTGCCCCGGGGCTCCTCCCCGAGAGGCTGCCCCCCTCCCCCCCTGGCGGGGCGGCCGAGCCGGGGGGGCAAAAAAGGGAAGCGGGAGGAGGGGGGCAAAGGGAAAAAAAAACGAAAGGGCCCAGGGACACACGAACGAATAGACACAAACCCCAGGACCCCCAACAGTTTCCACATCTCCTGGACGCTCGTCTTTCCCTCCACTTCCCAGATGCCCCATGCTAGGAGCCAGAGAAAACACACAAAGGAATTTCACACAAAGGGTTTTGGCACCACCAACGGTGCAACGCATGTGCACACATGCCACCGGATCCCCAGCGATCCGAACCAGGGTTCATGCACGGCCGTGCTCTAGGATGCAATTGACATGTATGGTGTGGCAAGGCTGTCGGCGGCGACAAGATCCCAAGATCCGCGACCAAGAAACACTCCGTGGTGGTTTGGCACAGCCAAACCACCGTGCAACGTCAGCTTGCTCATCCGCTGACAGCAGCACGCCTCGCGGCGGCAGAGCGCAGTAGCGCCGCGCGGGCATGCAGGGCCAGCGAAGTACGATGCTCCCTGGGAGCCGACGACGAACTGTGCCCGCGCGCTGTTTCCCTTCCTGGGGGGGGGGAGCGCGCGCGAAGGCCGCCCGCGGGCGCAAAAAAAGCCCGCCGGCCCTGTCGGCGCGCGTGCGGGGCCCGTCTGCTCGAGCCGTCGTCTCCGTCGGGCGTCGCCTCCGTCGCCCCCGCTCCCTTCGAGTAGGAGATCGACTACAGAATTGGTTTGCCCCAGACTCGATTCTTCTTGTCGAATCCACGGGCAATTCGTAGAACTTTCGCAGGTCTACGAATGGCCGACGTATTTTTGTTGAAGAGTCGACGTGAAAATCAATTTTGGGGTAAATCGATTCCGTAGTCGATCCCCCAGTCGACCCCTGCACCCTCCTCCCCGAGCTCGTCGGCGAGAGCAAAATCTAGCAGCGCCGCAGACGAACCGAAGGGAAGTCCCTTCCGGTTGATCACTCCACCGTCGGGGGAGGGGGAGGTCCCAGGAGGGAGGGGGTCTGGCGGCCGGGGGTCCAGCAGGGTGGGAGGGCTCAGATACGCATCCCCACCCGGGGGCCCCGGGGCCTTAGAGAGCACCAAGTCGGCTACACGCAAGAGTGACCCTGGGTAAGGGTGACCTTTGGTGCGCGGCTTTTGGGGGGCCGCGGGGGGCCAAAGGTCACTCCGGCGAAAGGTCACTCTTACATCTAGTCGACCAAGGCAGGCCAAGAGTACACCAGGAGGCCCCCGAGGCGGTCCAAGAGGGCCCCCAATCGCCAAACGCATCGGTCCAAAACGCCTTGTCCTCCAAACTGCCCAGGAGGCCTCCAGGACGCCCCAAGACGCCTCCAAGAGCACTCCCGAGTGGGCCCAAGAGGCTAAATTCATTGATTTTCCCTTAGTTGTTTCCAGATTTGGGCATTCTCGCCTTTTCCATTTCCCACCGCTCCAAGTCGGCCGGCACACGAAAGAGGCCCCCAAGATCGCCCCAAGACGGCCAAGAGGTCTCCAAGAGGGCCCAGAAACAGCCCAAGAGGACCCTACGGCAGCCCAAAACGCCTCCAAGACGGCACGAGAGGCCCCCAAGACGGCTCCAAGAGCGTGCCCAGACGGGGGATCCGAACGGACATTTCGAGCCCTCGGCCCCAAGAGGCTCCCAGGAGGCTCCAAGAGGTTTCCAAGAGGCCCCAAGGCCAAAGAGAACAACAAGAGATCCTTAGGAAGCCCGAAGAGGCCCCCAAGAGGCTCCCCAGAGGCCCCCACGAAGCTTCCAACAGGCCCCAGAGACCCCAAGAAGCATCTCTGAAGACTCTGGCCGACGTCAGCGTCGTCGTTGCCGGCGCCGCCACTGTCGTCGTCGTCGTCGTCGTCGTCGTCGTCGTCGTCGTCGTCGTCGTCGTCGTCGTCGTCGTCGTCGTCGTCGTCGTCGTCGTCGTCGCTTCCGCGCGTAGGAAAAT
>CAUYUJ010001244.1:25000-32500 GCA_963575745.1 Prorocentrum cordatum
ATCGTAATCAGCATCATCAGCATTACCATAATCATCCTCATCCTCATCATCATTACCAGAAGCTTCATCATCAGCATAATCATCATCAGCATCCTTATCATCATCAGCATCATCATCCTCACCAGCATCATCATCATCATCATCATCATCATCATCATCATCATCATAAACATCATCATCATCAACAACAACAGCATCATCATCAGCATCATCATCATCGTAATCCGCCGACCCCTTGTGGGTCTCTAGGCATGTGAGATCATCCTGCCCCATACTCCCCCCCAGGGACCCCAAACTGGCAATTTGACCCCCCCCCTGGCCGAGCCCGACCCCAGACTAAACGCGCCAGGGGGGAACGGAGGGCTCCAAAACGGGCCAAGAAGGCACCAAAACGCTCCCCAGACGGTCCCGGAGGGCCACGAGTTGTCGAAATATCGCTCCTCCAGACGCCCTCCGAAGCCTCCAGACGGACTCCGAAGCTGCCAAGACACCCCAAAAGGCCCCCAAGATGCTTCCAAAGAGGGTCCCACGAAACAAAAATCGTCCAATTCCCTTAGGAAAAAACAGCCTTCATCGCATACTCGCCTTTTCGGCTTTACAACGTCCAAGACGGGCAAAGAAACCTTCAATATCGCCCCCGGACGGCCGAAGGGGCCCCCAAGAGGGGCCGAAGAGGGTCCAAAAACAGCCCACGAAGCCCCCAAGACAGCCCAAGAGGGCCCCCAGACTGCTCCGAGAGGGAGTCCAGAGGGCACATGTTCGAGCCTTCAGCCCTAAGACGCCCCCAGCCTGCCCCAAGAACACCCCAAGAGGCCCTGAGGGACCCCCAAGAGAGCAGGAAGCCCCCAGGAAGCCCCCAAGAGGCCCACAAACTTGGCCCAAGATGCCTCGAGGCGGCCGGATATGGCCTGCAGACAGGCCAAGGTGCCACCAAAAGGCCACAAAAGAGCACCAAGAGGTACGACAACAGCAACGAAGCAACAGAAACGATGTCGAGCGCCCTGTCATGATTCTAGCCTCGTGAAATGCAGCCCTGAAGGCGCAATAGTTTATGTAGGGGTCGGCGGATGTGGCGCAAGCCTATATAATCATCATCATACTTAGCATCAGCATCATCATCATCATCATCATCATCATCATCATCATCATCATCATCATCATCAGCAGCAGCATCATCATCATCATCATCATCATCATCATCCTCATCATCATCATCATCATCATCATCATCATCATCATCATCATCATCATCATCATCATCATCATCAGTATCATCATCATCATCATCATCATCATCATCATCATCATCATCATCAGCATCATCATCAGCATCAGCATCAGCATCATCGTCATCATCACCATCAGCATCATCAGAACCATCATCACCATCAGCAGCATCATCAGCAACATCAGCATCATCATCATCATCGTCATCATCATCATCATCATTATCATCAGCAGCAGCATCAGAGACATTATCATCATCAGCAGCATCATCAGCATCATCATCATCAGCACCACCGCCAACATCATCCGCAGCAGTCGCATCATCAGCATGGTCTCAATTATCGACAGCACCTGAATCAGCATCATCATCATCATCATCATCATCAACATCATCATAATGAGCATCACCATCAGCATCATCAGAATCATCATGGCCATTATCATCATCTTCAGCAGCATCATCTTCACCATTAGCATCATCAGAATTATCCTCGTCATCATAATCATCACCATGATCATCATCATCAGCATCATCAAACTCACCACCATCATCATGAACCAGATTCAGAATCAGTATCGTCATCATCAGCATCATCATCGTCATCATCATCAGTAGCATCATTATTACCATCATTATCATCATCAGCATGAGTCATCATCAACAACAGCTTCAGCACCATCATCATCATCAGCATCACCATCAGCATCAGCATCATCATCATCAGTATCATCATTCATCGTCATCAACATCATCATCATCATCATCAGCATCAGCATCGACATCGTCATCATCATTACCATCATCACCACCACCACCACCATCATCAGCAGCAGCCGCATCAGCAGCATGGTCACCATTATCGACATTATCAGCATCATCATCATCAGCATCACCATAATCATCAGCATCGTGATCATCATGGTTGTCGTCATCATCGTCATCATCATCGTCATAATCACCATCACGACCACCATCATCAGCATGATCATCCATCATCAACCGCGTCATCTTCATCATCGTCGTCATCATGATCATCTCAAGCATCACCATCGTCATCATCATCATCATCATCATCATCATCATCATCATCATTCTCATCATCTTCAGCAGCAGCAACAATATAATCCGAAGTATCAGCATCATCAGCATCTTCATAGTCATCATCATCATCATCATCAGCATCATGATCAGCATCGTCATCATCATCATCATCATCATCATCATCATCATCATCATCATCATCATCATCATCATCATCATCATCTTCGTTATCATCATCAGCATCAGCATCAGCCTCAGCATCAGCATCATCATCTCCACCACCACCTTCATCATCATCATCAGCAGCAGTAGCATCACCGTCCTCATCCTCATCATCCTCAGCAGCAGCAGCATGATCATCACCAGCATCATCATCAGCAGCAGAGCATCATCATCACCACCACCATCATCATAATCAGCATCACCAGCATCAGCATCATGATCATCAGCAGCAGCATCATCATCATCATCATCATCATCATCATCATCATCATCATCATCATCATCATCATCATCATCATCATCATCATCATCATCATCATCATCATCATCATCTACCCATCCCGCCTCCATCCCTCACTCCAGCCGAATCCTCCTGCTACCCCTCATGCTGATCATGGTCGTGGTGGCTCTACCACTTTCGCCAAACGAACGTGAAGGAGATGGCGGAAACACCATTGGAGACGAAGCGGGGGCGGGGCGGCCCCGGAAAGCACGGACAGAGGGGGCGCCAGGTGCCTGGAGGCCGTGGGGAGGGGAGCCGTGCGGCAGGGCGAGCTGTAGCGGCAGCGCGGCAACGCTCCACGCGCAGCAGCGCGGGGCACGCAGTGCAGGGAGGCGGCGGCAGCGCGGGTGCCCCGGGAGGAAAGCCCCGACACCGACGCCCCACCCCGCCAGCCGGGGGCGTGCGGCGCCAGCGCGAGCCGCACCGGAGGGGGGGTGGTCAGCTGAGGGGGGCCCAAAGGGGCCCCCGGCGTCCCACCGAGCGGTCGGGGGCCTCCGGGGCCTGGCCGGGGGTCGCGACGGGGACGATGCGGCAGGCCACCTCTGGAGAGGTGAAGGGGGCTGGGGCTGGGTCGGGCCTGTCCGACGTTTCGGGCCATCTCCGAAGATTTCTCCTGCGGAGGGACGTGCCCGACTTGAGGCCGGGGGGCAACGCCAGGCGGGGCGGCACCCCCAACCAAAGGGGGGGAGCGCCCCTCGCCGTGCCGGGGGCCCGCGAGCCGCGCGGGAGGAGGCAGCAGGCTCCTCCTCCTCTGTGCCCTCGCGGGGGGGGGGCTCGCCGAGCGGGCAGGGGAGGGCGCGGGGCCACGGCCCGCGTTCCTGGCAGGTCAAGCCTCGGGAGGCCGAGGCTGGGAGCGGGAGGGCACGAGACAGCTCCCGGGAGGCGAACCGCTCGGGGGGGTGGGGGCCTAGCGCCTCCTGCGGAGGAGCTCCCTTCTGCGAGGCGGGGGTGTATCCCTATCCACCGCCTGGGGGCCGACGTCCTGGCGCCCCAGCGGGCGATGGATGTGGATACATTTTGGACCCCAGAGGCCCGAACGTGTCCACATCCACCGCCTGTGGACGTCCGCGAAGATCGATCCCCCAGGCGGTGGTTATGGATAAATCCCCGCCTCGGACCTTCGGCATCGGGGTCCAAGAGCTATAGGGATGGTATCCAGGAAGCTCGTGAGCTGCTCAGCGGTGTGCAAAATCTGGGGCCCCTGTGGCTGCCACGGGACCCAGCAGGCGTGGACTGTGAAGGTGGCACCCACTCGCGCCATGCCCCGGTGACGACGACGACGACGACGACGACGACGACGACGACGACGACGACGACGACTTGGGAGCCCCTCGCGCGCGGAGGTCCCTCACGCGGTCAGCGAGCCACCGGCCCCCGCCGCCTGCCCCCCGGCGTGCCGCCCCTGGGCGGCGGCAGCGCCCGGGCGCCCGCGCGCGCGGCCTCTGGCGGGGGCGGCAGCGCCCGCGGCCGCGGCGCTTAAGGCGTGGGGCGCAGCGCGCGGGGCGAACACCCGAGGCGGCGAGGCGCTTCCCAGAGGGGGACGCCAGCGAGGGGGGGGCCTCTGAGGCCGCGGCCACGGCACTCTGCGACTCCGAGGGGGGCGAGGGACGGCGCCGCGCGGCCGACCCCGCGCTCGGAGCCGAGCGGAGGGCTTGAGATGCCCGCCTCCCCCGCCCCAAAAGAGTCCCCTTCCCCGGGGGCCCCGCTCAGAACCACGGGAGGCCAGGCGAGCGGCGGAGGAGCGGGGGCGGGCGGCGATCGGCGCCCCGGCACCAGGGGCCCCCAGGGGTGCGCCCCGGCGGGCGGCGCGGGGGGGGGGCGGCGGCGACCGCCGCGAGGGGGGCGGCGCGGGGGCGGCAGCGCCCGCGGCGGGGCGCGAAGGCGTGGGCGGAGCGCGCGGGCGCACCCGCAGGGCGGGCCGCGGGGGAGCGGCGGCACGTGCCCCTCGGCGTCCCGGCACCAGGGGTCCCCGCAGTCGCGCGGGAGGGGGGGGGGCCGCACGGGGCGCGCCCCGGCGGGCGGCGAGGGGGGGCGGGCGGCGACCGCCGCAAGGGGGACGGCGTGGGGGCGGCCGGCCTCGCGGGCCGCCCCCGGGGAGCGCTCGGCGAAGACCTCGCCCGTGGACCCGGCAATTGGCGGCGAGCACAGGGGGGAGCGAGAAGGAGAAGGCCTGCTCGGGAGGCTCGGAAGTCCCCCGGCCTTCTGAGCAGTTTCTGAGCCTTCCCCGAAGACAGACAGAACTTCGCAGAAGGCGCGCGGGCTTCTGAGAAGGCCCGCCGCCTTCTGAGAAGGCCTCCTTCTTCTCATTTCCCCCCTCGCTCGCCGCCGAGACAAGGGAGGGCACCCCTCAGGTCGGACGTGTCGTCCTAACGCCTGCATCTAGGAGCATGAGCATGCACTGCTCCGTCATTTCCTTTCTCAATCTCTTCTCTCTTTCTTCGCACCCCTTCAAGCTGCTCAATGTTGCTATCATTGCGGCTTGTCGGATTGTTTTTGCTGTTCGTTCTTGTGTTCAGGCCGTTCTGCCTGGCCACCATGTGGCCCCCGTCGCCGCCAGTGAGCTCACACCGCAAGACGGGTGCGTTACATTATACAACATGGAGTGCGCCACATACCTTACACCACACAGCTCACGCCATTTAAATTGCACCACATTGCATGCACCGCCAAGCTTACACCACAGAGCTTTCTTCACGCAGATTGCACCGCAGACATAGCTTCCGCCACATAACTTGCACCATATAGCTTGCAACGCATCTATTGCATCACCTGGCATGCTAGAACGCACTGTTGGGGTCCACGCTGGTTAATTTCTTACGTGAGAAACCTGCACCTCGTAATGCTCCTTCTTCACGCGAGAGGCCAGGAAATAAACTGAAGATGGGAACGGATTGACGATGTGACTTAGCTGTCTCCGCATTCAACACGTCCCTCGCCATTAACGAAGCATTCACCCAAGAGCCGGACGACAGCCACTTCCGAACCCACAGCCTGGACGAGCCGCTCCCGGGCGGAGCGGAAGTTCCGGAAAGCTGTGGCTCAAAACGTAGAACTTCCCACGCTTCAGACAGGAGAAGCACTTAATGAACTGTTTTACTAATGACTCTGACTCGCGCGCGCACGTTGCCTGAATGGCACTGCGGCATGGAAAGCAGAAGGAGGCACAGCGGAAAATGCAGGGGCCAGATGGGCTCCGGGACGGCATGGGGGAAGAGCACCAGTCTCATAGGGCATGAGTGTTCCAGTCGGTCGCGGAGCGCAATCATTCTCATCCACCCACCCGAACATAAAAAGGACTGATTCACGCCACTTCGCCAGAGGCCGCTAAAGAAGTGCACGCTAAGGCGCGCGCCAAGTGCTGTGGCTGGTCCACGCTCAGGGCCGCGCAAGCAGATGAACGTTTCTGGCGAGCCCCTCGCCGTTGACGAGTTCATCCAAGAGATCGATAACAGCGACGCGCGAAACCGCAGCCTATGATTTTAGCAAGTGCGCGCGCAGATATCCTCACCTCACATCTGTTGTCGAACCGCAGACTGTCGACGTCAAAGACATGAGCAAACATAGATTTTTAACATGTGTTCAATGAGTTGGGAACGTGAGTCAGGGCGTGGCACGCATTCCATCCTTTCAGAAGGCCCTGCGCGGCAGATCATAACACGTCTACTGAATTTCTTTATCTGCGTATGGAAATGCCAGGGCCGAATCGGGTTGCGCACCGAGTCATGTAATACCATGAACAGGATGAACGCTGGGAACAAGAACAGATGAAAAAAAAGCATTAAACTTGCTCCGTTCGGATGCGGCTTTGGCTGCAGCACCAGATCACGTCGTAAAGAGTGCGGAGCCCAGGGATTGACTTCCGTGGATTGGGACGCGTGGGGCTGGATGGCAAGGTAAGTGTATCATCATGTATAGGTGAAGAAATTCACTATGATGAAGGGGCCCTGGGACACATAAATGAGCACACACAGATTGCAGGACCCCCCATACTTTCTGGGTTTTTGTCTTCCCCCCACTTCCCACGTGTTCCCATGCTTTCTGGGGAGTCGACGACTAGCTGTGTCCGTGTGTGTGTGTGTGTGCGTTCTTCCCTCCTCAGATTGCTCGGGAGCACAACCGCCCCGGCCCGCCCGCCCGCGCTCGCAGAGCGGGAGCGTCGGCGGGATACAGAGTGGACAGAGGAGCAGGACGTGGGTGCCGAGAGCGCAGTCGGGCATGGACAGACCCCCCTGTAGTATAACGTGGTTTAGAGAAAACGACCTGAGGCCCAAACCTGGCGGGCGCAAGCCTGGAAAATAACGACCGCGGCGCCCTCTCGAGAACCGAAAACGGACAATTCACTAATCGACGTGTCACTGTTGGGGGTTCTGCCCACCCCCGACGCAGGCGAGCGAGAGAGAGCTCGAGCGGGTGAGGATGGGGCGACCGTCCTCGAGCTGCCACGGGGGAGCGACGAGAAAAAAAAGAGAGAGAGCGAGAGAGAGAGAGAGAGAGAGAGAACGAAGGGCGCGCTCTCTCTCTCTCTCTGGCCACGGCGGGCCCGTGGCCACGAGAGCGGGCTCCGCGGCGCCGAGCCGGGGAGCGGCCTGGGAGCGGCCCGAGGACCCGAGCCCCTCCGGAGCCGAGCGCGGTCCCGACTTCAGCGCCCTGACCGCCTCTGGATCTCTCTCTCCCCCTCTTAGGGGGCCACACGCGAGCCCTACCCCTCCCCCTCAGAAGTCGTGGG
>CAUYUJ010001244.1:35000-40000 GCA_963575745.1 Prorocentrum cordatum
TCGCTCGCCGCCAGACTGAGGACGCCCAGGGAGACCCAACAAATACGTGAAGCCTCCACGAACCTGGAAGTCCCGACCCTTGCCCCGGGACCGGTTTTTCATCCTGAATCGTTTTCTGACGGTCCCGAGGCCCGGCGAGGGCCCCCCGGGGCCGAAAATAGCAAAAAAACTCCCGTCCTGCTTTGTTTACGACGCGATCATGCCTGGGAAGGTCACTCTGGCGAAGAGTCACTCTCGCGTGTCATCGGCTCCTTCCCTCCTTCCGTCCCCTGGCGCGCCCAGCACCGGACGCCCGGCCAGGCCCGGGCCTCCTGCTCCAGCTCCCACGCCACGTGCGCCAGAAGGCCCTCGTGGCCGCCCGCCTCAGCTCCTGGTCGCGGCATGGAGATGGGGGGAGGGAGACGGGTGGTGAGGGAGCAGAAGGGGCAGGAGGTAGGAGAAACGGCGGATGAATGAGAGAGGGAGAAAGAACGATGTTCAGTAGCTCTCAACACACAGCAAAACAAAACGGACAGAAGAACCATCAACCTGGCGAAGGCCCCAACCATATGCAGTTGCGAGCACCGCACTTGTGGGTATCGCCTTCGGTGGAGCTCCCTGCCGAAACGCTGTACTGGGTGGTGGAAAGGCATGCGACCTTTGCCACTGGGTCCTTCGGTGGAGCCCCCTGTGGGGCCACGAAACGTTGTGATGGGGGGGGAGACAGATGTGGACACTGCCACTGGGGCCTTAGGTGGAGCTCCCTGTGAAGCCACGCAACGCTGTGCTGGGTGGGGGAAACGCATGTGAACACCGCCACTGGGCCCTTAGGTGGAGCTCCCTATGGGACCACAAAACGCTGTGCTCGGTGGGGGAGACGCATGTGGACACCGCCACTGAGGCCTCAGATGGAGCTCCCTACGGGCCACGCATCGCTGTGCTGGGTGGGAGAAACGCATGTGAACACCGCCACTGACGCCTTAGGTTGAGCTCCCTATGGGGTACACGATCCCCTCGGCGGCGCCAGCGACGACCCCCTGGCGCGCGTGACGAAAAGAAGGCTTCACGCCCCGCGGCGTCTATTCATCAGCCCCGGGGGGGGTAGCCCTGTGTTACTCACAGGCTGGCATTAAGCACAATTTCTCGGAGGTCCGCTCGGCGCTCGACACCCCCTCCCCTGCACGCGGAACGCGCCAGGCGCATCGGGCGCGCCAGCACCGATCCAAGAGATCTGCACGGAGGTTCGAGGAGAGCATGCAATAGTATGCATGCCGTGCTCTGCGACAACTGGACCTAGGACAAAAGATAATCCTTCAAGAACACGAGACCCTCCGCCGGCCAAACTGGAGCACATTCGAGGGTACCCTCCCCCGGCATGCACCGGGACATCCACCAGACACGGAGAACATCAGGGTACCCTCCGCGAACCGACCTCGATCTTTTACATCGGTCCGACTGCGTTCGAACCCGAGAAAAACATCGCACGCTCCAACTGCATAGGGTCGCGAGGTGCAGATCGGCAGCCAGCCAGCCGGCCGCAGCCGCCGGGTCGCGTCTCCGACGAAACCGCATGCCAGCTTTTCCCACTCCCAAATAAGCCCCAACCAGCCCTCCAGCAATCGAGTTCCCCCCAACGACAAAAAAACATAACACAAAAAACGGAGAAACACAAAAAAATCGCACGTTCCAGCGGCATTTAGGAAACGAAGAACGGTATGAAATGAGTCGTTCCGCCGTCGGGGACGCCTGCCCCCTTGGGCGGCTGCAGAGTTTCTGCTGCAGCGTGGCACCGTTGGGGTATAAACTCTGCAGCTGCCCGGGGAGCTGGCATACCCGACGGCGGAACAGTCCATTGTATACCGTGCTTAGCCCGCTATTGATGAAGGGGCCCTGGGACACACAAATAAATACACACAAATAACAGCATTCCCCATATTGTCCCATATTGTCTGGGTTTTTTGTCCTCCCCTCCACTTCCCATATTTTCCCTATATATTCTGGGGAGTCGACGATAAATTGTGTCGGTGTGTTTCTTTTCCTCCTGAATTGAGCAGGGCCCCACCGCCCCAGCATTCCTAGAGGCCTACCAAAAACAGAAACCGATGTTTTGAAACAAAACAGTATCGGCCAGAGCTGCTCTGAGAACACTTCGCGCAGACCACGGACGGTTCTTAAAACATTCGTTGGTGGGCCTATGGGCAAGCCAAGACGCTTCGCCACTGCTCGACATGGGGCGCAGCAGGGCGCGGATCAGCTGCCGGCCGGCCAGACGCGGCCGCCGGGAGCGCGCCTCCGACGAAGCCGCGCAGCAACCGCGGCAGCGACGCCCCGTCGGGCCACTGGCGCCGCTGCAGGAGGCTGCCAGCTCGCCTGCCGCGGCCAGAGGCTCGCACAGCAGAGGCCACAAAGAAGAACCACCAACGGGGAGCTCCGTTCCTCCTCCCCCTCCTCCCCCTCACCTTCCTCCTCCTCCTCCTCCTCCTCCTCCTCCTCCTCCTCCTCCTCCTCCTCCTCCTCCTCCTCCTCCTCCTCCTCCTAACGGGACTGCGACAGCAGGAGGTTCGCGCGCTACGCCGCTAGCCAAAGTGATGCTCGTGGCCATTCTTCGAGAGGTGGCGGCGGCGGCGGCTGCTCCGACTGTGTCCTTGAAGAATGGCATCGATGATGTTTCACTCCACGCGGTTGGAGGCATGGAAACCGTGTCTAAGCAGCTGCCTCTTGCCTGCAACCGCGTCGTGGAGCGAGCAGGCAGCAGGGATCTGCCCACATCTTGGGACAAGGCTGGGCTCCTCGCCCGCGCTGGCGCGTTGGCGCGCAGCTTGTGTGAGCAGGGGCCCGTGGAGCCGCCGGCCCGATGCCAGTCCCGCCGAGACCTGGGCGGGGACGCCACCGACGGGCGGCACCGCAGAGTGCCCACTCACCTTGACAGGCTCCACCTCTGCACGAGGTCGCGCGTTGAGGCTCGGGCTCCTGCAGAGGGGAGGTGCGAAAGTGTGCCGGGTGCACAGAGCAGGCCCGACATCTGTGGCGCTCTGGGGATCACGCGTGCATGGGGTCGCGGACACTCGCCTGCACCAGCTGCGAGCGATGGCTGCCCATGCGGAGGGACGGCTGCCCCGGGGCGCCTCGACAGCATTTTTGTTTGAGCTGCTCGAGGCGGGGGTGGCGCCGCGACCCGCTTGTCATCGCCACTGTTGATTCTGTACAGCAATATGGAGAGATTCTATGGGATGGCCTCCTCACAGCGGGCGTCCTTGAAACTCTCTTCCGTCACGGAGTTGACCAAGCGGCCAAGCCCAAGCCTCGCCCATGGGTCTCCTGCCGGGATCCTGTTTCTGCCATGCTGATTTCGGCCTCTCGAGTGGGTTGGACTTTTCGGGGGGCCAGGGCTGTGGACGACGGGGGCCGGGAGTGGGATCTCAAGTTTTATTCGCCGGCTTGCTTGGCCGACCAGATTGTTTTTTCAGCGCGGCGGGTGTCCGACGTTCGAGCGCTTCTTTTGCAAGATCGGCACTGCTGGACCGGCCCCGTCTTTTGGTGGCCCGTGCTTGAGAGCATTTTTTGCGATTGGGACCAGGGCTGGGGGAAGCAGCAGAACAACACCCTTCGGGGTCTGGTTGCCGGCTCGCATTGGACGCAGGGCCGCTTGTACGATCATGACGCGACTGTCTCACCGATGTGCCTGCTGTGTGGAGAAGCCCGCGGGTCTCTCCATCATAGGTGCTACCAGTGCCCCGGCTACGAAGCGTGACGGCGGGATAATATATCGGCCGAGTTGGCAAGGGCTGCTGATCGGGTTGGCCTGGCCCCTCCCACTTGGCGGGAGAGATTCGCGAGATGTGTTTTCCCTGATCCAGGTGCCGTGGTGAGTCGTCCAGCCTTTAACCCGACGTGGGCCCTGCGAGGCACAGGAGTTAATCTTCCCATCCGCCTGGACGGCGGGTTTGTGTTCACTGATGGGTCGGGGCTGCACGCGCGGTTCCCCTCTCTCAGAGTTGCCGAATGGGCTTGTGTATTCTTTGGTGCGGGCGGTACCTACCGAGGGGCCATCCATAGTGTGGCACAACCCGAGTTTGCGATAACGAACACTGCCAGGGACGGTGAAGATTACGCAGCATAATGGCTTCGGAACACGTGCTAGGTGAGGTATCGTTGAAGGCCGACTGTAACGCTACCTTGTCGTGCTGCTCTGACGTACGGAAGTCAACCGGCGTCACCAATCCTCGAGCCCACCTGTGGCTCCGCGTGCATGGCCAGGAAGAGTTCCAGCATTTTTCTTTTCAGCATGTCCCTGCGCATTCATTGCTCGATGGTGGACGTGAGGGAAGGAAAGCTGACTGAACTTGACCTGGTCGGCAATGCCCGTGCGGACTCTTTCGTCATCAAAAGGAGGCACCAGTTTCACACAGGCCGAAGAGCGCGATATGCTTCTCCTGGAAGGCTGCCCGGCTCGGGCGACCCAGGCGTGCAAGTTCTCGGCGAGGCTGGCGGCGAAGATGGTCTCGGAAGATGTGTACGACCACCAAGGCTTGGAGGCCATTAAATTATCCCAGTGCGATCCTGCCTAGGACTTGGGGCCCCTAGGAAAGTCGCATTACTGGTAACAGTAAAGCTAAGCTAAAGCAAAGCTAAGGCTAAGCTAAAGCTAAGCAAAAAGCTAAGATAAAGCTAACTTAAAGCTAAGCTAAAGCTAAGATACAGCTAATCTATATATACTATAAGCTAAATATAAGCTAACGCTAAGCTAAAGCTAAACTAAAGCCAAGCTAAAGCTAAGCTAAAGCTAAGCTAAAGCTAAGCTAAAGCTAAAGCTAAGCTAAAGCTAAGATGAAGCTAAGCTAAAGCTAAGCTAAAGCTAAGCTACAACTAAGCTAAAGCTAAGCTAAGGCTAAGCTAACGTTAAGCTAACACTAGGCTAAAGCTAAGCTAAAGCTAAGCTAAAGCTAAGCTGAAGCTAAGATGAAGCTAAGTTAAAGCTAAGCTGAAGCTAAGCTAAAGCTAACGCTAAGCTAATGCTAAGC
>CAUYUJ010001244.1:45000-92500 GCA_963575745.1 Prorocentrum cordatum
TCCAGGTGAATGCCATCCTTGAGGTGCTCCAGCCCTTCATGCATACTTATCTGAGTGTACTGCCACCGCTCGATGGCTCTGTCCAGCAAGCCTTTGATCGCCCATGGCCCCACGCCTTCTCCCAGCTCCAGCTCCTCGCCGTCGTGAGAGGTCCACCTGCTGGCCGAGATTACTTGCCAGCCTATCCTCCTTGCCGTGGCTAGCATCGCCCCCGCTGGCCCGACCACGGCGGCCCATGGGTGCAATTTGTTCCGCTGAGTCGCCTCTGCTCGGTCAAGTGCTCCCTGCAGTATGTGGGTGGGGATGCGCTTAGTCCAGACCGCCTTCGCCCACTCAACCAGCGGCGCCGCGTTGACGGCGTAGGCTGGGTCCTGCTTGCCCCCCTCCAACATGAAGGACAGCGTGAGCGAGCGCCTTGCCGTGTCGGTGAACATCGCCGCTCCGACCGCCGCCCTGATCATGTGCAGCTGCGAGTCGCTTCTGCCGAGCACGCTGGCACCGTACGTCATTGCAGGCTGCATGCCCATCCTGCCCACCTTGCCCGACTTTGCGCCCTGGCGTCTGAGGCACGTGACTCGTCCGAGGCGGCGCCTCTGCTTGTCGAAGTTTGCGTCCATGACCTTGGTGCGCCTCCTTGCTCCCGTCATCGAGTCCACGCCCAGGTTGCGGTGGTGCTGCCTGACCTGGAGCCGCTGCGCCGTGTGCGTGTGCACCTTGTCGGCGATCCACTTGCCCGCGTACGCCGTGGAGATCACGATAGTGGACTTCGAGCCGTTGATCTCGAAGCCCAGCTTGCGGAGGAGCTCAATGAGATACTGCAGGCCGTCCGCTGCTACCTTGAGTAGGAACCGCTGTGACCCGACGCAGAGGATGGTGATGTCATCAACGAAGGCGAACAGCTGGATGCACTGATACCTGTCTCCGAACATCCTCAGGCTGCGGTACATGAGGACCTTCAGCCATGATGTCGCGAACCCGCATCCCGCCAAGATGCTGCAGCCCAACTCGACCTCGCCCGAGACCGCGTCGTCGACCTTGCACCGCCGTGGGCCCGCATATATGCTGATGCTGGTGCGCAGTAGCACCAGGTTGGCGCCGCTGGCGCAGCCTTCGTCCCAGAGCGTCTGGTGGCCCACCCTCTCGTAGGCCTTGGTCATGTCGAGCTGGTTGGAGGCCGTGACCATGCCGACCTTGAGGGCCCACTCCTGATAGACGGCCTGGTCCCAGACGGCCCGCTCGGCCGTCCTGCCGCTTGCGTTGTGAAAACATGGCAGGTCATGCTCATCCTCCCACTGCTGCATTTGTGCCCGACGTACCTTTGTCCAAACACGAAGAAATCCTCCTAGTAGAGCGATGGGCCTCACCCCGCCCTCCTTCTTGGCGAGGAAGACGATGATGGTGGTCAGCTGCTTCGGCTGGTTGCCGACCCTCTCCATGTACACCATGAGCTGGCCCAAGAAGGTCAGAGCCTCGTCGGACAGCATCGCGAACCACCGTGGGTGGAACGCGTCGGAGCCCAGGGCCGTCCGATGCTTGAACCTCCTGCTCGCTGTCCTGATAGCTCCAGCCGTGGGCGCGTCCAGCACGTGGTGCTTGATCTCGTCCCAGCTGGTGGCTTTCATGGGCTCGTGGACATTCCAGACCTGCTTGAGCCAGTCAGCGCAGAACTTGTCGGCAGCATCCTGCACGTCCGCTGCCACGCCGTTGGCCAACAGCCCTGTCCCCGCACCCGTGGGCCCACGTGTCCACTTGTGGGCGAGGCCAGCGCCGTTCAACGTGGCCTGCTTCGCCCAGGCGTCAAAGGAACGACAACGTGCCTTCTCGAACTCCTTGGAGAGGCGCACGCTCACATTCTGGGCCTGGTCCGCCAGCTTCGCCAGGTCGTCGATCGTGAGCTTGCGCAGCCGCTGCCAATACGCCTCGAAGTGGTAACGACGACGAGGACGAGGAGACAGAAGGAGGAGGAGGAGGAGGAGGAGGAGGAGGAGGAGGAGGAGGAGGACGAGGGTCGGGAGAGCGGCCTGCGCCACTCTGGCCGCAGGCGCAGCGCCGCCAGCAGCGCCCCGCTGGCCAGAGCGCCGCACAGGCCCACGGCCAGGGAGGCGCGGCAGGCCGCGGGCCGCGGGGCGCCTGGCTCGGGAGGCCCCCGCGCCGCCCGCCGCCGGCGACGCCGACGACCACGACGTCTCCTCCTCCTCCTCCTCCTCCTCCTCCTCCTCCTCCTCCTCCTCCTCCTCCGCCTCCTCCGCCTCCTCCGCCTCCGCCTCGCCTCCTCCTCCTCCTCCTCCTCCTCCTCCGCCTCCTCCGCCTCCGCCTCCTCCTCCTCCCTCCTCCTCCTCCTCCTCCGCCTCCTCCGCCTCCTCCTCCTCCTCCTCCTCCTCCTCCTCCTCCTCCTCCTCCTCCTACTCCTCCTCCTCCTCCTCCTCCTCCTCGTCCTCCTCCTCCTCATCATCCTCCTCCTCCTCCTCCTCCTCTCCTCCTCCTCCTCCTCCTCCTCCCTCCTCCTCCCTCCTCCACCTGCTCCTCCTCCCTCCTCCTCCTCCTCCTCCTCATCCTCCTCCTCCTCCTCCTCTCCTCCTCCTCCTCCTCCTCCTCTCCTCTCCTCCTCTGCCTCCGCCTCCGCCTCATCCTCTTCCTCCTCCGCTCCGCCTCCGCCGCCGCCTCCTCCTCCTCCTCCTCCTCCTCCTCCTCCTCCTCCTCCTCCTCCCTCCTCCTCCTCCTCCGCCTCCTCCTCTCCCTCCTCCTCCTCCTCCGCCGCCGCCGCCTCCACCTCCGCCTCCGCCTCCGGCAACAGCCCACGTCGGCCCCGAAACTCCCAGCGCGACGCCGCGGCCGCCCTGCGCGGCGCCTGGCTCCCGGTTCTCGGGACGAGGGGCCGCGACAGGGGCGGGCCGGCTCGCGACCATGCCCGAGCGGCAGCGACGGGGGAAGGACACACACACGCGCGCGCGCACAAACAGACACACACACACACACATACACTCTTACACACACGCACACACACACACTCATATACACACACACACACACACACACACACACACACACACACGCGCGCACACACACACGCTCGCAAGCACGCACACTCACACTCTCTCACACACACACACACTTTTTACGTCGGCTGCTAGGCAGAGTCACTGCGCTGGCGAGGACACACACACACGCACTTTGGGCAATCTCGGCCTCGCGCGCAGCGACGAGGCGGACACACACACACACACACACTTTGGACGAGCGCGGCCTGGCGCCCAGCGACGAGGCGGAGACGCACACACAGACACACACACACACAGTTTTGAGCGTCGCCTCCTGGCCGTCCAGTAGTCACGCCCGACGGGCTAACCACCGCTAGGCTAAGCGAGGCACCCAGGGAGGACCTGGGGGCCGAAGGTGCACACACACACACACACACGCGCACAGTCGCACACACACACACACACACACACACTGTTGGAAGACATGCAAGCGTAGAAGGTATAACAAACATAATTATAATACGCCACCGTGCCTGCACAGAATGAGCGTGTTAGAACCTGGGCCGGCACAGGAACGGAAAGAGCGGGTCCGTGGAGCGGATATGTCACACGGTCTCGGGGTTCGGCGGCAGTGTACGCGGCAGCGATTTGGACATAGGGATTGCCATGTATGCTTGTTGGAGCAAGCTGGGGTGCGAATCACTGTAAGACGGCCGACGTGGTGATCGGAGTTGTTATGTCACCGTCAGCCCCGAGGAGCTTTGGCAGTCAGAGCGTTTGACGGCACGGTTCGCTCTGGTGGGGCCTCGTAAGAGGCTCGTGGAGGCATCTCGGAATGCCTCTTGGAAGCCTATTGGGAGTCTTTTGGGCCAGTTGGGTGCCTTCTGGGGCCCTCTTGGACCGTCTTGGGGGGCTTGGGCCGGCTTGGGGCGCTCTCGGGGCCCTCTTGTGAGCCTCCTGTGGCTCTCTCGGGGCTCTCCTGGGAGGCTCTTGGGCCTCTGTGGGGCCCTCCTTGGCTCGTCTTAGAGCTCTCCTGGGCCATCTTGAGGCGCTCTAGGACGGTTTGGGAGCCTGTGGGGAAGGTTTGGACGACCTCGGAGGCGCCCAAGGCCGTGCGTGGCAGTTTTCAATCCGCAAGTGCGGGACCACCAAAATCCTCAAAAACCCTTACGGAAATAAATGGTTTTTGCCTCCGGAGGCCCTCTTGGAAGTCCTCGTGAAAGCCTTTTGGGCCGTCTGGGAGGCTCCTTGGACCGTCTTGGGGCCATCTTCGCCCCTTTTGGAGCGCTCTTGGGCTGCCTTGGGGCCTCTTGGGCGTCTCTTGGGCCGTCTTGGAGGTACCTTAAGCCGTCTTGGGGATCTCCTTGCGGTCTCTTGGACCGTCCTGGGCCGAAGAAGTCGCCTTAGCCCCCGGAGGGCGTGTTAGAAAAAAGGCCCGGTCCAGACTCCCCCCCAGACTCCCCCCTATTGTGACTAAAGCCCTATGCAGAAATTCTCTCGCTAGCGCTCTTTCCGTCATGCTCGTCGGAAGGTTTGCTTTCTGGCGGTCTCTTCGGCCTCCAACAGCCAGCATGACCTCAAGTACGGCTTCTTAGACAGCACAGACGACACCAAAACTGATCTAGGTGGCCCAAGGCGGCTCAAGAGGCTCTGAAGACAGCCGCAAGACGGCCCGGGAGGTCCCCAAGAAGGCCCAGGAAAGCTCCAAGACGCCCTCCAGGAGAACCGAGAAGGCCAAAACGATTGATTATCCAGAGATGTTTGAAGGTCTTTGAGGTTCTCGCCGATCAGGGCTTCCGCCCGCCCAAAGCGGTCCAAGGGTGTGGTCATCGTCGTCGTCGTCGTCGTCGCCATCGTCGTCCTCGTCCGTCGTCGGTCGGTATCGTCGGTCGTCCGTCGTCTGACGTCGGTCGTCCGTGGTCGTCGGTCGTCGGTCGTCGTCGTCGTCGTCGCCTTCGTCGTCGTCGTCGTCTTCGGTCGTCGGTCGTCGGTCGTCGGTCGTCGCCGCTGTCGTCGTCATCGTCCGCGTCGTCGCCGTCGTCGTCGTCGTCATCGTCGTCATCGCGCGTCGTCGGTCATCGGTCGTCGGTATCGTCGGTATCGTCGGTATCGTCAGCATCGTCGGTTTCGTCGGTATCGTCGGTATCATCGGTATCGTCGTTATTGTCGGTACCGGTCCTCGGTATCGTCGGTCGTCGTCGTCGGCCGGTCGTCGGTCGTCGGCCGTCATCGTCGTCGTCGGACGCCGGTCGTCGGTCATTGATCGTCGGTCGTCTATCATCTGTCGTCGGTCGTCGGACGTCGGTCGTCGGTCGTCCGTGGTCGCCGTCGTCGTCGTCGTCGCCGTCGTTGTCCGTCGTCTGTCGTCGTCGATCGTCGGTCGTCTGTCGTCGGTCGTCGGTCGTCGGTCTCGCGTCGTCGCCGTCGTCTGTCGGTCATCGAGCGTCGGTGGTCGGCACTGTCGTCGGCGGCGGCGTCGGCGTTAACGGCGTCGGCGTCGAAACAAACAAACACAAGAAATGAACGGCTGAGGCAGGCACCTGACTCGACTTGGACGCCATCTTCTTCCTCGTCCTCTGGGTCGGTAGCTGGACTGCGGTCCGATTGCCGCAGAAAGGAAGCATGGCAAGGCAGATAGGAAGGGAGGATGCTGGTACCGCTATCACCGGAAGCATTATGCACTCTGCGGCCAGGCCATGCAGAGGTCAAGTGTCCAAGAAACTGAAGGCTTGCAAAACAAAATGCACTACCTTTCTCCAGCACCCTCCCGACTCCTTCCCATCCTCCACCCATCGCCTCGTTCCCCCGCAGGTATCAGTGATGGAATCGGAAAAAACAAAAACTATTCTTCATGCTTTGAATCCCGAAACAACTGCGCCCAATGTATCCATTTCGTGCGAATGGCCAGGGCGCCAGGGTGGAGGAAGGGAGGACGAGAGAGGAGCGGAGGGAAGGAGCGGCGGGCGGCAAGGGCAGAGGGAAAGTCAGAAGGCCGGGGGAAATTGCCCTCCCCTGTCTCTCGTCCCCAGGACCCCCTCTTCCTCCCTCCTCCGCCTCCTCCTCCGCCCCATCCTTCTATCCCTCCTCCTCTTCACCCTCATCAGCATCATCATCACCATCATCGTCAGCATCATCATAATATGGTTGATAGCAGTATCATATTTATAGTAACTAATTATTGTACCACCGTTCTATGTGGGATTTACATGGATCACTGGGCGGTGGCAACATGGGTGTTTGAATGGATGTACTCATGGGTGTTAAGTTCGGCGGCCAGAAACGAATTCCAAACAAAAATCTTGCGAGTGCGACGTGCGCACGGCATGGGAACTGGCACTGTGGGCACGTGGGGGTCAGCGCGCGCGGGAGACGTAGCAGGAGATTCACCGTAGACCGCGCAAGATTTCTTCAAAGCCGAACGAAGGTTTCGTCTCACCGCCGCGCTGTCTTCACGTGTGGGGCCAATCGTCGCTCCAAAAGACTCGGAGATCTGCGCCCGCCGATGTGGGGGAAAAGCGGGCGGTTCCGTCGCCCACCCGTTCCCCAGCTAAGGGGGCCACCGCGAAACCCGCAGAGCACATCATCTGTCACCCGCACGTCGAGCGCTGCCGATCCTGGCTTGTTCGCATGGGCCCGTCACGCGTAGGGAACCCTGTGTGGTCCAATACCGATAAGTCGCCGTGTTGGCCTCGAAACTGAAGTAAACCCTTAACAGTGACCGGCCGGACTTCGGGTGACCCGCGCGCGCGCGTGTGCGCGCGTGTGGAGTTTCGTGTTGCCCACGATGGAAAAGTCGCCGTGTTGGCCTGGAAAATGAAATGGGCACTGCAGGGTGACCGAATGGATTTCGGGTGACCTGCGCGCGAGCGCGGGTCACCCGCCGCGCGCGGGTGACCATGGCCACCCGCGCGCGCGCGTGGGGAGTTCTGTATTGCCCACGGTGGCCACGGTCGAGAAGTCGCCATGGTGTTGGAAATTAAAATGAATCCTGAATGGTAACCGATTGGAATTTCAAAATCCGCCGGCCCCCCTGTGGGTCCATCAGGCTGTAGGACGAAGCTACGCAGTTTCCTGTACCAGTTGCAGCTTCCAGTTTCCACTGTTACAATTCTTCTTCTTGCTGCTTTCAGTTCCTTGTTGACTTCTTGCTGCTTACTGTTCCTTGTTGATGGACCGCGCGAGGGGGGGAGGCCCAAAACGAACATGTTTTCCACGGAGAAATCCTATGCTCTGAATTGCTGGGGTCGGTAAAAATTAACACCCCTCACGCAGATCGGCGGGGTCAGGGTCCAAAAACACAAAGGATTTGCCAGATTTCTGAAATTCGGTGGCACCCCTCACTCAGATCGGCGGTGTCAGGGTCCAAAAACATATGGGATTTGCCACATTTCTGAAACTCGGCGGCACCCCTCACGCAGATCGGCAGGGTCAGGGTCCGAAAACATAATGGATTTGCAACATTTCTGACACCTGGTGGCACCAGATCGGCGGGGTCAGGGTCCAAAAACATTTGGATTCGCTACATTTCTGACATTCGGGAGCACCCCTCACGCAGATCGGCAGGGTCAGGGTCCAAAAAAATATTGGATTTGCCACGTTTCTGACATTCGGTGCAACCCCTCACGCAGATCGGCAGGGTCAGGGTCCGAAAGCACATAGCATTTGCCACGTTTCTGACATTCGGTGCCACCCCTCACGCAGATCGGCGGGGTCAGGGTCCAAAAACACAAAGGATTTGCCACATTTCTGAAACTCGGCGGCACCCCTCACGCAGATCGGCGGGGTCAGGGTCCAAAAACATAATGGATTTGCAACATTTCTGACATCTGGTGGCACCAGATCGGCGGGGTCAGGGTCCAAAAACATTTGGATTCGCTACATTTCTGACATTCGGGAGCACCCCTCACGCAGATCGGCAGGGTCAGGGTCCAAAAAAATATTGGATTTGCCACGTTTCTGACATTCGGTGCAACCCCTCACGCAGATCGGCAGGGTCAGGGTCCGAAAGCACATAGCATTTGCCACGTTTCTGACATTCGGTGCCACCCCTCACGCAGATCGGCGGGGTCAGGGTCCAAAAACACAAAGGATTTGCCACATTTCTGAAACTCGGCGGCACCCCTCACGCAGATCGGCGGGGTCAGGGTCCAAAAACATAATGGATTTGCAACATTTCTGACATTCGGGCGGGGCCACCCTCACGCAGATCGGCGGGGTCGGGATCCAAAAACACATAGCATTTGCCACGTTTCTGAAACTCGGCGGCGCCCCTGACGCAGATCGGCGGGGTCAGGGTCCAAAAACACAAAGGATTTGCCACATTTCTGAAACTCGAAGGCACCCCTGGCGCAGATCCGCAGGGTCAGGGTCCAAAAACATAATGGATTTGCATCATTTTTGAAATTCGGCGGCACCCTCACGCAGATCGGCAGGGTCAGGGTCCAAAAAAATATTGGATTTGCCACGTTTCTGACATTCGGTGCAACCCCTCACGCAGATCGGCAGGGTCAGGGTCCAAAAAGACAAGAGATTCGCCACATTTCTGAAATTCGGCGGCACCTTCATGCAGATCGGCAGTGTCAGGGTCCAAAAAACACATGAGATTTGACACATTTCTGAAATTCGGCGGCACCGCTAGGGACAGGATCCAGAAACCCTGGGGATTTGCTACATTTCTGCAATTCGGGGGCACCCGCGACGCAGATCCGTAGGGCCAGGGTCGAAAAAACAAACAGGTCCCGACACTGCGTCACGGCGGCGCCCAGACCTCATGATTTAGCTTTCGCATCTCCCGTCATCCGAGACAGGGGGCCGGCGGCATGGGGCGAAGCTCTTACGTAAAAATAATAATAATAATACTGAGAATACTAAATAATAATAATAATTCATTAAATAAATAAATATATTTTTTTGTTAAAAAGAGAGAGAGAGAGAGAGAGAGAGAGAGAGAGAAGAGAAGAAACAAAAAAAAAAAAAAAAAAAAAAACTCGCCTGTTGCACGTCGTGCCGCCCTCGCCCGCGGCCCCGCCCCGCGCGGGCCCTCGCGGGGGGAGCGCCCCTGCTCGCCAATGCGGCGAGCGACCGCGCTGCCACGCCCTGCCGCCGCCCTGCCCTCCCGCGCCCCTTCCCCGCCGCCCCGCGGTGCTCGCGGCGGCCGCCTGCGCCATACCCCTTGCGAAATGCTTAAGAAATCATGGGTTAAGAAATTCATAGTCTCAGAACTTGAATAAAAACCCAACATTTCTATTAAAATCTTGGGATTTACGTTGAAACGTTAAGAATAGTCGAGACTCTGGCCGAAAACTTAAGTTTTCTTAAGCATCGCCTAAGGTGTACCCGCGCCCCCGCCGTCCAAGCCCCACGATGAGCATCGTTCATCCGATCCCCCTCCCCAGCGGCGTGGCCCGGGCCCCGCTGGCCGGTGCACCCCCCTGGACGGGGATACGGGCCGTTCCCTTCGGGTTTCGAGGGGTGTATCCTCACCTGGGGGGGGGGGGGGGGGGGAATTTCGTAGGGGTCTCGAAGGGGACGGGGGTGGGGATGGGGGTCGGTTCAACGATACTGACACGAGCGGGAGGTGGGGGCGGGCGGGAAGCACACGTAGGAAGTGGTGCGGAACGAAGACTGACAAGCAGGAGCTACTGAGGTCGGGGACGATGCGGGTGGAAATCGAAGAGCAACTGCAAAGAGGTAAAGCTAGACGATCGTTGCGCGCGTCGCCCGCGCACCCGCTGGTTCACCCTTCCGCGCACCCATCCCCGCACCCTACTTATCCCCTGGAGTTCCAGGCGCAGTTGACCATACAAGCTATTATTAACCATACTCGCCCTGATCAGCACAACCGTTGTCGTCGCCATCATCATCATCATCATCATCATCATCATCATCATCATCATCATCATCATCATCATCATCATCATCATCATCATCATCATCATCATCATCATCATCATAAGCACCATCCTCATCATCAGCATCAGCATCAGCATCAGCATCATCATCATCAGCATCAGCATCAGCATCATCATCATCATCCTCCTCCTCCTCCTCCTCCTCATCATCATCATCATCATCATCATCATCACCAACGGCAGCAGCATCATCATCTCAATCGGCATCTGCATCATCATCATCATCATTATCACCATCATTATCTCCATCATCATCATCATCATCATCATCATCATCATCGTCGTCGTCATCATCAGTATGACCAGCAGCATCAGCATCATCACCAGCATCGCAACCGCCACAACCATCATCATTAGCAACACCGTCACAATAATCATCATCAGCAGCAGCAGCATCCTCATAATCATCATCATCATCATCATCATCAGCAGCAGCATCATCATCATCATCACCATCACCATCACCATCACCATCATCGTCGTCTTATCATGATCAACATCGGCATCGGCTTCGTCGTCGCCATCGTCATAATGAGCATCACCATCATAATCATCATAATCATTATCATCGTCATCGTGATCATCATCGCCATCGTCATCATGATCATCATCATCAGCATCATCATCATACTCCTCCTCATCGCCCTCATCCTCATCGTAACCTTCCGTATCCTTCTCATCGTCACGACACCATCATCCTCAGCAGAAGCATCATCAGCAGCCGCATTTTCATCACAACAATCATCCCTCTCCTCCTACTCCTCCCTCTCATCCTCCTCCTCCTCCCTCTCATCCTCCTCCTCCTCATCATCATCCTCATCCTCATCCTCATCCTCATCATCATCATCAGCAGCATCGTCATCACCCATCCTCCCCAACATACACCCCGGCAAAGCACCCCTCCATCGCACGTTGTTCTAGGACCCTCCGTGAACAGTGCCTCGTGCGCACCGCCCCCGAGCGCACGAGCGGAGGGACCCGTCTTGCAGGCAGAGCGTGCCCCTGACGGTGAGAGACGAAAAGAGAAGGAGAGGCCAGGCAAGATCCTCGAAGCCTCTCAAGGGGCCCTAGGACACACAAGTAAATACACACAAATGACAGGACTCCCCATGTTTTCCCATATCTTTTGTATTTTCGGCTTCCCCCCCACCTCCCATATTTTCCCGTATTTTCTGGGGAATCGACGATTAATTGTGTCTGTGTGTGTTTTTTCTCCTCCTGAGCCTCTTCCTCTGGCCTCGCCACCCCCCCCCAGGGAGCTCGAGGTCCTCCTCGCACCCTCCGCCGGTCGTCAGGAGGGCGGCCTGGCGCCGGGCGCTGCTGGCAACAAGGGCTGGCCCCGCCGCCGCCACCGCCACCTCCGCCTCCTCCTCCTCCTCCTCCTCCTCCTCCTTCTTCCTCCTCCTCCTCCTCCTCCTCCTCCTCCTTCTTCCTCCTCCTCCCTCCTCCTCCCTCCTTCCTCCTCCTTCCTCCTTTTTCCTTCTCCTCCCTCCTCCTCCCCACTCCTCCCTCCTCGAGCCTCCTCCCTCCTCCTCCCTCCTCCTGCCTGCCCCTCCCTCCTCCTCCCCCCTCCTCCCTCCTCCTCCCGCCTCCTCCTCTTCCACCCTCCTCCTCCCTCCTCCTCCTCCCTTCTCCTCCCTCCTCCTCCCCTCCTCCCTCTCTCCCTCCCTCCCTCCTCTCCTCTCCCTCCTCCTCCTCCTCCTCCTCCTCCTCTCCCTCCCTCCCTCCTCCTCCCTCCTCCTCCTCCTCCCTCCTCCCTCCTCCTCCCTCTCCTCCCTCCTCATCCTCCTCCTCCTCCCTCCCTCCTTCTCCTCCCTCCTCCTCCCTCCTCCTCCCTCCTCCTCCCTCCCCTCTCCCTCTCCCCTCCCCCCCTCCTCCTCCCTCCTCCTCCTCCTTCCTCCTCCTCCCCTCCTCATCCCTCCTCCTCTCCTCCTCCTCCTCTTCCCCTCCTCCTCCCTCCTCCTCCCTCCTCCTCCCTCCGCCTCCCTCCTCCTCCCTTCTCCCTCCCCCCCTCCTCCCTCCTCCCTCCTCTTCCTACTCCTCCTCCTCATCCTCCATCATCATCCTCCTCCCCCCATCCCTCCTCCTTCACAGTGACACAATATGAAACACTACTCTCCTCTCTTCCCTGGTGGCGTCCAAGACAGATTTGTCCCCTCCACTCACGGATTTTCGCTTGGTTGTGTTTCAACATGCTGCTCTCGCTGAAGCGCTGGACTCATTTTCGGGTTACCGTTCGTTCCGAATCGTGTTCCCACTGCAGCGCTGGCCTCATTTCCGCGCTTCCGCTCGTCCCGAAATCGTGCTCCCGCTGCAGCGCTGGCGTCATTCCTTTCCAGCGCCATGCCAGGCATGGTTTTCGGCCCTTCCAAATAGGCCCAAAAATCTAAAAAATGCCCCCCCGAAGAAACCATCGGAAGTGATTACACACTCGGTGCCGATTCGTTAATGTTGGGGGTCGCCGAAGGCCCCTCCCCACGTTGGGGCGTCGCCACGCCATGCTATGTCATGCGACGCGTTGGTTTTCAGCACTATGCTGTGCCATGTAATGGTATGCCGTGCTATGACATCCGAGTGTGCGAATAGAGAGGAGATCTACGCCATGGAAAGGAATGGGAGGGAAGGGTTGGACGTCAGATATGACGCGAGCGCACATAGTTTGTCCCTGTTCCTCCCTCCTCCTCCTCCTCCTCCCTCCTCCCTCCTCATCCCTCCTCCTCCCTCCTCCTCCCTCCTCCTCCCTCCTCCCTCTTTCTCCCTCCTCCTCCCTCCTCCTCCCTCCTCCAACATGGGTTTTGTGTTTTCCCCAGTGGACTGATTCGGGGGATTTTGATTCGGGGGATGCCTGCCCCTGTTCGGGCTTGCCGCCGGCGGGGCGCAGCTGCCCCCCCGGGTTGGGGGGCGCAACAATCGGGTACCTGACCGTTGCGTGCGCACTCGCTGCCCCCCCCGTGGGATACCGGGTGCGCAGGGCCTACTCAGTCTCGGTGTCGAAACTGTGTATGCCGCTTTCGTGTGCTCACCCCTTCCCTTCCAGGACTTCCCGCCTAAGGACCAGCAAGTACCGTAGACCGTTCGCGTTTACGTGCGCATTCGTTGCCCCCCCCCGTGGGATACCGAGTGCGCAGGGCCTATTCCGTCTCGGTGTCGAAACTGTGTATGCAGCTTTTGTGTGTTCGCCCCTGCCCTTCCAGGACTTTCCGCATCAGGACCAGCACGCTGGGGGCGCAACAAGCCGGTACCTGAGCGTTGGCGAATGGGCGACTCACTTCCCTTTCCTCCTGGGCGAGGACCATCATAGGCCTCAGCCACTCTGGCGGGGACCATCATAGGCCCCACCCTATCGGCAGCTGCCATCATAGGGGCTGCCGGGGGGCCCGCTCCCATTCTTGACACTGTCACCTCTCGGCGCCCTTGCCAATGGAGGGGGCCGAGGCTCTCCCTACGGTCCCTCTGCCAACGAAGACGGCCGTAGGGAGAGGTGCCAGCGTACCTCCACAACTCAGACCTTCAAGGCCTTACGGCGCCAATTGCCATCATTCACTGGTTTCATCATCCTCCTCCCTCCTCCTCCCTCCTCCTCCCTCCTCCCCCCTCTCCTCCCTCCTCCCCCTCTCTCCTCTCCTCCTCCTCTCCCTCCTCCCTCCTCCTCCTCCTCCTCCTCCTCCCCTCCTCACCCTCCTCCCGCCTCCTCCCTCCTCCTCCTCCTCCTCCCTCCTCCTCCCTCCTCCCTTCCTCCCTCCTCCGCCCTCCTCCTCCCCCTACTCCCTGCTCCTTCCTCCTCCTCCCCCTCCTCCCTCCTTCTGCTCCTTCTTCCTCCCTCCTCCTCCCCATCCTCCCTCCTCCCTCCCCCTCCCTCTTCCTCTCCCTCCCTCCCTCCTCCCTCCCTCCCCCCTCCTCCCTCCACCCTCCCTCCTCCGTCTTCCCTCCCCCCTCCTCCATGCACCCTCCTCCCCCTCCCTCCTTCCTCTTCCCTCCTCCCTCCCCCTCCTCCTCCGCCCTCCCTCCTCCCTCCTCACTCCTCCCTCCAACCTCCTCCCTCCTCCCTCCGCCCTCCTCCCTCCTCCTCCTCCTCCTCCTCCTCCTCCTCCTCCTCCTCCTCCTCCTCTCCTCCATTATTCTTATTCTTAGTATTATTTGTATTATCATTATTCGTATTATTGTTATTCTTATTATTAGTCTTACTTCTATTATTATTAGTAGTAGTAGCAGTACTATTATTATTACTATTATTACTATTATTATTACTGTTATTATTATTAGTATTAGTATTATTATTATTCTTAATATTATTATTATTAATAGTATTCTTCTTATTATTAGTATTATTCGTATCATTATTCTTCTTATTTAATTATTACTAGCATCATTGTTATTAGTATTAGTATTATTATACGTTTTCTTATTCGTATTCATAATATGTTTCCTAGTGGTATTATTATTAATATTCTTATTATTATTCTTCTTAGTATTATTATTATTCGCATGCTTATTCTTATTCTTCTTCTTAGTATTATTAGTATTATTCGTATGCTTAGTCGTATTAGTCTTATTATTTTTATTAGTAGTACTATTATTCGTATTGTTATTCTTCGTAGTAGTCCGATTATTCGTCGTATCATTAGTCTTCTTAATATTCTTCTCCTTACTCATTTCATTCGTACTATTCTTATTCGTAAAATTAGTATTATTATCACTATTATTATTATTCTTATTATTCTTAGTATTAGTATTAGTATTAGTAGTATTAATAGTCTGATGAGTATTCTTATTCTTCTTTCCCCAATTATTAGTATTACAATTACTAGTAGTGTTATTACTGTTACTAGTATTGATATTGTTAGTACGATTGCTAGTAATAAATAGTAGTACTATTGGTAGCACTCGTACTATTAACATTATTAGTAGAATGGTTAATATTATTAGTATTAATAGTATTGTTATTCGTACTAGTAGTAGTAGTATTACTAGTAGTAGTATGATTATTATGGTTAGTATTAACCGTATGAGTATTAGTAGTAGTAGTATTATTCGTATCATTAGTATTATGATCAGCGTTATGATTATTATTATTCGTCGTAGTCTTATTCGTATGATTCGTACTAGTAGTGTTGTTATTAATCTTATTCGTATTCATATTATTCTTCTTAGTAACAGTAATATTGGTGTTCGTATTCTTCGTATTATTATTGTTAGTATGATTAGTCGTCTTCTTCTTACTAGTATTAGTATCAGTATCATCCTTCGTCTCATCATTATTATTATTCTTATTACTATTATTATTAGTATTATTACTATTAATTTTATTCTTAATATTATTAGTAGTAGTATTATTATCGTTATTCGTCTTAGTCTTACTATTATTGTTATCATTCTTAGCATTGTTATTATTATTATTCCTCCTCCTACTCCTCCTCCTCCTCCTCCAGCCTTTTCGCTCGAACCTCAGCACAGCACACTTGTGTCTGTCATGTGTACTGGTTGGGCAGCAGCGGTTGAGAAGGCCGTCCATACTATCACGACATTCAGGCCTGCCCTGGAGCTCCACGGCCTGAGGGAGCCAGGTTCGTCGAGCGCCCGCTGCGGACCATGGCGCGCACGCGCCAGCTGCCGCTCGGGGACCAACGTAGTCAATGGTGAACGAGGGTACACACTGTGCTGGGAGGTGCATCGCGCCATCGTGAACGACTGAATGGGAAGAGGCAACTCGACGAGTACGCCAAGATACGCGGGCAGTTGTGTGACCCTGGGCCGCCCAACGTACACACCATTAATCGATGTAGGCCAGGAGCCGCCCATGGACCAGTGGGTCAGTCTGCTCAGGAGTCCGATGACGGCGGCAATTCCCATCTTGGCACGATTTGTTGAGAACGCTAAAATTCGAGAGCCGATGCATGACTTAAAACAACGGGTGACGGATCCTGTAGCCAATGGGATGTTGCACAAGGCCTTGAAGCAGCAGCCGACGCCGCCTCCCGACCTTGAGGTGGACGGGAAGGTGCTGATTCACCCAGCCCAAATGTTGGATCAGAAGGCGCTGGCGTTCAAGAAGCTGTGGGCACCACGGGTGCCAGATCTGGGCGAAGTGCGGGAGGTATTCCGACTCATCCGCAGCGAGGCGCAATGGGACCCGTTGCCAAATATGACAACCGAGCACGTGTACCGGAGTGCGGGGGGCATGAAAGCGAAAGCGGGGCTTAGAGTCGATGTGATGAGCCCCGTTGACCTTCAACGCCTACCGCATGCAGTTTTCCAAGGGTTGGTGTTTCTGCTCCAGTGTTGAGCACGTTCTGGCATGGCCAATCCAGGTGCTCCTCGTGGTGGGACACCTCACACTAACGAAATCGAGCGGTGACCGAACCGTCGGCATCATCCCGATGCTGGCGGGGCTGTGGTCCCACATTCGCGAGCCGCCCGCCGGAACTGCGGAATGACTCACTAAACCGGTTATACTTCATTCGATGGCCATCCTTTACATGGGTAAAGGTGCTAACTATAAAGCTAATACACTCGCCCAAGCCCGACTTACAGGAAGGCTTGTGTTTCTTAGTTACAGAACCAGCACTGGTGCGCCAGCGGCCCGCTGATGAAGCCCACGCGTGGGTTGAGGCGGTGGCTGGCAACCCGTGCGTCAAGAAGGCCTACCTGCGGGCCACAGACGAGGAGCTAGCGAGCACGGTGGTGCTACAGGTTGGACAGGGACGTCTGGATGTGCACGAATTCTACGACACGATCCCCTGGATGCCGCTGGCCAAGGCGGACCTCCGCCTGCCCTTCCCACCAGCCACCCTCTGCCTTGAGCCGGTGATGTGAGTGGCGACGAGGGCCCTTTCCCTACAGGGCGCGGTGTCGTCACCCTGTGAACTGGACCAAAGTGTTGCGCAGGATTGCAAAAGTGCTGACACAGTTTGTGATGCAGCGACGCCGATGGTGACACATCGAATCTGGAGAAATGACATATCACACAGAAACGACGGGGTCACGGCAGGCTACCAGATCAAATAGAATTAAGAATGTTGTTAAGACTGGACGTAAGCTGAGTAACATGAGATTGAATTTTACAAAGAAATCGGTGATAATGTTATCAAAATGGTTTATCAAGCGGCACAGCTTGGAGTGGATTTTCACGTGGACGTGGAGGCCGCGCGACGCGGACTCAGAGACACGAGCAACAAATCTAAATTCGCCGGCCCAACGGGCCAGGGCGTGCTAAGATCTCCGGTAACAGGTAAACAGTATTTCTAGTTCGCGCGCGCAGGGCGGCCCCTGGGGGTCCCCGAGCGAAAAGTACCCCGGGCGATCCCCGGCAGATCCCCAGCAGACTAGGGGTCAGAGATGCCGGAATTCTGTTCGGAGCCCAGGAGGGCTCCAGATCGCCCCAAGAGGGCCCCAAGAGGCCCCAAACATGGTCCAAGAGGGGCCCCAGACGCCCGAAGATCGCTCCACGACGCCCAAGATGGCCTCCAGACGGCCCAAGAGGCCTCCAAGATGGCCCAAGAAGCATCTAAGAGGCCTCCAAAAAGGGCCCCAAGAAGCAAAAATCGTTGATTTCCATTGGTTTTTGAAGGTTTTTGGCGTTCGCGCATTTTCAGCTTCCGACGCTCCAAGACGCCCCAAGAGGCCCCCAAGACCGCCCCAAGACCGCCCCAAGACGGCCCGAGAGGTCTCCAAGAGGGCCCCCAAACGGCCCAAGATGGCCCCAAGACTGCCCAAGAGGCCTCCAAGACGGCCCAATACACCCCCAAGACGGCTCCAAGAGAGGGCACAGACGGGGGACCCGAACGGGCATTTCGACATCTTTGCCCGAAAAGGCCCGTAGGAGGCCCCAAGAGGCCCCCAAGAGGCCCCAGGAGGCCCCAAAAACACCTCCAACTGGCCCCCGTGAGGCCTCCCAAGAGACCCCACGAAGCCTCCCAAAGAGGCGTCTTGTCCACGACCAGGGTTGGCCCCAAAAATACTCCAAGAAGCCATCGAGAGACCGCCTCCTCGTCCTCATCCTCCCCTCTTCATCCTCCTCCTCCTCCCCCTCCTCCAACTTCTTCTCGCTCGCCACGAACACACAAACATATAGCACCAGCGATACAATGTGGGCCGGCGGAATGAGCGAAGCGATTAAATTAGCCTGGCGAAGGACCCAAACATGTGCAGTTGTGAATACCGCAATTGTGAAATCATCTTCGCTCGAGCTCCCTATGGGGCCACGAACCGTGCGAAGGGGCGCGCCGAAATGCGTGGCGGGACCCACAACACGAACGAAGACGGTCGGTCTGAGTGCGAAAGACTGAGAACGGGTGAGCCTGAGCGCGAGTGAGTCTGATTGAGAATCAGTCTGCGTGCGAATCAGTCTACGCACATGAATGTCGACGCCCATGTCGGCACGCTCCTCGCGAGGATCGCGCCCGCTTCCTCCCCTGCCTTGTTTTGCCTCTTTGCCCGCGGCTGCGGGCGCGGCGCCGCGCGGAGCCCCCACGATGCACGCTGGTCGCCCCGAAGGGGTCCCGGGCGACGCGCGCGGGTCGTCCGCTGCGCCGAGCAGAGAGAGCCAGCTGGCCGCTGGGCAGAGCGACGACGGGGGCGAGCGAGGCTCTGGGCAGAGCGCATCGCGGAATTCCCGCGACGCGCGCTGGTCGCCCGGGGGGGGTCCCAGCGACGCGCGCGGGTCGCCCGCGGCGCGAGGCCAAACAGCCAGACCGTCGAGAGACGGCGAGGCTCGGGCGGGCCGCTCCTCAGGTCAAGCCTCGCGGATAAACTCGGTAAAACCCAGCTCCCTGGCGAGGGCCGTCGCCTCCCTTCTGCACCGCTTCGTGCGCGCCGCAAACTACCCCAGCTGCTTCCGCAAGCCCTCCGGCGGCCAGGCCAGGAAGAACTCGATGCGAACTGCGCCACTGCGACCTTAGGTGGACCGCCATGCGATCTGCGACACTGCAACTCTAGGTTGAACTCCCTATGGCCCTATTGGGCCACGAAACGTGTGAAGGGTGTGCCAAAATGGGGCGAGGTCGCCATGCGAGTTCCGCCACTGGGACCTTAGGTGAAGCCCTCTATGGGGCCACGAAACGTGCGAGGGGTGCGCCAACATGGGGCGAGGCCGCCATGCGAGTTCCGCCATTGGAACCTTCGGTGGAGCTCCCTACGGGAAAAGTGTGAGGGGTGTGCCAAAATGGGGCGAGGCCGCCATGCGAGTTGCGCCACTGGGTGGAACCCCCTTTATGGGGGCACGAAACGTGTGAGGGGTGCGCCAACATGGGGCGAGGCCGCAATGCGAGTTCCGCCACTGCGACTTTAGGTGAAGCTTCCTATGGGGCCACGAAACGTGTGAGGGGTGTGCGAAAATGGGGCGAGGCCGCCATGCGAATTGCGCCACTGCGACCATAGGTGGAGCTCCCTATGGGGCCACGAAACGTGTGAGGGGTGTGCCAACATGGGGCGAGGCCGCCATGCGAGCTCCGCCACTGGGACCATAGGTGGAGCTCCCTTTGGGGCCACGTAAAATGTGAGGGGTGCGCCAACATGGGGCGAGGCCGCCATGCGAGTTCCGCCATTGGAACCTTCGGTGGAGCTCCCTACGGGGTCACGAAACGTGTGAGGGGTGTGCCAAAATGGGGCGAGGCCGCCATGCGAGTTCCGCCACTGGGACCTTAGGTGGAGCTCCCTAGGGAGCCACGAAACGTGTGAGGGGTGTGCCGAAACAGACGCATGCGGAGAGCAAAGGCAAGGAGGGAGAAGAGGAGGAGGAGGAGGAGGAGGAGAAGGAGGAGGAGGAAGGAGGAAGGAGGAACGCGGGGCGCTGTCTCTTCAAAACAAGGACCCAACACCACAGGATGGTTGGGATAAACATATATGTATATACATATATATATGGTAAGAGTATGCGAATTTGTCGTGCGGGCCGTCAAACTTGAGAAGAACGGAGGCCAGCCTGCGGGCAGATATGGCTTCCAAATTCAGGGGATGTCGGGCGAACAGCTGAAGATATGCCGCCGCAGGCTCGGGCAGACTTGTGCCAGTGGGACACGAGGACGCTGCCTGACCACTCTGCTGGATTTGCGGGCGCCCAACTGCGATCCAGGAGTAGCATATCCTGTACGCTGTATCGGCATGTGGCTGGGCACATGGCAAGCCAACCCAGAGTTGAGGAAGCGTATCAAGTACGTATGGCCAAGGGTGGTCGAAGCTACGCGGAGCCGTCCGACAGGTTAGCAGGTTCGCGCAGTAAAGGGTCCCATTTTAGCTACCAGCTTAGCGCTGCTGAAGCTGGAACGGGACCCCGTCAGCACATCTGTCTGGTCATGCGCTTCTCAACATCACACGACAGAGGAGTGGCAGCTCCCTGAAGCGACCTACACGGGCAACAAAGATCTAGACAATCACCGGGCTCCGTTGGTAGATGCGAAGAGGTCGGCTGAGCTCATCTAGTGGCGCCAAGCGGCCAGCCGCTACTGTGGAGGGGAGAGCAGAGGATGGCGTGGACAACGAGTCGCTCCGCACGCTGCTACGCCAAGTGGCTCAGCTCCCCCGTGGTATTCGGCTGGCAGTGGTGTTGCTCCACATAGCCACAGGTGGGCGTTGGACCAAGCAGAGAAAGGCTGATGAGATCAAAGGCTTTCTTGGCGACGCGATATGTAACCGTTGTCGTGAACATCCAGAGACACAGTGCCATCGAGCATGGAGTTGTGCAAAGAATGTGGGGGTCCCGCCATATGCGGCTTCGGAGGAGCTGGTGGCGCAGGCGCTGACCCAGGTCAACACGGCGGAGTGGTTCTGGCTACGTGGCCCTCATGGCGCTGGCTGGAAGTCCGAGGCCGCCGCAGGAGGCACACTGGGAGGTCGCAGGAGTCAACGAAGTGTCCAAAGGCATCTTCGGCAGCGGCTCCCTCCAGACCCCTGTCCAGATCTTCGGCGACGCCAGCGGAGGGGCCGATTCTGCAGTGTCGAGGTTGAGGCGAGTGGGTGTGGCTGTTGTATGTACTGAGTCCATCTACCCCACGCTACAGCTCACAGATGCTATATACGGCCGGCTGCAGGGCGACCGACATGAGGTGCCAAGAGGAGGCCTCATGGCCCTTTTATCTTGCGATATGGACACCTTCACGATACCTCACGTACACCACGGATTGTGAAGCGGTGGCGATGGGATGATATGAAAAAGATTTGAGAACCCAGTAGGACCAGATGCAGATTTGTGGCAAAAGATTGCAGATGTGATGAAAGAACGCTCACGGTGTGACATCCTGGTCTTGTGGACCACCTCGCATATGGGTGCCGAAGGGATTGTAAGTGGGAAAAGATTGCGCACACTTGTTGTTGGCAACATGCTGGTTGATGAGTTTGCAGGGTTCGCCGCCGAGAATGCCCGCCTCCCCGAGAGCATCAGAGCCCGCATCGTGACTCATGAAAGACGTGCGTTCCTGGTCAGCATGAGATTGTTGAGAGCTGCCATGGACAGCATGCAGGCTGCCCAGGAAGCTGAGCGTGAGGTGAAGCGAAAGTCCGGTGAGGCCCCTCCCCCTCCCCCTCCTCCGCCTCCCCCTTCTGCTGCTGTCGTTGCGGCCCTCCAGTCCCGACACGGTCTGGCAGACTGCCAGAGGAAATGCCTTCCTTGTTTCGGTTCAGCGAGTGCTGACACTGTAAAAGAGTTTGGGGCGTCTGAATGTAATCCTTTATATAGTGTTGGCGGGGTCATATTCTCCCCCTGTAAGGGGGCGAGGGTGCATATAGCGGGGGGCTAGGCACACACTACACACACCTTGAATGTACACTCGTCCCTTCAGGTTTGGTTTTGCACTGTGTGCGGCGCCATCGCTGATAAGGCGATTCGCTCTTGAAAGGCGCCTTGCAAACTTAGAATGTCCAAGCACGGAGGGGAGTATCTTGACAGGATCCGTCGGGGGTAAGTTACAGCCCAAGGTCCTAAGCCGAGCCGAGCAATCGGCCGAGCAATCAGCTCGCTCGAGTGTTCCTTCCAGGTCAGGCTAAGTAAAACTGAACTAGCATCGCAACGGGGTCCACTCCACTCCACTTCACTCCACTCCTCCCTCCTCCTTCTCCTCCTCCTCCTCCTCCTCCTCCTTCTCCGTTCCTTTTCCTTATAAGTGACTTCTCCCTGCCGCATCCAGAGGCCAGTTTTTTAGCGCGGGCCGGGCGTTTCGACTGAGACACCCTCACCATTTATGACTCTGACGCTCAAAATTTGACAACATCTTCACAGTTGGAGGACGGTCAAAATATGGCTCTCGCCCAAGCGCGGCGCACATCCGTTTGAAAAGTTGCAAGAGCTTCACGGATTGAGGGCGGGTGGGGTTCGAAATGTGGTTCTCGCCTGCGCGCGGCGCACATCCGTTTTACAAAATTGCAAGAGCTTCACGGATTGAGGGCGGGTCATCTTCAAAATGTGGCTCTCGCCTTCGCGCGGCGCACATCCGTTACAATATTGCAAGAGCTTCCCGAATTGAGGGCGGGGGGGGTTCAAAATATGGCTCTCGCCTTCGCGCGGCGCACATCCGTTTGAAAAATGCGCAAGAGCTTCACGGATTGAGGGCGGGTCGTTTTCAAAGTGTGGCTCTCGCCATAGCGCGGTGCACATTCGTTTTAAGCATTTGCAAGGCGGTTTCTTTTCAAAACGCGGCTCTCGCCTTCGCGTGGCGCACGTCCGCTTGAAAAAAATGCAAGAGTTCCACGGATTCCCATCATCATCAACGTACCAGAAGTCGTGTTTTGAAAGGATTCAGGATTATGCGGGCGCAATAGTTACGTTGGTTCGCTGTGTTGAAGTCCCAGGGATGGCGTTCTGGCAAGATTCAGAATCGTCAACACGCAACAGTCAGGTTGATCCGTGGCGTTGGAATCCCGAGACCAATGTTTTGGCATGCTTCAGGATCTTCAAACGGTTGTCTTCCAACGAGGCAGTTTCCCCAGTGGAAGTGAACTGTTGTAGGGGCCTGTGAAGAGACAGCTTGGAGGGAGGGTTTATTCCGCAATCGTTGATGACTCTTGGTTTACACTGGTGCTCCTCCTCCTCCTCCTCCTCCTCCCTCCTCCTCCTCCTCCTCCTTCCACCTCCTCCTCCTCCTCCTCCTCCTTCCTCCTCCTCCTCCTCCACCTCCTCCTCCTCCTCCTCCTCCTCCTCCTCCTCCTCCCCGGACACGCCCTCGGCGTAGGCGCAGCTGCCGAGGCGCGTCCCCGGGGGCGGGAGGGCCTTCGGGGACCGACGAGAGCGTCTGGAGACCCCCGCCTGGGCCGACCGCCCCCGGACGCTGCCCGCGCACGGCCTGAACCTTAACGTCGGGCGTGTCCCCCTACAGAGGGGCGCTGGATAAGCCTCCCTTTAGTAAACCTCCCCTTAGTGAAAAAACGGCCTGGGACCGAAACCGACGGACCTGGACCCGCAAAAATTACGGCCGCGACGCCCTCTCGCGAACCGAAAACGGCCAATTCCTTAATCGACGTGTCAGGGTAGGAGGTCTATCCACCTCCGATCAGGGGGATGTTCGACGAAAAATGAGAAATGGCCAAAAAAAATACTCACAAAATGCCCCAAAATACTCCGAAAATGGTCCCCGGACCATGTTTTAACTATTCTTGAAGATTCCCCCTGTAGAGGGACAGGCCCGATTTACGCCTGAACCCGGCTCGGCGCAAATCCAGCTCGGCCCCTTCGGGAAAAACTTCGCGGCACTTTTTTGTGTCTGGGGGGGCTTGCCGAACTCCGTGGCGACATCAAAACCCTGCCCCCACCGAGCGTCGGTTCTCTTGAGGATCGACGGGAGGTGGGGGTGAGGTTCGGATTTCGCCACGCGTTCGACGAACTCCGAATCCTACCCCCGCCGTCCATCGAGTTGCCCGAAGCACTGATCGGCGAGGGTAAGGTTCGGATTTTGCCGCCGACAAGCCAGGCTCAGCCAATAGATCATGCCACCTCTGGGACTGCGACCAGCTCCAAAACCCGACTCAGCCAAACTCCAGCCTTACAGGACCCTGCAGGATCCTGCGCTCTGGCTGAGCCCCCTTAGCGCTGAGCCCCGTCCTGGGGCCGGAAAACCTCCAGGCACCGACGGAAACGTCCGAACATCCCCCTCTGAGCCGATGTGCCCCCCGAGCCCCGCTGCGTGAGACCCGCTGGCGCTGAGCCCCGTTGGCGCTGAGCCCCGTTGGCGCTGAGCTGAGCCCCCTCAGCGCTGAGCCCCGAGCTGCCCCCCCCCCGACTCGGCGGCGCGCGCAAGGGGGCAGGGGGGAGGGGCTCCGGGAGGGGCGGCGGCTTCTTAGAAGCTGGGCTGCTTCTCAGAAGCCTTCCCCCCTCCCCCTCTGCCCCCCCTCGGCGCGTGGCCGACCGGCCTCCGGCCTCCGGCCCGGCCGTGCCCCCAGCGCTGAGCGCCGTCGGCGCTGCGCCCCGCTGGCGCTGAGACCCCCGGCCGCCGCTGCCTGACCCCCGCCAGCGCTGAGCCCCGTCCGCGCGGAGCCCCGAGCTGATCCCCCCCGACCCCCTTGGAACCCCGCTCTTCGTGTCGAGCCGTCTCCCGACGGCCCCGAGGCCTGGCCAGGGGCCCCTGGAGCCCGCGAGCCGTGAGAGACGCCCGCCTCGACTCCCTCGAGACGCCCGACGTCTGGGGGGAGGCCGAGAGCCGTGAGAGACTTCCGCCTCGACTCTTTCGAGACGCCCGGCGTCTGGGGGCCCGACCCGAGGGGGCAACGGCAATTGGGGGAGACGAGCACGGCGAGGGAGACGTCGCCCTGGAAGCGGCGGCGTCGCCGATAGATGGATCGGCGATGGGCCGCCAGCAGTGAGAATCCGCACGATCCTGGGCAGGGGTGGGCCGGTGGGCCCCTACACCCTGCGAAATGTTTTAGAAATCATGGGTTAAGAAATTCATAGTCTCAGAACATGGAAAAAAACAGAACTTCTATCAAAATCTTGGGATCGACATTGAAAAGTTAAGAACAATCGAGACTCTGGACGAAAACTTAGGTTTTCTTAAGCATCGCCTAGGGTGTATCGGCGATGCACGGACGATTTGGGGGTCGATGCATCCCCCCTATACCATTCGTCCCCCCAATCGCTGCCGCCGACGAGACGGACTCTGGAAATGGACACGGCAAAAATCCCAACCATGCAACCTCCTGATTTTTTCGATACGCGGTCCCCAGAGCTCCCGACCCCTTCCCCGGGACCAGCCTTCCGTCCCGAGTCCTTCTGCTGACAGCCCCGGGGCTCGGCGAGGGCCCCCAGAGACCGAACACGATGGAAAAAAATCTCCCGCCCTGACTTTTGTACGACGCGAGCATCGGGGATGGACAGACCCCCCTTTAGTAAAACGTGGTTTGGTGAACACGACCTGACGCCCAAACCTGGCGGGCGCAAACCTGGAAAATAGCGGCCACGGCGCCCTCTCGAGAACCGAAAACGGACAATCCACTGATCGACGTGTCACTGTTGGGGGTTCTGTCCACCCCCGAGGGCATGTCTGGGATGGGCACGAGGCCCCGACCCCTGGCTAAAGGGGCCCCAGGACACACAAATAAATACACACAAATAAAACGATTCCCCATATTTTCCCATATTTTCTGGGCTTCTGTCTCCCCCCCCACTTCCCATATTTTCCCATATTTTCTGGGGAGTGGACGATTAATTGTGTCTGTGTGTGTGTGTTTTCCCCTCCTGACTGGCCTCTGGCCCGGCCATGCCCAGCGGAGGCAGCCACGGAGCGGCGGCAGCGGGGGTCGCCGGCGACCAGCGCTGCCCGCGGCGCGGGCGCGGGCGCCTCACGGGCAGCGTGGGCGAGGACGAGGAACAAGGACGACGACGGAGGAGGCGGAGGAGGAGGAAGGAGGAGGAGGTGGAGGGAGGAGGTGGAAGGAGGAGGAGGAGGAGGAAGGAGGAGGAGGAGGTGGAGGGGGGAGGAGGAGGAGGAGGGGGAGGAGGACAGGTTGGCTGGTCGGCTGACGAAGCCCCCAGGCGGGCAGGTCCAGTGGGGCCGCGGGCGGGCCTCGGCAGCGGAGGGGCCGCGGGGCCTCTCCTGGGCCTCCGACGGCGGCCTCCGCGGCACCCTCCCGGGAGGTGGGGGGGGGGGGGGGGGCCCCCCGGGAGCGCGGCGGCGAGAAGGTTCGCCACCCTCCGCTCCAGAGGCGGGCGCCCGACTCTCTGTTCCAAAGCCCTCCTCCATCGACCCCCTCCTATAAAAAACCGGACCCCCCTCCCAGTGCGACCTGATCTTCCGGATACCCCCCTCTTCGACGGGGCGCCTCCACAGACCGGGCCCCCCGAGCTCCAATCCAAAGAAAGCGCCCTGATAAACCGGCGCCCCCAGTTACGAACAGAGGCGCCTAAAAAACCGGACCCGGGGGACGACTGATAAGGGACTTGGAGTACCCAGGGACGAACGCGAGGGGTGGGAAGGCCTGGGAGAGGGACCCGAGGGGGAGGAGGAGGAGGAGGAGGAGGAGGAGGAGGAGGAGGAGGAGGAGGAGGAGGAGGAGGAGGAGGAGGAGGAGGAGGTGGAAGGAGGAGGAGGAAGAGGAGGACCCACCTCGACAGGCACCCCCGCCCGACCCCCTGCAGCCGCCTGGAGTCAGTGCAGGGCGCGGCTGCGAGGCCTCTGGAGGACGGGCGGGGAGGGAGTCGCCCAGGGAGGGGGGGGGCCACTATCTTTGTCTCGGCACGGCCGAGTTGCCCAGAGTTCGGTCCCGCCGCTCCCGATGTGGGTTCCCTCGTGGCTCACATGGGCCCGGCTGCCAGGAGTGCGGGAAGGAATCGAGCAGCGCTGATAGGAGGCCTTCCATCCCGGCCCAAGCGGCTGCGCTTCGACGGCGAGGACGGCTGGGTTCGACCCTCGCACCCAGCCCAGCCCAGCTCGAACCACCCCGCCACACCATCCCACCCGGACCAGCGGGGCCCAGGAACGAGGGAGAGGGGGAGGAGGGGGAAGGCAGGAGGGGAAGGCTGTGGGTACCAGCAAATGCTGGTCCACCAGCGGGCGCGCAGAAACAGCATGATCACCCGTGTCGCGGAGCCCAACTCCACGTCGCCGCCCAAAGGAGGCAGCAGGTGCATCGGTGCCCTCTTCCCGCACTCGGCACGCAGAGCAGCAAGGGCACCGACAGGAACCGCCGTCCTGCTGCGATCACCCCCCCCCACACGGGAGGGAGGGGGAGGGAAGAAGGGGGGGAGGGGAGGAGGGAGCGGAGGAGAGCGAGGGAAGCGGCAGGAGCGGACCAGGGGGCCCCTCCCACGGGCCCGCGCCCTCAGCGCAGCAAGCCGAGCTCCGGCGACGGGCGCGAGACGCGCCTGGATGGCTCCCGCCCGGGGGACGACGGCGGCGCCAAGACGGCCAGCAGGGAGGAGGGAACAAGACCAAGAGAAGGGAACAAGACGAGAAGGAGGAGGAGGAGGAGGAGGAGGAGGAGGAGGAAGGAGGGGGGAGAGGGCACGAGAATGGACAGAAGCCAGGTCCTCTCTCCCCGCCCCCCTCCTGCCTCCCTCCTCCCTCCCTCCCTCCCTCCCTTCCTTTCCCCCGTCCCCCCGTCGCTCCCCACCCTCACTCCCCGAGCCACTGCCTCCTGTCCTGCTGCCCTCTGCCTCTCCCGGGCCGGCCTGTTGCGCCTGCTTTGAGCCTTCGGGTGCTTCCCCGAGCTCCTGGGCAGACGGTCCAGCGGAACTCCTGGACCGACCTACTGCCCCCCCAAATCGACGGTGGACAAACCTCCCTTTAGTAGACCTCCCCTCAGTGAAAAAACGGCCTCGGACCGAAATCGACGGACCTGGACCCACAAAGATGACGGCCGAAAACGCCCTCTCGCGCACCGAGAACGGCCAATTCCTCGATCAACGTGTCAGGGCAGGAGGTCTGTCCACCCCCGACCAAAACTGTAGCCTCGAGCTCGCGGGTGTTTTGCACGAGGTCCTACACCCGGCTTGCGCCTTCGGGTGCTTCTCCGAGCTCTTGGGCAGGCGGTCGGGCGTAACGGTCTGGACGGGCTCACCCCTAGGGGGCCACATGCGAACCCTACCCCTACCCACCACGATTTCTGAGGGGGGAGGGCGGGGTTCACTTCGTTCGGGAGCTCCCGAGCGAAGTGAACCCCACCTCCCCCGCAGAAACCGTGGGGGGTTGGGGTAGGGTCCGCATGTGGCCCCCTAACCCCTGGGCCGACCTACTGCCCCCCAAAACCGTCTCCTCAAGCTCGCGGGTGCCTTGCCCGATCTTGGGGTTGAGACTTCGGCGTGCTGACCGCACCAGAGGGCTCACTAACCAGAGCGTGGGACACGCACGCTCCGCACTGCAAGGGGCGCGTTCGCATACGACCCCGGCCTTTTTCCCATGCGCGTGCCTATCCCGCCACACACGCAATCGGGATTTTGAGCATGAAACTTCCAAGCGGTCGTGGATCACTGAACTCTGAAGGTCGCCTCATCCCTAAAGATGGGCTTAGGCACCCTGAAAGCCTATAGCGTATTTGGCCGTCCTCCTCCTCCTCCGTTCTCGTCATTGTTCGTCATCCTCCTCCTCCTCCTCCTCCTCCTCCTCCTCCTCCTCCTCCTCCTCCTCCTCCCCCTCCTTTTCTTCCTTTTCCTCCGACCCTCCTCCTCCTCTTCCTCCTCCATCTCCTTTTTGCGTTGGCCAGACCCTATGTGTGCACATGTGGCGTTGTTGCGACTGTAAAGAGACGACTCGGCGGGAAAAAAACAACCCTGGCGAGCGCCACGGAATTTGAGCTAAGAAAAGTAATGGAATAGAAAAGAAAAAAGAGTAGGTGCCCGCCAGGTCTTCGAGGTCGGCAAACACCTTAGCTAGTAGACCGCCATAAAAAAATATGCATGGCGCCTCCCAGGGCCTCCTGGAACATCCTGGGGCCTCCCAGGGCCACCCCAAGGCCTCGTAGGTCATGGGGCCTCCTCGGGCCTCCTGGAGCCTCTTGGGGCCCCCGGGCGTTTCCGGCAACCTCTTCGGGCTTCCTGAAGCTTCCTTAGGCCATATGAATTTTCCTGAGGCCTCCTGGGGCATCCTCGATTCGTACTGAAACGCCCGCGCTGTCTTTGGGGCGCACTGGAGAATTACCATCGAAAACCGCATTCGGGGCCGCATCACCTGTGCCTAACCAGCCGGCCGATGTGATTTCGGCCCTCAATTGCGCAATCCCTGTTTTCTATCCCACCCAACATGTGGGACACTGACAAGATCGGCCGGAGACGGCCCAACAGGCTCCCAAACATACCACAAGACGGCGCACGTGTGCCCCAAGAGGAGCCAACGAGATCCCCTTTTCTGGGGTCGGCGGCAGAGGCGGCAGCCTTTAAATAAAAAATGCTCAAAAATGAAGATGTGTATAGGCCCGTAAGATCAGTTGGTGGTGCCACCTCGTTAGGTAGAGCAGTGGCTGGCATGCACGAAATGGCGTACACAGGCGAACAACGTCCCAACAAGTATTTTGGAATGATAAACAACAGTACGAGACGCATAACAGATAAGTATGAATCACAACTTTGAGGTACATGCTGTTGGACAAGAACGGCAAATGAAAGAGAAAGTGTAGAGTGCGACGCCGTGACTGTGCAGTTATGTGGTTGCTGCCCAGGGTTTGGGTTGACCCAAAACGTATACGAGTGTGCTCCACCACCCCCATCATGAGCCCCGTCAGCGTCCGCCCCTCCTTTTTCAAGGCAGGCCTTTCAGGCTTGCCCGTAGCTGAATGAGAGCGGCGCAAAGCAGCCTGATGACACAGGCTTGTAAGACAAATAGCAGTTATTGGAATGCTGTTCTCGATGTAAACTCATGAAAAGTATTACTTGATGAGTCACTGTAGCATTATATTGCACACCGCTCCCTCTTTGCCAGCCGTAGGCCTGCTCTTTTAGCCAGCGTTCGGCCCGTTCTTCAGTTCTTGGGTGGAGGGCCACCGACACCGTATGTATGCCAGGAGTGCGGGGGCAGGAATGAAATAGCGAGGTGAGTAGAGGGAAGCAGTGGGGCGCACTGTGTAATGGCAGAGACAGGAAAGCACGAACTGTGGTTTTGGCTTTCTGGTTGACCCCAAACTTTTTTCGACCCTCCATAGTTCAAGGCTGGCCTGATAGGTTTGCCTGTAGGCTGAGGTGAGAGCAACTGCACGGAATAGGCCTCAAGGTATAGGCTTGTAAAGCAAAAGCAATTATTGGGATGCTGCCCTTGTTGTATTATGTTGTAGAAACAAGTGGCAAGCGGGGTCAGAAGATGTCTAGTCCCTCAGCCTCCTTTACCCGACCCACCGCACCTCCCCTACTCCATAATGTATACGGTGCTGCCGTGCTGTGAGAATAAACAAAAAGGTACATTCTTTGTTTGGGACCCAAGTGCCCGTTGGGCGTACGGTATGGAGGATTGCCCAAAAAGTGTTTAGCATCAGGGTGGGGAGGACGGGGAGATGCCATCAGGCTGTCAAACCGAAACGGCTAAAAGGATGTGCGTTGCGCACCAGCGACTGGGAGGGCCCAGGGCAGGGATCGCTGTGCATGAAATATATCCTCGGCTGGCCTCTGAGAAGAGGCTGGCCAAGTAAATGTGAGCAAGACTGGTAAGCAGAGAAAGGTGAGTACTTCTTTGTGTTGATGCTAGACTCTCGCCGTAAGCGGCTGTAGAAGAAGAGTGACATGTTCGGTGTCCCTCAAGCGGTCCGTTCTATAAGGTACCCTGCGGATACCGGCCGGCACTCCTCCACGTCCAGTTGTTTCCCTTTCCTCTTCCTCCTCCTCACCATCCTCCTCCTCCTACCCATCAGCATCATCATCGCCATCATCATCACCATCATCACCATCATCATCAATCATCCATTTCATCGTCATCATCAACATCACCAGCATCGTCATCACCATCACCATTACAATCACCAACATAATCGTCATCATCGTCGTCGTCAGAAACAGCAGCAGCGGTGGCAAAAGCATCCTCATCACCAGCATCAGAATCAGACTCATCATCGTCATCATCAAGCAGCAGTATCACAACCAGAAGCACCACCTGCATCAACATCATAACCATTATCACATTCACCACCATCATCATCAACAACATCATCATCAATAGCATCACCACCACCAGGAGCAACAACATCGTCATCCCCACCGATTCCATCATCATCAACACCATCATCATGAGCACCGTTATGATCACCCAAATCATCCTCAACACCACCAGCATCATCACAATCATCAGCATCACCTGAAATCACTGTCATCCGCATCATCAACACCATCACCGTCATCATCAGCAGGATTACCACCAGCACCACCACCAACACGATTTTCCATTGCACCCTGACCATCATCATCGTCGTCACCATCATCACCACCATCAGCATGGTCATCATCACCATCGTCATCGTGATCGTCGAAATCCCCATAATCATCAGCATCATCACCATCATCGTCATCAGCATGGGTCTCACCATGACGATGATCAGCATCATCATCAGCAGCATCATCATCATCATCGTCACCACCATCATTCCCATCACTTGCACCACCATCATAAGTGTCATCATCATATTCATCATGATGGCCATCACCATCATCACCATCACCATCATCGTCATCCTCATCCACATCCACGAGCTCATCCCCATCCGACTTACTCACAACGTCGACGTCGGCGTTAAGTCCGTCGGGATCGATGGCGTTGGCGTCGGCGTGTTCGCCGGCGTCGACGTCAACGTCGGCGTGGTCGTCGTCGTCGTGGCCGTCGTGTTCATAACGTCGCCGCCGCCGCCGTCATCATCATCACCATCACCAGCAGCATCATCGTCACCATCATCATGATCATCCGGATCATCATCATCATCACCATCACCATCAGCATCACCATCATCATCGTCAGCAGCAGCATCAGCAGCACCGGCGTCGTCGTCGTTGTTGTCACCGTGGTCATCACCATCGTCGTCGTGGTCGTCGTCGCCATCGTTATCCCCATCCTCATACTCATCCCACCAGCGCCTTGGCGTAGGTGGATCAGGATGCCTCAATTTCCATCGAAGAAGACAGAACTGCACATACCTAAATTGCCGAAGCTCCGCACAGAATCACCGGAAAAAGTTTTACTCGTGCTGGCCTTTCGAAGCAAAACCAGCCTTGAAATAAGAACTCGCTTCGAATTGACTCGCACCTGGGGCTCGGGAAAAAACGCCCGTTCAACGACCGACGGGCACTGGCCGTCGGGGGGGGGTGGGGGGACAGCAGTTTTGCAGCTCAAGTTTCTGGGCCACGGGGTGGGCCGAACGGCGCGGGGGCTCTCGGGGGGGGCTAGAGACGGGGCTCGCAAAGAAGGAAAGGGGGGGGGGGGGGGAATGCGAGCACGCGCTGAAGGGCGGCGGGGGGGGAAGGGGGACCCAGACATCCTGCGTTCCAACGCTGATCGACGCGTGGACCCCCAAAGGTATGGACCACTTGCCTGGGGCCGGCTTTTCGTTCTGAATGACTGCTCGATAATCCGCGGGCCGAAAACATCCCAAACCTGGCCGCTCCTACTGCTTCGGAACCTCGGAACTCTCCGGGACGCTGCGTCAAAAGATTCGTCGCCCCCCCCCCCCCCCCCCCACCCACCCCGAGCGTCACGCCACCAATGGCGCGGCCTCATTCTCTGGCTAGGGCGGGCGCAAGGAGGCGGGGCAGTGGCAGAGGCGGGGTGGGGAGAAAAGCCGCTCTAAATTGCTCCCGGGAAAAAACATGTGAGCACCCATCGGGGTTTGTCCTCTCACCCCAATCTTAGGAAACCCCCTGTTGTTCGTTCAACGCGCGGTCGCCAGAAGTCCCGACCCTCTCCCCAGGACCTCCGTTTCGTCCTGAGTCGAGTCGTTTTCTGACGTCTCTGGGGCCCGGCCAGGGCCCAAAGAGGCCGAAAACTATGAAAATCGCGCGCGCGGCCCTTTTAGCCCGCGCGTGCGCTTCAGAGCCAGGTCAGACCCAAGCTGTGGCGTGCTACGGGGGACTTTGTTTTCCACGACGCGAACACATCTGGGCTACGAGCCCCCAACTGTTGCACGGGCGCGCCTCGGGAGCGCCCGGAGGGCTCCCCGCTCCGAGGGCTGGTCACACAGGGCGGCCACCCGCGACTGGGCCACGCGCGCGTCGCCTCGACGGCGCCGCTCCGATGCTGAGGTGGTCGTCGAAGGAGAGCGGATCGACTGCGACGCCCGCTGCGCGCAGCCCCCATCTTCCTCCTGCATATCTTGCCCCCCCTCCTGCATTTCCTGCTCCTCCTTTCCTCTCCTCCCCTTTCTCCTCTCCCGTCTCCTCCTGAGCCTCCTCCTCATCATCCCCCACCTCCTCCTCCTCCACCTCCACTTCCACCTCCACCGCCACCACCTCCTCCACCTCCTCCTCCCCATCATCATCGTCATCATCATCGTCCTCATCATCATCATCATCATCATCATCATCATCATCCTCATTATCATTATCATCACCATCACCATCATCAGCGTCAGCATCGTCATCATCATCACCAACATCATCATCATCATCATCATCATCATCATCATCATCATCATCATCATCATCATCATCATCATCATCATCATCATCATCATCATCATCATCATCATCGTCATCGTCATCATCATCGTCATGATCATCATCATCATATTCATCATTATCGCCATCATCACCATCATCATCAGCATCCTCCTCCTCCTCATCATCATCATCACCACCACCACCACCACCACCACCACCATCATCATCATCATCATCATCATCATCATCATCATCATCATTCCTGCGGCGCGCGCGGATATCGCGCGCGGCTCGAGCTCTGTAGTCGGAAACCGGCGCATACTCCACACCGCAGGTGCGGCCCACCGCTCTGCGGCGAGCCGCCCCCGACAAGGAAGGGGTGCGCCGGCGGTGCCTAAACCTCCTCCTCCTCCTCCTCCTCCTGCTCCTCCTCCTCCTCCTCCTCCTCCTCCCTCCTCCTCCTCCTCCTCCTCCCTCCTCCTCCTCCCTCCTCCTGCTCCTGCTCCTCCTCCTCCTCCTCCTTCTCCTCCTCCTCCTACCTCTCGTCCTAGTCCTCGCCCTTGTCAGTGCTCTCGTCCTCGTCCTCGTCCTCGTTCTCCTCCTCCTCCTCCTCCTCCATCTCCTCCTCCTCCTCCTCCTCCTCCTCCTCCTCCTCCTCCTCATACTCCTCAGACTCCTCCTCCTCCTCCTCCTACACCTCCTCCGTCTCCTCCTCCTCGTGCTCATTCTCGTTCTCGGCCTCCTCCAACTCCTCCTTTTCCTCCTCCTCCTCCGTCTCTTCTTCTTTTTCCTCTTCTTATTATTATCCGTCGTCTTCTTATTATTATTAGTATTCGTAGTATGTTTATTATTAGGATTAGTATTGTTATTGTTATTGTTATTAGTCTCATGATTATTATGGTTGTTGTTATTAGTATGATTATTCGTACTAGTGTTTGTATTATTGTTATTATTAGTATTAGTATTAGTATTAGTATTAGTATTAGTAGTAGTAGTAGTAGTAGTAGTAGTAGTAGTAGTAGTAGTAGTAGTAGTAGTAGTAGTATGATTAGTATTAGTATCAGTAGTATTCTTCTTAGTATAATGATTAGTACTATTATTATTCGTCTTACTCTTTGTATTATCAGTATTAGTATTATTCTTCTTATTCGTAGTATCATTATTATTCATCTTAGTCTTCTAGTCTTATTATTATTCTTAGTAATATGATTGTTCGTCTTATTCGTCGTCTTTTCTTATTAGTCGTATCATTATTCGTCATGATGTTATTCGTATTCTTATTCTTAGTATTAGTTTTATCATTATTAGTAGTATCACTCTGATCAGTATTCGTAGCAGCAGTAGTATTAGTATTAGTGTTAGCGTTATTATTCGTATTCTTAGTCTTCTTATTATTACTACTATTCTTCGTAGTATTATTAGTACTCTTCCTCATATTATTTTTGTAGTAGTATTCTTCTTACGAATATGATGATTATGATCATTGTTATTATTAATATTAGTCGTGTTCGTGTTATTCTTTTTATTATTAGTCTTATTACTATTATTCTTATTAATATTATAAGTAGTAGTAGTTGCCTTCTTATTATAATTCTTATTATTACTATCATTATTATTCGTCTGCATCTTCTTATTATCATTATTCCTCTTCTCCTTCTTCCTCCTCCTCCTCCGCCTACGCCTCCGCCTCCGCCTCCGCCTCCGCATCCTCCTCCTTCTCTTCCTCAACCTCTTCCTCCTCCTCCTCATCCTCCTCCTCCTCCTGCTCCTCCTCCTCCTCCTCCTCCTCGTCCTCGTCCTCGTCCTCCTCCCCCTCCTCCTCCTCCTCCTCCTCCTCCTCCTCCACCTCTCCTCCTCCTCCTCCTCCTCCTCTTCTCCTCCTCCTCCCTATCCCCTCCTCCTCCTCCTCTCCTCCTCCTCCTCCTCCTCCTCCTCCTCCTCCTCCTCCTCCTCCTCCTCCTCCTCCTCCTCCTCCTCCCCCGCGCTGCCCAGGATCCTGTGAAATACAATTTCGGGCTCCCAGAACTCAGACATCTGGCCGCTGGTATCCTCGAGAAGGTTCCTCTCGGCTGGGGTCACATCAGAGGTCCTCTGGGAGCAGTATGTGTAAGATTACCCAGGGTCGGCTGGCCGTGGACCGGCCCTTTGCAGTGCCCCAGCAAGGATGGTGAGGGCTACCCATTCACAACCGAGTGCCCCAGCAAGGTTGGTGAGGCCTCGCCAGCCATCTTTCGCCGAGTGCTTGCAACAGCGTGGCAGGAGCAAGTGGCCGACCAAGCCGCCATCAAGATAGGAGTTGAAGCCGTCGACCTCTCTCATGCCAAAGCAGCGCTGGCAGACAGAAAATTGACGAAGCGGGATCGTAGCCCCGTAGTGTCGTGCCTGACCCAGTCCATCTGCACCGAGTGAAGGCTGAAGGATGCTAGATACCACACGGGCACAACGTGTATATGTATAGCCCCCAGGATCGATGATCAAATCGGCCATAGGCTTCTGGAGTGCCCTCAGAGTGCTACAATTTTGGAGTGCCCTCAGAGTGCTGCAATTCGGGAGGGGTACCTGGAGGAAGGACATGCTGAAGCCCTGAAAGAACTCCATGCCGTTGCCATGTATGCTGGCGTTGCTGAGCCCCCGCCCGCTGAAGGTCCCGAGGCCGTCTGGTGTAAGTCTGGCCCCCGCGGGGTGGTGGTCCTGTGATGGACGCTCGCCAACCGAAGCTGTTGCCAGCGAGGTGTATGCTGATGGCAGTGTGGCCAAATATGGCCACCGATGGCTGCCTGCCAGTGGCTGGGCAACTGCAAAGAGTGATCGTAATGGCGAGGCAAGCTGCGTACCTCTGTGGCCCAGTAGGTTGAGCTCTTACGCCCGCGTCGCCAGCAGCAGAATCTCTAGCGCACCTAGCCAGCAGCCACTTGAGCGGCTAAGATACACTCCGATGTCAAGGGTGCGGTAGCCTGCCAAAACTCTGACAAGCCAGCCAGTATGAAGAATATGTTTGACGGGCTGGGCTCGATGGCCAACCTAGGTGAAAGGTGAAGCCCGCCGAGATGGTGGGTGTGAGGTTGTTAAGGCCAAAGCCCATCAATATTCAGAATATCTCGAGCAGTTCTCCGAGCAGTGGAGACACGCCTCAAGCAATGACGCTTCTGACAGAATTGCCGAACGTGCCGCCCCCCCTCTGCCCCAGCCCTCGGAAGCAGAGCGGGAAACCCAGCGGCAGCTCGAGGTTGAAGCGTTTCCTTCGGTACGTGCCGAAGGCCCTGGTTTTGTGGCCTGCGATCGCCCTGAGGGTTGGGGGGAAAGGGCTCGAGGCCCCAGCCCGAGGCAACCCACCCAGCAGTAGGAGCTAGGTCCATCGCGAAGTGCAACAGGGTGGAGCTAACCCGAGGGGGTCGTGCTCGGGCCCTGGGGCTGCTGCGGCCCCTCCCCAGCCCCGTCCCCCCTCGCTTGGTGCGTTCCTGGGTCGGGCACGTCTGGACCTGGCAGAAAACTCGTTGCCTGTGCTCCACCTCCACCTCCTCCTCCTCCTCCTCCTCCTCCTCCTCCTCCTCCTCCTCCTCCTCCTCTCTCCTCTCCCCTCCTCCTCCTCCTCCTCCTCCTCCTCCTCCTCCTCCTCCTCCTCCTCCTCCTCCTCCTCCTCCTCCTCCCCCTCCTTCTCCTTCTCCTCTCCCCCTCATCCCCCCCCTCCCCTCTTTCAACACCACTGCAGCAACCCCACACCTTGGAGCCCTCCAGCCTCCCCCCTACGCCCCCTCCCTCGCGGCCTTAGGCGCGCGTGCCTGCGCGTTTGCAGCGTGGCACCCGTGCAGGCCAGGACCCAAATGGCTTCCGGGCGGTGCATGCGGGCTGGCGGCGAAGGCAGCGATGCGACGAGCAGACGGAAGCAGCAAGGTCGCTGCCGGCGCCATCGTCGTACGCCATCGAGGCTGTCGTCGCCGCAGTTCCCGCCGCGGCCATCATAAATCGTCGCGCGTCGCTGCCATCGTCGCCGCCGCCACCGTCAACGCTGTTCCCGTTGTCGTCGTTGTCACTGTATTGCATGTCGTCGCGCGCTGTCGTCCGTCGTCGACGCTGCAAGCTGTCGCCATCGCAGTGGTCGTCGTCGTGTGTCATCGTCATGCGTTGCTGCCCGTCGTGATTGTCCATCGCCGTCGTCGTCGTCGTGGCCGTCACCAGCGTCGCCGCCATTGCCGCCTTTCGCGTCGCGGACACCGTCGCTGCCCCGCCGCCGTTGACGGCCTGCTGCCGCCAACGTCGCCCTCGCCGCTGTCGCGGTCGGCGTCGGCGTCGTCTCCGCCCTGCGTCGTCGTGCGTCTTCCTACGCCCTCGTCGTCAGTCGTTGCCACCGCCACCGCCACCGCCGCGCGTCGCCGCTGAAGCTGCGCCCGGCGCGGCCCGCCGGGCAGAAGTGACGCTCACGCCGCCGTCCCGAGGAGGAGGAGCGGGAGGAGGATGTCCTCCGATCTCCAGGGTCCCACAGCACGGAAGGAAACAGAGCAGTGGCGCAGAAGCTTCGGTGCCGGTCTTGGTCACCGTCCATCTGGGTCAGCGTCAATTCGCGGATCGTCCTCGCGAATCGGCGACGGTCGGCATGGACCATGACCAAGATCAGCACCGACAATATCCTGGGACATCTTGGTCACGGTCGGCGCGTTTCTTCTCTCGGAATCGATGTGGTGGCAGGCTGGCTGGGGACCCCCTGAAAAATTCCTTAACCGAGTCCTCATCGACCTGGGCTCTGAACGGCCTAGGGAGGCCAGGCTAACGGGAATTCGCGCACACCTTATCTGCACGGTTTCCCCCAGGGCCAAAGGCGACCCGAGGAGGAGGAGGAGGAGGAGAACGACGACGACGACGAGGAGGAGAGAGGAGGAGGAGAAGGAGGAGAAAGAGGAGGAGGAAGAGGAGGAGGAGGAGGACTGGTCGCCTAGGCCCCTCGGAGAATTCCTCCAACCTTATCGTCGGCCGAGAGAGCCAATCCCACCGGCCCTCTAGGCGGTGATGGCCTAGGACGCTTCGTGGAGAGAAGTACGCCTCCCCCTATCCTTACATCGGGCGTGTCCCCCTACAGGGGGATTTAGGGCGACTTTTTCTATACCCCAACAAATATCCCAAAACATCTTATCCTACCCCTTCGCCTAGGTCTGAACAGAGGAGTTTTCGCGGTGGCTCAGAAGTTGCGTCAAAGGTGGCTCAAAATGGCTTCACGATAGCTTCATATAGCTCCAAATGGATTCCACACTTCGACTGGGGGATCGACCACAGGATTGATTTACCCCGAAACTTAATTTTCCGCCGGACCTACGAAGAGTACGCTGAATGCTCTGTAGATCTCGGAGCATCCTACGCAGAATCTCTTATATTCGACGGAAAAACAATGTGAGGATAAATCAGTGGCACAAGATAGCTCAGGATGGCTCAAGATGTACTCCAGCCAGGAGGGCTCCGAGACGGCTCCGAAGAGTGCCCAGAGAGGCGCCTCGGGAGCGCCGCAGGAGCGAGGCGACCCGTCGGGCTCGGAGAGGGGCGGGGCTGATACTGGACCTCCTCTCATCGCCAAGCGGGCCCGAGAAGGCCCCAAGCGAGACGCAAAGGCTCCCAAGATGGCTCCAAAACAGGAGTATTTTGCCAGCCCTTTGATGACATTGGCATATGTTTGACCATGTTGATCGATAGTTCCTCTTCAGCTTCTCGAAGCATCCTTTCCAAGCGGGCCCCGAGAAGGCCCCAAGCGAGCCGCCAAGGAACCCAGGATGGCTCCAAAAGAGGGCTCCGGCCTCTCAAGGGGGCGTTCCAGGAGCTCCTGGAGCGAAGAGATCCGCGAAAGTCTTCATGGCTGACTCCTGCCATCGTCGTCGTCATCGACCTCCTCCGCCTCGTCCTCGTTAATGTCATCTGTGCCGCCATTCCTCCTCCATTATCCTGTTCTTGCTCTTGCTCTTCCTCCTGCTAATTACTTCTCCCCAAACCCTCTACCGTCATCATCCTCCCTCCTCCCTGTCATCCTTCTCCACTTGCTCCTCCGCATCCTCCTCCTCCTGCCTCGACGGCAGGCTCAGCAATTCCACTCCTGGATCTGCTCAGGATCGTATCGAGCTTGGGCTTGACGACTGAGTCACCTCTGTCCCACTGAGTGCTCCTACACTTCCTCATCAGGCAACCCGCCTGGCGCTCGTTTCTGGATGGACTGGCGGGGATATGTGAATCGCCAGTTGCTCACTGGGACGTCCTGCTGATATCCATAACACGTATGCTGGATTATGCTTCCAAACCGATGCCCTGGAACGAGAGCATCTCCCAGGCAGCGTTGCCCTGACTGGCCCACCCACTCCGCCTCATGGGCCGTCGCCCCCCCGGTGCTCTGCGATGCTGTGCGACTCCGCGTGGCCTCCAGCGGGAGCGGCGCGAGCCGACCCGCCGGGGAACAGAGGCAGTCCGAGGGGCCCGCGGCGGGGGAAGTGCTGACGGGCCAGACGCACGCCACAGCGACCGGCGCTCGACGCAGGATGGGGCTCCCAGACCCAGGCCCTCCACCTCCCTCCTCCCCGCTCCCTCCTCGCTTACGGCCGGCCCCCGTGGCGACGACTTCGGCGCTGGTTTTCTGACACCGCGTGGAAGTCGGTCCGCCCGTCGGGGCTTTGAGCGTGATGACCTAGCAGGAACAAAGGGAGGAGGCACCCACAGCCCCAACCTACCCTTGGGTCGGGCGCGTCCCCCCACAGGCGGATTTTGGGCGAAGACTTCAACAGACTCGAAAAGTACCCCTAAAATCATAAAAAACAAAATATCAAAACATCGTCCCCTGACTGTTTTTTACTATTTTTGAATGCCCCTCCTGTAGACGAACAGGCCCGGCTTCAGTGTACATGCGGGACGGGAAAATGACCACAACCACTGCTTCTTGTTTGCGCCGCCTTCCAGCCGGCCGAAAAAGAAGCAGTGGTTGTGGTCATTTCCCTGGTGCCAGGCTCAACGAGAAAATGACCACAGCCACTGCTTTGTTTCTGCTGGCTGGCAGGCGGCAATAAAAGAAACGCAGTGGCTGTGGTCGTTTTCACGTCCCGTAGTACAAGCTGGTGCCCTCCCGGTGCCCCGAGCGTGGATCGCCCGGCCCCGGGCGAGCGCGGCCTTCCGGCAAAGCGCCCGGCGCTCGATGATCCCGGCCGCTCCTGGGCCACGGGCGGCGCTCTCCAAGGAAGGGGCCCTGGGACACACAAATAAACACACACACAATTATTCACTGCGTGGGGATCCCCATATGTGCATCTCCTTGCTGGCGCTCCCTTGGTGGTGGGACTCGGTGAGGACGAATCTGCCTCTGCTCTCTCTCTCTCTCTCTCTCTCTCTCTCTCTCTCTCTCTGCTCTCTCTGTCTCTCTCTCTCTCTCTCTGCCCTCTCTCTGTCTCTGCCTCTCTTTCCTGCCTCTCTCTCTCTCTCTCTCTCTCTGCCTCTCTCTCTGCCTCTCTCTCTCTGCCTCTCTCTCACTCTGCCTCTCTCTCTGTGCCTCTCTCTCTCTCTATGCCTCTATCTCTGCTTCTCTCTCTCTCTCTCTCTCCTCTCTCTCTTCTCTCTATTATATCTCTGCTCTCTCCTCTCTCTCTCACTCTCCCTCTCTCTCTCTCTCTCTCGCTCTCTCTCTTCTCTTCGCTTCTCTTCTCTTCTCTCTCTGTCTATCTCTCTCTCTCTCTCTCTCTCTCTCTATCTCTCTTTCTCTCTCTCTATATCTCTCTCTCTCTCTCTCTACTCTTCCCTCGCTCTCTTCTCTCTCTTTTCTTCTCTCTCTCTCTCTCTTTTTCGCTCTCTCGCTCTCTCTTGCTCTCTCTCGCCTCCTCGTCGCTCTTTCGCTTCTCTCTCTCTCTCTTCTCTCTCTCTCTCTTTCGCTCATCACTTTCGCTCTCTCTCGTCTTCTCGCTTCTCCTGCTCTCTCCGCTCTATCTCTCTCTCTCTTTCTCTTCTCGCTCTCTGCTCTCTCTCTCTCTCTCTCTTCCTCTCGCTCCGTCCTCTCTCTCGTCTATATCTCCTTTCTATTCTCTTCGCTTCTTCTTCTCTCTCTCTCTCTCTCTCTTCTCTCTTCTCTCTCTCTCTCCTCTCTCTCTTCCTCTCCCCCCCCTCCTCTCTCCACTTTCTCTCTTCTCTCTCTCTCTCTCTCTCTCTCTCTCTGCCTCTCTCTCTCTCTCTCTCTCTCTCTCTCTCTCTCTCTCTCTTCTATCTCTATATTTCTCTCTCGCTCTCTCTTCTCTCTTCTCTCTTCTATCTCTCTCTCTCTCTCTCTCTCTCTTCTCTCTTCTCTCTTTCTCTCGCCTGTCTCCTCTCTCAACTCCCCCTCTCTCTCTCTCTCCGCTCTCTCTCTTTCTCTCCTCTCCCTCTCTCTCGCTTCCTCTCTCTCTCTCTCTTGCTCTCTCTCTTTCTCTCTCTTTCTCTCCTTCTCTCTCTCTCTATCTTCCTCTCTCTCTCTCTCTTCCTCGCTCTCTCTCTCTCTCTCGCTCGCTCGCTCGCTCTCTCTCTCTCTCTCTCTCTCTCGCTCTCTCCCGCTCTCTCTCTCTCTCTGTCTCTCTCTCTCTCTCTCTCCTCTCTGCTCTCTCTCTTCTCTCTTTCTCTCTCTCTCTCTCTGTCTCTCTCTCTCTCTCTCTCCTCTCTGCTCTCTTCGCTACTGGCTTCTGACGGAGTCTGGGTTAGGTGAGCCTGAGTGTGGGTGAGTCTGAGTATGGGTACGTCTGTGCGTGCCTGACTCTGAAGAAATGAATCTGAGTGTGAGTGAGCTTGTGTATGAGTGAGTCTGGGTGCGAGTCTGGATCCCAATGGTGCCCCTGGCAGTGTCTGGCGACTAGGAGGCCCGGGTCGACTCCTCTTTGGGAAGCCAAAATGCTGCCCCTGGAAGCGTTTGGTGACTATGAAGCCCCTTGTGGACCCCCCCTGGGGCCCCCAAATGATGCCCCTGGCAGCGTTTTGCGACCATGAGGCTCTCAAGAGAGACATGTTGGGGAGGCCAAACGGCAATTTTAGCTGAGACGTCCCACCAAAATCGGCGCGAACGGGTTCGTGAGATCAGCCAGGGTGGCTCCCCCTTGGGGCTCCCAACTGATGCCCCTGGCAGCGTTTTGCGACCATGAGGCTCTCAAGAGAGACATGTTGGGGAGGCCAAACGGCAATTCTAGCTGAGGCGTCCCACCAAAATCGGCGCGAACGGGCTCGTGAGATCAGCCAGGGTGGCTCCCCCTTGGGGCTCCCAAGTGATGCCCCTGGCAGCGTTTTGCGACATGAGGCTCTCAAGAGATACATGTTGGGGAGGCCAAAGGCCAATTTTTAGTGAGACGTCCACCAAAATCGGCCGCGGAACAGGTGCCTTTCGTGAGATCAGCAGGGTGGCGGGGTGGGTCCCCTTGGGGGGACTCCCAAATGATGCCCCTGGCAGCGTTTTGCGACCATGGGCTTCTCAATAGTGAGGACATGTTTGGGGAGGCCAAACGGCAAATTTTAGCTGACGACGTCCCACCAAAAATCGGCAGCGACCGGGCCTCGTTGTGAGATCAGCCAGGGTGGCTCCCCCTTGGGGCTCCCAAATGATGCCCCTGGCAGCGTTTTGTGATCATGGAGTCCTATCTTATCTTACCTTTATTACCCTCTATCTTATCTTATCTTGCAATCTCTTATCTTGTCTTAGCTTATCTTATATCAACTCATTTTATCGCACCATATCTTGTCTTATCTTATTACTCCATAGGCTGTCTTATCTTATCTATTACCCTACCTTGTCATATATCTTATCTTACCTTATCAAATATTGTGCTATCTTATCTTATCTTGTAGTATCTTATCTTGTCTTGTCTTATCTGGTGATTATCATTGGGAGGAGGGAGGCGCGAGCGGGAGGAAGGCGAAGGAAGGAGCAGTGGGAGGCCGTCAGAGTAATAACAAGAACCCCATCCTTAAGGAGATATGGGGAAATAACAGCATTCCCAGCATTTTTACCTAACAGCGAAGACTGATAGGTTTCTAGTGGTTTCAAAAGAGAGCAGCAGATGACTCCACAGGGGGGTCGGGGCGGGACCGGGGGCGGCGCCGCTCCGAGCCAAATCGCGGGGACACTCTCGCCAAATCGCGTTTGGCGCTGCTAGAACTCCATTCCCGGCGTACATTTTGGATGCCCGGAGCCAACTGTAGGCCACTTCGTGGTCTTCGAGTTCCCTGAACTCCATTCCCGGGCCACATTTTGGATGCCCGGAGCCAACTGTAGGCCACTTCGTGGTCTTCGAGTTCTCAGAACTCCATTCCCGGGCCACATTTTGGATGCCCGGAGCCAACTGTAGGCCACTTCGTGGTCTTCGAGTTTCCAGAACTCCATTCCCGGGCTACATTTTGGGTGCCCGGAGCCAACTGTAGGCCACTTCGTGGTCTTCGAGTTCCCAGAACTCCACCCATTGATAGCAGTGTCTCGTTCGAAGATGTGCTGATTGATCGAAGTGTCTCGTTTGTACTACTCTTGCTAATAGTGTTTCTACTCCTACTTCTCGTTCACTGCACCCTCTACAACTACTACTTCACTGTTACCACTACTACCGTCACTGCTAATATTACTGCTAGTACTACTGTTGCTGTTACTGCTGCTGCTGCTGTTGCTGCTGCTACCGTAGGTATTGCTACTGCAACTACTGGCAATGCCATTGCGACTACGACTGGGACTGATGTTGCCACTGCGACTGCCACTGCGAATCCGAATGCGACTGCGAGAACAAAAAAAATTCTACACCAGCACTCCTACATGAATACCATAGGCAATGCTTCCAGCTATGCTTTTACACATCGCTGTTAGGTTGCTTTGCCAGGATAATCCTATATTTTTCCTGGGTGTTCGTCTTCCCCCCCACTCCCTACATTTTCCCATATTTTTGTTCGGGGAAATCGACGATTCATTGTGTCTGTGTGTGTTTTTCCCCTCCGGATCCAAGCCTGAAAACGCCCGCGCCGGAGAGCCGCCGGCGGGGGGCCGAGGCGGCGCGGGACTGCCGTGCCTGGTGGGCCGGTTTTCCACCACCGCCACCACCACCAGAAGTTGGGGGGCGAGGGGGTCCTCCTCCTGGTCCTCCTCCTCCTCCTCCCTCCTCCCTCCTCCTCCTCCTCCTCCTCCTCCTCCTCCTCCTCCTCCTCCTCCTCCTCTTCCCCCTCCTCCCTCTTCCTCCTCCTCGTCCTTCACCTCCCCCCCCCCCTCCAACTTATGGTGGTGGTGGAAGACAGGCCCATCAGTGCTCCCACCTGGGCGACGAAAAGGAAGGGGTCTTACGCGAGATGACATACTGGAGGCTTCCTAGATTGGGTCCGAGTAGACGGGGTCGGAGGATCGCGCCGCATCGCCGACGCATCGCCGACGCCTTGGCGATGCATCGGCGATGCATCGGCCACGTCGGCGGTACAGTCAACCCGGATAATACGGATGCAAGAGCCTCAGAAGGCCACGCCGACACTTTGCTAGCGGGGCGCGGCAAGCGAAAGCGGCCAAGGATGGGCCGAGGGAGAAGGATGCAAGGGCAACCTTGGAAAGTCGCTCGTCCTGACTCTACGGGTTGACTGTACCTCGGCGACATCGTCGTGGAGAAAGTCGGGCTCCGCATCGAGCCGCATCGTCGATGCATAGACGATGCGGCGCGATCCTCCGAACCCATCTACTTGCACGGTTTCCCCCAGGGCCGTAGGCGACCCGAGGAGGAGGAGGAGGAGGAGGAAGAGGAGGAGGTGGAGGAGGAGAGGGAGGAGGAGGAGGAGGAGGAAGGAGGAGGAGGAGGAGGAGGAGGAGGAGGAGGGGGAGGAAGAGGAGGAGGAGGAGGAGGAGAGCTGCGAGGGCTGGGTGTTCTGGCGCGCCGGTCGGAGAGGGACTGCGTGCTGCGCGGTCTGCTGGGCAGGCCTAGACATAGAGGCCTTGCGCCGCAGCCTGCGCGGGCAGCCAGCGCAGCACCCCATAGTGGAGACGAGGGCGCTCGCCGGCCACCTTGCGCAGGCAGCTTGCGCGCCAGTGTCGGCGCAGACGACCCCGCTTTGGGCGTCGCTCACCTCGCTCCCGCGCCCCCAGGAGAGCCCAGAATCGAATCGATAAGTCGAGTCGGCGATCGAAGTGAATCGGATCGGCGGAAATCGGCAGCCAAGTCGGGAGGAGTCGGATCGGCGGAAAAATCGGCAGCGCAGTAAAGCCTCATCGAGAAATCGGAGTCCTGAATCGGAATGCATCGAAATCGAATCGAAACGATTCGGTTGAATCGAAACGAGCCGTGCGCCCCTGGGCTCGCGAGGCCGGCCGACGGCGAGGCCGCCAGCAACCCCCTGGCTCCGGCGCCAGGGCCAGCAGCGGCGGCGGGCCTCGACGAGGCGCTCGACGTACTGAACCTCCACCTTGGGCACCTGGCCCGCCCGCGCATGCCCGCGGCCTCCGCCGAGGCGGGAGGTGCAGTCGGACCCGGGCCGGGAGCACGCCCTTCAAGAGCACGAGACCCTCCGGCGGCCAGAACACACCGAGCAGCCGAGGGGGCCCTCCCCGGGGTGCAGAAGAGCACCTGGCAGGCACGAAGAGCGCTGGGGCACCCTCCTGCCATCGCTCGGACGTCCATTTCCCGTGCATGTTTCGGTTTCGTGTGTGTGTGTGTGTTTTTTGGGCTCGATGGTCCAGGGTGGTCCTCGATGGTTCTCGCAGAGCGAAGATGCACACGTCCGAGCGATGCCAAGCCCTCCCCGAGCCGACCTCGATCTTAGCCCTCGGCCCGACGGCAGCGCGGAGAGCGGCTCCAGGGGGAGGTGCACAAGGGGTGTGCCCTGGCCTCCGCGCGCCGCGGAGAGCCCACGCTGGCGGCGCGCAGGAGGGGGGGCAAGTATGAAGGGGCCCCAGGACACACAAATATATACACACACAAATAAAACCAGTCCCCATAGTTTCCTATATGTTCTTGGTTTCTGTCTTCCCCCCACTTCCCATAGTTTCCCGTATCGTCTGGGGAATCGACGATTAATCGTGTCTGTGTGTTTCTTTTCCTCCTGAAAGTAGGGGAACAAAAAGTGGCAGAAACATAAAAACTCGGAGGTCCGCGCGGACCTCGGAGTATTTTATGTTCATGCCACTTGTTGTTTCCCTGGGCAAGGGGGAGGGGGGACGGCTTCCTGGAAGGGGGCCGCTTCTCAGGGGGCGCGGGCCTCACAGCTGCAGGCAGGGCCCGCGCCTCCTGGGGTTGCAGGGCTCGTGCCGCCGGGCTCGCTTCTGCCCCCCCGGTTGTGGCGTGCCCTCCTCTCGCCCTTGCTGCCGCTGCTCTCCCGGAGGGTCCACCCTGCGAGCCTCCTGGCGAGTGGCCACGGGCAGCTGTCGTGTCTTGCAGGGCGCCTCGCTGCTTTGCAGCCGCGCCACTGGCAGCGGATCCCGTCTCGCCGCGCTGCCAAGGCACCTCTCTCTCTCTCTCTCTCCCTCTCTCTCTCTCTCTCTCTCTCCCTCTCTCTCTCGGGGGAGGGCACCCCGCTGCCGCGCCGCCGAGAAATTGAGCGCTGAGCCGAGTAAGCAACCCGGGGCCCTGCTGCAGCCAGAGGGCTGCTCCAGGGCCCCACCCTGCAGGGAACGAGCACGGCGACCACGACCGAGATTGAACGCGGAAGCGTCGATACCGACCTTGGTCACCGTCCATCTCGTCATCGTCGATCCTTAGTGGATCCTCCACGCGAGCCAGCGACGGCCGGCATGCGGCATGGACCATGGCCAAGATCGGCGTGGACAAGATCCCGCGACAGCCTGGCAATGGTCCTGGTGCTTCTGGGGAAACCAAAAGGCACCGATACCGCTACTCCCCGGACCTCTCCCTAGGTGCGTTCTGACCAGAATTCCGAGGCGAATCCAGCGGTGGCGACGAGGGCCGCCCAGGAGGCCCAAAAAAAGGAACAGCGAGCGAAGGGTAGAGGTATGGGTACATGTTCCTCCTCTGAGCTTCCTCCCTCGGCAGAAGCCTCTGCCGAAAGGCACCACCCTGCCGCCGAGAGCTGGCAGCATGCTGCGCGGCTTCATGCTCCACAAGATACAATGGAAGCCCGTCCACGAGAAACCTTCCACAGGAAACCCACCCCTGAGACCCCAGGACGTGCCTTGATTTTCGGCGCGGGAACGTCACGCCATCCACAGC